>JAPDPM010000002.1:24217500-24817500 GCA_032173925.1 Heritiera fomes | reverse complement strand
ATGCTCTCTTGGTTAGAGAAATCCAACAAGAGTGTGGGGAACAATTGATATGACAAAGTCTACCTACCTTGGGCCAGGCCCAAAAATCATCAAAGATCACCACGTGGCAAGAGATCACTGGGCCACGTGGCCATCGGCGACAGACGACACATGCTGCGGCATTACACCTGTCGCTAGGAGACAGACTCCCAGCCTATCGCCTGACGTCATAGCGCGACACGTGGCATCAGTTCTGTCTCCCGATTAGCGACAGACCCCTGGCGCCACAACGTGCCACGCGGTATGGTTCTCTCACTGGCGACAGGCTTCGAGTTTTCTTGTCATGCGTGGAATTTGTGTTATATCCAGGCACAAACTCTTAAGCGAAATTACGTACTTATCCTCAGGTAATTAACCTAGAATATTCGCCTATAAATAGGTCCCAGGTACAATCTTATTCTCTAATTTTTGACTACTGACTTTTACGCTTCACAATACTGAAGAACTTTTTGCTGACTTAAGCATCGGAGTGTCTACGCAGGGAACCACCCCTGCGTCTCTCTGACTTTCCTTATTTTACAGAAGCTTCTTGGAGCCATGTGGAGATAGAGTACGAACATCCACGCCAGCATATCTTTATTGTTGTTTTGTGCAACAACAGTTCTTAATCCTCATTTCGTTCAATCGTTGCATCATAGAATGCTTATGGAAGGAATCTCTCATTTCTCGATCACATTGACAGGAGGTAGATGGGTTTTGCTAACTTTTGATTCTAAAGATGATATGCTAGGCATGTAGGAGGATGGAAAGTCTGGTTGAGCGAATGGTTTGTGTGAGTTAAGCCATGGTCAGCGAGTCTTATCAGCCACATTTGGATCAAATTAGAGAATATCCCTCTGTATGCTTGGTGTTCTGCTCTTTTCAAAAAGGTTGGTAATAAATGGGGTGACTTCATATCATTTGATGATAGTACGTTGAGAAAAAAGAGACTTGATATGGCGAGAGTTCCATCTTTGGTTCGAAAGGATTGCATTATTCCAGATTTAATTCCTATTAGTTTGAACGGAGAATTATTCATGGTTTCAGTCAAAGTTGAGGAAAGTGCCTATTTCTTTTGGAATCAGTACGTAAAACTGTCAATAAGAAGATGTCTTTTTCTTGCTCTTCTTTGGAAGCTTCCAGTTCAAATGGCATAAGTGGTCTTCCAGATCTTGATAATGATGGTGATCAGAGATTGCTGTGTTTAGATTCTGGTAAGGAAGACGGACAACTGGAAAATCACGAACAATTTTCAGCCGAACATTAATGAGCCACCCGTGGAATCAGAAAATGGTCATAAGAATTTGTCTTCTACTTATTACTCCGTTTCCCCAGAGAGCAAGACGAAAATGGACCTTATTATTGTGAATCAGTCTCCAAGAGGATTTTACAGGGATGACCGCTTTTGGTATGATGACTTAGTAATACTTGAAAGCATTAATTATTTGAACGTTAACCAGCCCAATCTATTGTCTGCTACTGAACCATGTGGAACTGCCAGCCCATCCAGAAATGTTTTGGAGCCCTAAGTTGAAAAATACAAAGAAGCAAACATCATTGTTACTAAATGCCCAATCGCTTTTCTTAAGCTGTTGGGTTTGGCCCATGATAAAAATAATGATGTTTTCTTCAATTTGGTGAGTGGTAGTTCTGGGCCTACAAATGAGCACTAGATGGTCTTAGAAAATGCAAGCTACTGATCCAGACTTTATCCTCCCAGAAAAAACTCGCCTGATCACAACCAGAAAGAAAAGATCTACTAACGTCATCACTATTTCCTCCCCCAAAAGCTGCTAAGCCACAAGTGAAAAAAAAGGAAGAAAAAAAGGAAACTGTTCAAAGGTTAAGGATGCCTTGAAGCTATAAATTTTGCAGGATTCAGAGCTCTCTGATGATGATATTAGAAGCAAGAATAAAGCCATTAGAAGGGAAGCCAAAGCCACTCTAGAAGTGGGTTTATTGCTTGGGCTAACATCGATTGTCGACAAGGAAAGAATTGTTGAAAAGATTATGGAGCTAGAAGAGGAGGAAGAGAAGGCTACAACAAATCTTTGTTAACTTGATCTTTTTGGTCCTTTATTTTCTGTGGGTGCTTCTATTTTCCTTATGAAGATTGTCTCTTTCAATACTAGAGGAATTGGTATCAAAAGTAAAAGGAGAGCTCTCAAACGACTCATTATCAAAGAAAAACCATCATTAGTGTTCATTTAAGAGTCTAAACTTTCAGATGTTAATATCAAAATTATCAGTAAGGTCTAGAGTACTCGTGGAGTGAAGTATGTTCATAGTGATGCTATTGGAGCAGCAGGTGGTCTTATTTCCATGTGGGCTGAAAATGACTTCAATCTTCTTTCTGTGAAAACCAAGAATAGGTTCATTTGGATTAAGGGATCGGTGCCCAGTTGCCCCCTTAGAGTTAACTGCATCAACATTTATGCTCCTAACTCTGTTTTTGAGAGGAAAGCTTTCTTTAAGGAAATAGCTGGATTAAAGAATAGTGATGTCAATTTATGGTGCTTCATGGGTGTCTTCAATGCTGTCTTGTGTGATGAAGAAAGGGTGGGTAAATCAGATCTTTCTTTATCCTCGTTGATTTTGTCAACTTTATTTTCTCTCTGGCGCTTGTGGACCTTCCTCTAAGGGGTCGAAATTTTACATGGTGTTGTTGCGCAAAATAACAATAAAAGTATGTTGACGTTGATGTTCGTATTTTGTCTCCACGTGTCTCCAAAAAGTTTCTGTAAAATAAGAAAAGTCAGAGAGACACAGAGGTGGTTCCCTGCGTAGACACTCCGATGCTTAAGTCAGCAAAAAGTTCTTCAATATTGAAAAATGTAAAAGCCAGTAGTAAAAAATTAGAGAATAAGGTTGTACTTGGGGAACTATTTAGAGGCGAATATTTTATGGTAATTACCTGAGGGTGATCACGTCCTTTTACTGGGAGTTTGTTTCCAAATAAAACACAACTTCCACAAGTCTCGGAAACAGTAGAAGCCTGTCGCCGGCGAGAGACTCACGATGTGTTGCACGTTGTGGCGATAGGGGTCTGTCGTTAGCAGAAGCCGGCACTGCGACACGTGTCACCCGATGAGCGACAGGCGATAGACATGGGAGTCTATCACCCGCGACAGACGTCCTCTCGTAGGCTGTCCCCTCTGTCGCTAAAGGCCACGTGGTCCAATAATTCCTTGCCGCGTGGTGAGTTCTGACACTTTTGGGCCTAGCCCAATGTAGATGGGTTTTGCCATATCAATTGCTCCCCAATCTCTTGTTGAATTTCTCCAACCAAGAGAGTATAAATATGTGTTTTTGGGCCCTAGCCCAACGTGAATAGTACTCTAATTTTCTATGGTTTTTTCTGGTATTTTTTGCAAGTAGAAAAATCTTTGTTCTACGGGAGACATCATTAGGCACGGCGTTTGGTATTCCCTGTCGCTGCTATATAAACAGTTGAAGCTTGACGCAGACGGGCACGAGAAATCTTTGCACTAGCACTCTGTCGCACGTCCTTTTACTCTTTCGCCGAAAATACCTGTCGCCAAAGTCTTTTGCCTCTCGCCAAGAGTCTTTCGCTTACCGTGATAACAGTAAGTTTCCTCCTGTTGTCTTATTTATTACCTCTCGCGTTGTTTTTAGGTCTCCCGCAGGTGTCTTAGTCTTTCGCGTAGAACTTAAGTCTCCTGCTACTAAGTCTTTTGCGCAATAGGTCTATCGCCAAATAGATCTGTTGCCCAACATATCTCTCACAATAGATCTGTCACCCAACATATCTCCCGCAAATAGGTCTGTCGCCTAACAGGTCTCTCGCTCATTAGGCCTGTCGTCGTTTTTGGTTTTCCTTCACTTTTTACCATGTCTTCGCAACGTCCGGGTAAAACACTTAGAAGGGGTGGTGTTAAGTGTTCTTTAACAAATGCTAACTTAGAGGAGATTAGTACTTGCTTTCCTCTTTCCTCTGGTTATCGTTATAGACTTCCAGCTGATGGGGAGATTACACTCGACTCAGTCAGGAACGGTGTAGCCGTTCATAAGGTGTCTTTATCCTTCGGCTTTTGCTTTCCTCTTCTGATTTTGCCGAAGCATTTCTTAGGTATAAGGACATCGTTTCATGTCAACTCCATCCGCACGCGTGGGCTCAACTAGTAGCGTTTTCCATAGTGTGTCATAATTTGGATATTATTCCAACAGTTCCTCTTGTAAGCGCCTTTTTTAGAGTTCGTGGGTTGAAAGGGTTAATAACGTTCTCTCTTCAAAGGTTAAAGGTCGACGAGTTCCCTAACAATAAAATTTTCTCGGACCTTCCTAATAAATTGTGTGGTTTTGAGAGCGAGTGGGTTGTTGTTGAAATTCCAAGCGACTTGCGGATTCGCACTAGAGGAAATCATGATACCATCGACCACTCAAAGCGCTCAAAAAGATTTATGATAGAATCTCTAAGGGACCAATTTGGTGAGCCTATTCGACGAATCTGTTCTACTAGGGAGCGTAATTTATTTTCCCTTTTAACCCCGGAGAATATTTCGTAGCTGGCTGAGGGGTAAGTAGGACCGTTCCTGGGGCTTCTGCTGCTCTATGTAACCTTCCTACAACCTTACGTGTTTCGATGCTGGTCCTAGTCGCCACCAACGGTACCCATAGCTGAAGCATCCACCCCCGTAGGTCGCCTTATAGATGAATCATCTTTTGACTCGGAGGGCGAGACCCTTGAGGTCGCAGGTACTAGTGATCAATTAGAGAATTTTGAGTGGACTCAGGCCGACGCCTTCAAGAGTCCTTTCTGCGATTTTCCATTGGATTCAAACTTGAATAATTTAGAGGACTTTGGTGATTTTTTAGGTTTCTAATCTTCTTTTACTTCTTATATGTGTGCGCGTGGCGTTTTTAACTTGGTCAGCTAATCCTTTCTTTTTGTATTGTGTTGCATGAACTTCCACGACTTTATGCGTTGAAGGGATGCTAGCGTTGCGGCCCGAGCGGCTCCTTTTTCATAATCGCAAGTTAGAGCCCCCTCATCTGGACTGGCTCGTGCTTCTACTCCTCCTTCTCCTGCTACTGGTGGATCCAGCCGTCCGTCGGGAGAGGTCGGAAGGAACAAATGAAAGAGGCCTCTTATCCGTGATCATAGCTCGGACGATCATAAGAGCTTGAAATCACAAAAGAGTGAGTCAGCCTGCCGAGAAGGTAGTTCCCTTGGTGCCGAGGGTAGGTCGGCTCCTCGCCAGCCTAGGTGTAAATACAGGAAGATGTTGATTATTGAAGCCTCGATGCCTATAAGACCAATCTTGCCAAAGGTAGTCGATCCTACTTTAAGGCGCTATGCAGTTGATAGTGGGGTCGTCGTAGGTGGAGAAGACTTCCAGACCTATCCCGGAGTGAACGACAATGACAACATTGAGGAGGCCGGGATAGCGTCTTGTCTGGCCTGGAGCACCATCCTTCCTTGTGACGAGGCGGGGCTCTTCACAAACCTTATAGAAGCGGAGGATAATTCTGACTATCTTGCTATGAAGGTGAGAGCGTCGTGCTTATTTGGTAATTATATTCCTCTTTTTCCACCTCTTTCGTCAAGTTTCTAGGTTACTTCTATTTTTGTTTTGTCAAACGGCTCAGCAAATTGTGGCTGTTAATGCTCGTCATAGGGCTTTCAGGGAGAAAGCTTGATTTGATTTTTTGAATAGTATGAAATATGATATTTGAGCTTTAGTAAATAATTTGGAAAATTGCATATAGAAATTTGGTATCGGTTTCCCATATATATTTCTTATTAGGCTTTCCAAAAAGCTCACCCCCTTCCTCCACCTTCCAGATTATTGCAGTAGGAGTATATACACGAGGAGCTAGCACATCCTTCAAAGCTTTTGGTACCACTTTGGAGGTAAATTGTGTACAGTTATTTGGTTTATATTCAGACTTGCAATACCAGTACTTTTGGAATTGGGGATGTAGCTAAGAGAGTTATATGATATATCTATGTTATGTGATAATGCATGCATCTTGGATAGTAATATATTTTGCTAAGTTGTGAATGCATGTTTACTCAAGAATATTTGGACTGGGACCAGATATTTAAGGACATTATCTAGTTAATTTAGATTTTGTTTAAAAACAAGAATTGAGGCATTATGTATAGCCCAACAATGTAAGTAAGAAAAGGAAAATTTTGGTTCATAATTTTGGTATAAAGGGTCGTTATATGTCAGAACCAAGATTGATCCTGAGAAGGCAAGACTTAAGAGAGTTTCCTTACAAATCTATTACTCACAGTTGACTGAGACAATGTTTCAAATAGCGGTCGCTATATTCCAGTAACGATGGTGGCTGCCACTATTATTGAAGAAATAATGGGTATGAGTACAGATCACACCAATAACGGTTGCTATTGGCCGTTACGAAACGCCATAACAGAGGATAGCGGTTCATCATCGCCGCTATCCTCCGTTAGAGTCAAAGTATAAAAAAATTTAGAAGATAGAATGGGGCGTGGAGTGGGAGTGGGACATAGGGACAGTGGAGTCATGGGCGTGGTGTGGGCTTCGTGGGTCGTGGCTGTCGACAGAAGTTGAGTTGCCGAGCCGCTATGGACTGACTTGGGAGAAAAAGAGAAGAGAGTAAGAACTGTTACCGGAAAGACTAAAGAGTGGCCTAGTGGGTGAGAGATGAGGATGAGGATTGAGAATGACAGTGTGAATGGGTGAGTCGGTGAGAGAGAAATTGAGAATTTCGTGATGAATATGGGTGAGAATTGAGTGATGAATATGGTTTTGGAGTGATGGTGTCCGCGGCGACTGCACCTGTTTTCCATTTTTATTTTGATTCTGCAGGTTTGGTTCTTTTGTTGAGTGGATGGCTGTTTGGGCAGAGGAGTTCTCGTTTCTTGGACATTGTCGGTTAGGTGTTTGCTTTTTTGCTTCATTGAGTGGGCCGATGTTTCCTTGTTTGTCTTTGGGTTGATGGCTATGTGATTTTTGTTTTTGGATATTTTTTGGTGGTCTCGTTATGCTGACCATGTGATTCCTTTCTCACATGTCTTAGCACTGATTTGTCCTTGATACATCAATAAAACATTTTGCCTTTCAAAAAGAAAGAAAAGGGTGAGAATTGGGCTGATCGGTTGGGAGAGTGTTTGGGCCTTGAAAATTTTGGTAGTTAATTTTTTTTTATTACAAGAGGAATATTAAATAATTGGAGAAGGAGGTATTTGGATTCGAACCCAAGACTTACAATATAACACAACTCATCCTTAATCACTAAGCTAAGAGGTTGTTGGCTTTGGTAGTTAATTATATCTTTATTACAATGTTACTAAAATGTTTAAGAATTAATATAAGGTAATTTGGAATTAAATTATTAATTTTTATAGAATTTGTAATGTAATTATATATATAGTATTAAATATTATTGCAACTCAAGAGAAAAATAAAATAATATTGATATTTGATAATATAAACGTGATGACTTTAGTTAATTGACAATTGCAAATAAATATTAAATTTCTAATGTCAAATAATTAATATAGTAATTCTTAGTGATACATAATTATTTATTTTTATTTTCAATATTTGTTATTTTTCAATTATCATAAGTAATTTTTTTTAAATATGAATGTTTTATTATAATTTACAAAATATTGAATAATCTTTTTTTTACGTAAATAATAGATTTAAGGTATCATAAATTAACATAAAAATTGTAAAAAAAGACTTTTTATGATTATAATTATTACATTTTGTACAAAGATGTGCAAAACTAAAGAAAATTCACGACCGCGATTACCGCAGCGACTATGATGATCTTCATTATGTATGTAACCGCGATAAACGCAACGCGATTGAAAATGCAACCGCATTGAAACCCTAGCTGAGAGCGTGATCTGCTGGCAGATCTTCAACCATGCACTATGGCGAGTATTGCTGTGTGGAGAGTGAAGTCAGCGGCCAGAACTTCGTTTCAGGCTCCTCCTTTTGCATTAGACAATCTCAAAGGAAGAAGAGATGGAGGAGATGAAGTAAAGGAGATGAAGGTTTTGTTGAGTTATTGCTAAACTGGCCTACTTCACGTTACATATTGTTTGATTGTTTTCAGAAGGAGTGCTTACTTTTGCAAGGAAAGAATCATTCATTTGGTATTCTACGTGGAATTGAATCATCCAGCGTCATTGCGTGGTGTGACACATACAGTTTCCTGACATTTCACATTTGCTGGCATGAATTTACGGTTAAGCATCAATTGTTTAATCAATTAGGTTGCCTGATCACCGGCATCATGCATCATGGCTTTTTTGTTGGGTGAATATCAGGCATCGCGACTTGTTATTTGTTTCTTTTTCTTTGAAAAAAGAAGAAAATGAATCGAATAAAGTAACTAGATCGTGACTTGTTAATCGGATCTAATTCTTTGTTAATCGAATAAAGTACTATACCGACGTTCAAGTAGGTTCAAACTTCAAAATTCAAATGCCTTTCATTGGAACATTCATCTCGAGCATTACAATTAAACTCAAGGGGACAGCAATAATTGTGGGAGTAAGTATAGGTGGATCGCCAGACTCCGGAAGAATCAGGCAACAATCACTCGACTTCTCTGCGGAACCTAGCGTAGTATCGGACGATCAAATGCTGAATATGAATATTTTATAATTTTTTTTATCAATTGCTTTAATTTAATTTAAATATACGTCTATTAGTTGATCAATAAAATTATTATTATTAAAACTAATTTAATAAAATATTTAAAATAATTTAAATCAGTTAAAATTTTTTGACAAAAGAAAATAAAAAAATGATAATATATATGGAATAAAGGGAGCAATGTTATCTGTGTGGCACTTTTTTTTTGGTACAGTCCTTTTTTTTATTCTTTTTTACTTTTAATCTTTAATTTTATATATTTAGTTGGGTGCTAAATCTTTTTCGATCTGTAATTTTTAAAATATTTCCGATATACGTGTTTAAAGTGTAATAAATTCACGTGTCCTGCATTCGGTGAGGAAATCTCTATATATATGGAGGAAATGTATTACAGCAAACATCAAACCTCTATTGAAAGGATATTTTCATCTATAAATGCATGAAACATCTTCAAGTAGGAGGAACAGGAAGTGCAACCGCAGGCTCGCAGTTGCAACAAGGATGCACTCCAAAACATCATGGAGAGTAGCAAATCGCTGTCAGGTATCTAAATTTGACGTCGTTGTTATTTTCATTGTGGTATCAAAAACCAAAGTAAGTCTAACAACTAGACAACGTGTGTTAATGCACATGGAGAACAGTGGAACTAACTCCAGAAGGATTGGAGATTCTTGGGTTTAATCCACTTTTGTGATGTTTCAAAAGCTTGACTTGAAGGCTTATCAAATACAAAAATTCTTTAGTCGTGCATTTCTAAATTTTGATGTAAAATTAAACATTTGTTTATATCTCACTACAAGAGAAGTGATATTTAGATTTTAATGTTAAGTTACAACATATTCTTCTATTTTTACCTGTTTACATAATATGTAGAGTCGAGATTTCAAAGTTGTTAAACTCTTGCAAAAATTTTTATTTTGTAGCAGAAGAAAAGGAGGTTGACAAACCTAAACTCTCGAATGAAAATTCTAAGAACGGAGATGGAAGAAATAAGCGAAGAACAAAAAAAGATAAAAGAGGGGCAGAGACAAGTAAGAGAAAAATTTCAAACCATTGAACTGGAATGTGAGCAGCTTCGGAAAGAGACCATCCTCATAACACAACAAAGTGTTAGCACCCAAATCCGCCTTGCTCTCATGTTCCGTATCCTCAAAGCAAGAGAAAACCACGACTTTTCGAAAGCATCACAACTCACCAGTGCTCTACGGTCATTCTCTTCACAATTTCATTTAAAACTCTGTAGAAATATATTTTTGTTTCATAACTTTTGATCTGTCCTAATATTACCTTCCCATTTTCTTTCACTACAGTGGACTTATAGCAACGGAGAACTAGTTTGATGGTCTATCGATGAGGCATGCTATTATTAACTATCTTATTTACTTTAGTTAATATTTTGTTATGAGTTATTTTATTAGTGGATGTTTTATAGTCTGACTTTGTTATTTTGTTTAGTATAAATATAAATTTTATTTTATTTAGAGTTTGTAAAAGACTAGAATAGAATATGAATTATGATGACGATAATATGATATTATAGTGTCTTTATTTCCATGAGATGCAAAGTAAGTGTGCCATCTCTTTTCTTAATCAAGACACAGGGCTGCTTTTGTATATTAACAGGGCAATTGTTCTGCTTTTCAATATCTCTATGGAATTCCTTTTCAAATCATATTCTCCGATGACAGAAGGTGGAATTTTGTTCTGTCTGGTAGTTTCTGTTTGATGGAGCTTGGAACTCTTGGCTGTTTGATCTGTTTTGGCCTTTTTATTTGGGTTCAGAGAAAAGTACACTTTAAAATTTCTTAGAAATCACTACATATTGAGATTTTCTTAGAAGTTGATTTTCGGAAGGTTATAAAATAATCAATAAAAGAATTAAAATTATTTTTTTATATTTAAAAAAATTTAATTATAAAGTGGATATAACAAGATAAATGCATATAGTAATCTCCTGAAGAAACAATCTAACTTTTATATGCTCATACTTTGGTTTCAAACACAATACTGAACGCTAACATTGATCGTAAAACACTAAATGTATCACAAATCATAAAAGAAAAATGAGGGTTAATTGCTAAAAAAATATTTTTAATAATTAGATAATAATAGTATTGGATTTTAGTCATCGAATTAATTGGAGAGTAGCTTTGTAATGATATTCAAAACATAGTTAAAGTTTTATTAAAAAAATTTTAATTAAAACAAAACATAATTAAAAAAAAAAACCTATGCTCACCGTTTTCTAACTCTCTTAAAACCTAAAACAGAACATATTGATTACTAAAGGGCTTCTCAATGGATGTACAACAAAAGAAAAACAAAAGAATATTAAAATTAATAAATAATGGATTATCAGATTTTAAAGAGTTTCAATATATTTTTGAAGTTATTCAAAATTTCTTCTGCACAAAAAATTCTCATAAATTATGAAATTTAAGATCTGTTAATATATTAGCTTGCATCATTTTAACTTACTAATTTCTAATTTTTACAAATCAACCAAATAAAAAATAATTAAACAACAATGCTACATTTAGAAAGCTAATTAGATGCATATTGACGATGTCATATGATGAAATATCTTACCTAGCATAATTCATCCATTACCACTGAATACTTGGTCCATTAATTTGACAACCTACTATTTCGAGTAAAATGACAAATGAATGTGATGCAAGTTAGGTTGTTAACAAAGAATGAACTAACAAAAAAGAGTGCTCTAGCACTGTGCTTGTAGTGAGAAAAATCTTTATAATATATATTGTGTTGAAATCTTAAAGATAGTTCATTTTTTAGTAGAAATCTTAACTATAGTTCATATACATGAAAATATAGTGTAAAAAAAATTTTATTCTTTACTTTATAATATTTTAATTCATTGACATGAAAAGATGGTGTAAGAATTTTTTTTAGTCATTATTTTTGTGAAGACTGCAAATTTCTATACCTAGTTTGTAAGTACATGAAGGAATACACCGCTCTATGTTAATAGGTCAAATTTGTAGTGAAATAAACGTAATTAGTAATTTAATTAATAAAGTCCCATGTATGTTAATATATATATATATATATATATATATATACACACACATATACATGTCTCTTATATATTAAGATATATAAATAAATAATTCTACTTCTTTAAATTTAAGAATGTAGAATTATTAAATGTTAGTGAAACAAATAATATGTAGAAAATGAATTTAAACTATTTAAAATATATTTTTACCAAAGATCAAGTGGGGCTAGAAACATACAAACAAATTAATTAATTAATTAATTAATTAATTAATAAGTGAATAAAATATTGAGGTAATATGCATGTGGCTTCTTGGAGAAGCTTTGACAGTACCTAAAGCTACTATCTTCATTTTCTACCGGCCACTCACAGTTACCCTTATCACCATCCATCATCATCATCATCGGGATCACTCACCATTTTCCCTCCTTCCTTCCATCTTGTACGGTATCGAGACCACCATTTCCGCACCATCGTATCACCATTCAGCTTTCTCATTTGTGTTGACAGCCAAGGTTTAAGGAAGGCTGTGTAAGCTGTGTTTACATGCGAGAAAGGTGCTGCGTTAGAGATCAGAACAGTGGCATTTTGGGGCCTGAAATAGTGCAAAAAATGAAGGTGGAAATCTGCTGATCAGGTGGCTTAATGGTGCTGAGTTTCAAAGCTAATAGGAAGGACGAAATCAAGGTGAAACTGAGAGAAGAAAATTGTAGCTTGAGGAAAAACGACAGAGCAGTGAGCGAGATAGTGGGAAAGGAAAGAGAATGAGCAGATCGGAAAGGAAAAGAAGGGAAAAGAGAAAGGGAGAGAATTGATCGGAGCAGTGAACCCCGATCTGACGTTGGCATGAAGGAGGAAAAGAGAAAGGGTTCGTCGGCGATGAAGAAAAAAAAAAGAGTAAAGATGTAAGATCCGATTCTACACTACTGTAGACCCTAATTTCATAAAATGGATAATGAAAATTAAGTAAATAATAAATATTGAATTTCACTTGGGTAAAAAGCTCTTTAATTTAAGAAACAAATGGAGCAATTTCAGTGAAATAATGTATGGGCGAGTAGATAGAGCAGCTCGCCAATGGGCGAGCAAGGCTGATCGCCAATGGAGGGTGATTAGTGGTATCTAATGGCCATACCGGCGAACAGGTGAGTTCGCCAACGTGTGGCGTGATATGAGCAAAGTGGGTGAGTTGAGCCATACCTGGTGATCGCCCAATGTGACGAGGGATCTGATCGCCCAAGTGATGAGTATGGCGAGTTGATGATGGCGAGTTCATTGTTTGCCTCTTCGGTTTGGCGAATAGGTAAGTTCGCCAAGTTTAGTTGCTTAAGATGATAGCCTGAATTGGGCAAGGACTTGTGATCGCCCATCGGGATTGAGTGAGTTTATGATAGCTAATAGGCGAGTAGAATAATAAATGGTGATCGCCAAGCAAAGGAAATCAGCTCATAAATCACCAAATATTGTTGGCGAACTGAAATTGAAACAGAATGGGCGAGCTGAGGTCTCAGGTTGAAGAGGTGAACTAGAATCAACACTTGTGGAACAAAATGAAAATAGATTCAAACCATTTTTGCAGCCAAAATTGACTTTGTAAGTGATACGGTTGGAGACAATTAATAGAGAGGATGTAAAGTCAATAAAGGAATTATCCTTATTGGTTGAGGAGTAAAACAAAGTCAATAGAAGCAGAAAAGGCGTGTGGAAGGGAGACTTTCACGCCATCTTGAGCTGTATTTTTTCTTCATGCATTAAATGCATGAAAGACGTGAAATAAATGAAGGAAATGGGATAAGGCCAAGTGATGAGCTCTGATTGGATTAGCATGGCTATATAAGAAGAAACATTTGAGGAAGATCGGCTTAGCAAACTTCATCTTCTTTCCGAAAGCTATGCAACTGCAAGTTTATGCTCTGATTTCCTCCCATTTCCACCATGCTTGATTTGTTAAACTTCACCCTTAAGTTGGCTAAAACACATAAACCTGCTTGCAAAACCTTTCCTCCATAGTTTGATAAGCTAAAGGAATAAGCAAAGTAAGGCCAACAGAGATCTGTTCTGGAAGAGCAGTTGATTAAGGTAAGATTTAATGGTTTCTTGAGATTGAATGATATATTTCTATGATTTCAAGTATGAGAAGCATGATTTTAGTATTGCCTTTGATTTATTCTTGTTAGATCATAGAAATGGAATAAATTCATATCTTGAATGTAGATGAAGAATAAAATAAAACTGGGCTGAAATTGTAGTAGAATGATGGGAAAATGATCGAGAATGAATAAGGAAAGTAATGGAAATAGTGTAAGAGTGATGAAAATAGTGTAAGAGTGATGAAAATAATGACTATGGTGATCGCCCATGAACGAGTGTTAGTAATCACCAATGAAGCAAGTAGAAAATAAAGAACTCGCCAAAGATGTGGTTCAAGTGGGCGAGGTCGCCCAACGCTAGTTTAATGCATGGGTGAGCTCACTTTTGAATTGAAATCAGTGTAGGGCGAACTCAAATGAATCTTCATTGGACGAGTAGAATTGTGGGCGAACTCCAACATTTAAGCCAATAAAGGCCTGGCGAAGTGAATGTTGGGCGAACCCCCTAATATATTAGTGATGAGTAATGGCGGGCGAGCTCCCACTTGTAAGCCATTTGATGAATGGCGAGCTCGATAGGGCGAGCTAATAAGACCTCTTGTGGGCGAGCGATTTGATTTTAAGTCTTGCAAAGTGTTGGAAATATTGAAAAAGGAAATATTAATAGAATTTATAAATTATTTTGCAGCCGGGAATTATGGACTTGGTGAATGCAATTAAGAAGGCGAGCAGGAAGCAAGGCTTCGTTAGACCAGGTAAGGGAGATGTGTGTGAAGTGAATGCATGTCTTGTGGAGTAAATTTCATAGATATTATTGAGAAATTATTTTTTTTTATGACATGCATTGTTTTGATTTGGGCGAGCTAAAGGCCGACCCTTAAATTATGATTGGGCGAACTGGTACAGAGCGGGCGAGCCTTTGTGTTTTTATGTTAGGCGTACTGTTATGGTTAGTGAGCCAAACCTTTTATCATTTTGGGCAAAGAACCCTTTTATGTTCTTTTGGGCTAGCAACCATGTTTTATTGAAATCCGGGAGAGCCAATGGATGGCGAACTCTTTTTCTATGCCTTGGGTGAGTGACCCTCTTATAATGCATTTGGGGCGGGTGACCCCTTTGTTAAGAAAGTTGTGGGCGAGCTACTGAGGGCGAGCCAGTTTACCTGTTGTTTTTTTTAAAGGCTAAGGTTGGTGGGCGAACACTAGTTCGCCGCATTGACGAGTTGACCATGGGCGAGCCGAATGGGCGAGCTGACCATGGCGAACAGGTTTCTCTTTTCTAAATTTTTTCAACGAAAAATGAACTATTTTAAATAGCTTTGAAAATAGAAAATATTAAACCATTTTCGGGCGAGTTGACTAATGGGCAAGTTGACCATGGGCGAACTAGCCACGGTGAGCCAGTTTAACCCGGACCTTTCTCACACGGAATTCAGTGAGATTGCGGGCTGTTTTTGAAACCTTTTTGGAAAGAAAATCATTTTGAGAAAATGATGAATTTGTGAAATAATTCCTTAAAGGTTTTCATGAAATATAAAGTGATTTTGAGACTTTAGGCCCCTAGTTTCATGCATTATTATTTATGTTATTGCGTGACCCACTTGGGGCGGTGGCTCAGGTCGATGGACCAAAGAGTGCACCTCAGGGCGTCACAAGGCTGATGGACTTGCCAAGTCATCAGCGGTCTCGAGGTCACCTGGCAAGTGGACTCGAGGACCACCTATAGATTATGGCCATAGATCTAGCAGATATAACCGTGAGGGGCGATGGCCTACGGTTGCACCCTAATAACGGTAGATGTCGTTCTCGCAAGGGGGAGGGGGAACGATGATAGCATGATTTACTCGTAGGGTGATGCCTAGTCTCAACTTGTTGATTTATGTTTACTAAAAGGATTTGCTAAATCCTATTTACTGTTTAATTCATTTTATGGTAAACGATTGAGCAAATGATTTGAATGGTTTATTGAGAGTGTTGTTTACTATATCCACTGTTTCCTATCGATATGATTTTAGGAAAAATAAAGAGTTTGTGGTATATAGTTTTGGTTTTATAAAGCAGCATATGTTTCCTTTACTGAGCGTATGAATCGCTCACCCCTTTGTTTTAACTCCACAGATAAAAGACACGGAGTTAGAAAATTAGCTCCCAGATGGATGTAGCTATATATAAAGTGCTAGGGCAAAACATGTTAAACATGACAGGCACAGTCTCTTCTCTTTTACATTTCAGACATAAGTATACAGTACTATTTTAGTGAAATAAGACAATAGGGGATATTGGATATAAGGAATAATGAAAAGAATTTTTATAGTCCATATTTGTTAAATAAATGTTTAACATTTATTCCTGTCATTATTGAATGTTAATGGCATCGCAGACAGCCCAACCGATAAAAGTGTATAGAAATACGTGAAAAATGTGGTAACAGGATGTTACAAAAGAAGAGAAGAAAAGAGAGAGAGCTACTGTAGGACTGATCTAAGATGATTTTCAGGACTGTAAGGCTGAGTTTAATGGCCTAGAAAACATCATGAAGTAAGGGAGAAAAGGAAGATTTTTGTGTTTGAAAAACATGGGCTTTTAGAGAGGACGAAGGTTGGTATTTAAGTTGTATTTAACGGGTGGAAATGGTGTGGTTCAGGGTGGTGTTTGAGTTGCTATAACAGAGCTGTAACAATGGTGTTTGGGTTGAATGAAAGTTGGAGAAGGAGTGACGAGGGTGTTGATGGGTGGACTGTTTACTACCACACAATGTTGAACCGAGAGGTAATTGGACCAAGGGCGTTTGGGAACTTTGGAGAGTGAGGAACCGAGAGCCACAAAGAGCATAAATGAGGTCTTGTCGGGTTTACAGAGCTAAGATGCAAGGGAGTTCCTTGCTGAATATTGATGGCTGTTAATAGCATTTTAAAGACCAAATCAGGCGATTTTCAAAGTTGGTTCTCCAAAGCTTTTCTTGACTGAAACTTAGTGGTTTGGAAGCTAAAAAATGCCATAAACATTGGTGGCTATATTGAAGCATTATAGCTGTCGGAATTGGAGCAATGTATAGGGGAATTTAAGTGTTATTTTAAGACATTTCGAGTACTGTTGGGACAGTGTATGAAGGGCTGAAACCGATGGAAATATGCAGGTAAGAACTTTCTAAAACTCAAGTCATGATGCTTGTGTGTGTGTGTGTGTGTGTGTGTGTGTGTGTGTGTGTATAGGTAATTGCAAATATACATAAATACATGAAAAGTATATAATGAAGTGATGAGTAATGGCAAGTTCAAGTTTAAAGAATTTTAAAGGTAAAGATTAATTTAAGATATAAAGATTTGTATAAGTGTATTGTGCAATTATATGTGATAAATTGGATAATATTTGTATGAGTATGGCTACATAAGCATGGATAAGGTGGAGTTATATATATAAAATATAGAGGTGAGTATATATATACACACATATGCACCATGAGCTTGATGAGGAAGGGAAATCTAGGACATGAGGTGAATGGATATGCTATTATGCAAATACATATATATATAGTTTAAAATGATAAGGGTGAGTAATGCAAAGTTATAAATACACATGTATGTGTGTGTATATATATATATATATATATATATATATATATAGACGAATATATAACTACATATTATTGGTACAACAATAAAGGATTAGTTTTGATGTAGAAGTGGAGCCGACTAAATTGTGGCTCCAAAATTTATGGTTTTTGTAGACGATTAAGTGTGATTAAAGATTTGTTTTGAGACGGTGTTGACTTTGGTTATAGTGACTTGGAGTAGCTAGGAGCTTGAGCCGTGATTCGAAAACTCGAAGAAGATACTAAGTGCGTAAGTAAGAGATATATATTGAAATGTAAGGCATACTGAATGCAATTTTAAAATCAACTACCTTGTGGTTATATAAACTGTATTTTCTTGCAGGGGGTTTTAAGAAAAATAAGCTGTTATGTTGCCAGATTTTTATGAAAATAACGGTTTTATGATTTAAGCTTAACATAAGCAACCATTTGAAAATGACAAATTATCCAGCAGGTTTATTTCGAAAATGGTTGAATCTTACATCTTTGATTTGCTTATAAGACTTTCAGCCGAGATGTTAATCTCAAGGGAATTATCAACCTATAGTATTGTTTTGAAGATATTGTGAGTATGTATGATTCATATACTTTGAAAGAAATGTATATGAACTTTGTTATGAACTTTCCTAAAGCTCCAAAAAGATTATTCCAGATTTCGAAAGATATATGTATAAAACGTTTTGAGACATGACTAACTAAAGTGTGACGTTCCCGTCACTTCATCTTATCACTTATCTTTTTCCTTCTTTATTTAGATTTTAGTTCATCCAGTGTCATTCTTCCTTTATTCTTAAGCTAATTATCTGATAGCTCATAAAATTTTATTCAATTTCAATAAAACAGACTAATGATACATGCATATATGTATCATCCGTTTCCACAGGATCTCATACATCATCTTAACTTAAATCCCCGACATCTTATATACATTAATGTTAGTTTTACTATACCATAACTGAATTATAATTTACTTTGCATAATTACATAAGTATACCTTCTATACTACTTGGGAAGCGTCTCTCGAAGGTAAACTTTCAAGATCCACTCGTAGGCTCTTCTATCGAGAGCGAGGGATTACTTCAGATAGTCTGTATGAAAAATGTTCGTAAAAGAGTGAGTTTACGCTCAGTAAGAAAAATATGAAAAAGAGCGTGCTATGCCTCTATATGCATTTTTCCTACTTGGCTTTATAAAGCATTATAAAGCATTATAAAGCATGCATCATAAACATCTTTCATGCATTATTTGCAACCATGTATATTTATTTCAAATGACATGGAAATCATACTTTGTATGCTTCTTTTAAAATATAGCATACATATAAAACATGCATCATACTTCTTTCTTTAAAACATACTTTACATGCTTTTATAACATAGCATGTTTCGTATACTTCTTCAAAACATACTTCATGTACTTCTTTCAAATATCATTTACATACATACATACTTCCTTTAAAACATCTTATACTTCTTGAAATCATAAATCATATACTTCTTTTTAAAACTTCTTATACAGGTACACCAAGTACTTTCGATTTCTTTATTCTTTGAAATCGTATATACATATAGTTTTTGATAACATAAAAACTATTTGTACTTTTATGGAGGTATGCACTGCATCATCATCATCATCATCATCATGTGGCATACCCCGTAGGGCCAGGAATCCTCCCTTAGCCGAACATGAAATATAAACAGATTGGCCAACTGCGGGTGGCTACAGTTAACACTAGTCAGATGTCCTTCTGTAGCGACTGAGGCCTGACTTATGGTTCCTCAGCCCATAACATACATTACATCATTTCAGGACTTGATCAGAGCCCCTACTATAAACATGAAAGTGCATAATCTCAAAACATATGCCACATAGCTTCTTGCCATGACATTTCATACTTTCTGAAAATAGGTGTAAAAATCTCTTTTCAAAACAGGGTAGTCGACTGGCCTCATAGGGCAGTCGGCTGCTTCTTCATACTTTCATTTATCGAAATTATTTTCATTTAAAATTCCGATATTTTCATCTTTGAAAATGCATGGGGGTAGTCGACTGGTCCATATAGCAGTCGACTGGTTTTCAAACAGAATGCTTTTTAGCAAATAGCAGTCGATTGGTCATATAGCAGTCGACCGATTTTTCAAACAGAATGCATTTTAGCAAATAGCAGTCGACTGGTCCATATAGTAGTCGACTGGTTTGAAACAGAATGCATTTTGGAAAATAGCAGTCGACTGTCCCATATAGCAGTCGACTGGTCTTCAAACAAAATGCTTACTGGGTAAATAGCAGTCGACTGGCTTACATAGCAGTCGACTGGTTTGCATCGGTTTTCGGAAAACGACGTTTTGGTTGTCTCTAGGCAGTCGACTTCCCTTTATGGCAGTCAGCTGCTCCTAACCTAATTGGTACTAGGAGACAAGTCCGAAAATGCATCTTTTCCTGCACAAAATCAACTGATGCTTCTCTCCAAACCACATAAAAACATCATAAAAACATGCGGACATAGCCGCCTTACGTCCGTTACATAAATTTCTTACTTAATTCCTTCGGAAACGCGAAATCACTTGGCGCGTAACCCTAGCTTTTACTCCTTCAAATCTGAAATCACCATACCAAATCAAACCTTTAATTAAACAACATACACATATCATATCAACTCCATACAACTCCATATCATGAACATAATTGAATAAATCATCTTCTTCTCTTACCTTCACTAGAGATCAAAATCTCAAAGTTTGAGATCTCTTCCAATACTTGGAATCAATCCACCAAACTTCGGATATCACTTAGTCTAGTGACAAGGATCGTTTTTCGTCTAACAAACTTAACGATTTGGTTACTAAACAAGGATGTTTGTCAAGGTGGATATGGGATGGAACTTATGGAAACTTGGAGAAGGAACGGGAGTGAGGGAAAGGGAGTGTTGCTGTCGTGAGGGTGATGGGAGATGAAGATGACTCATGCACTTTTCATTAAATGCATCTTAATCCCTTTTTATCTCAACCCTTAGCCTTTTGACCCTCTTATTTGACCCATTCAATTCTCTTCTTCCATTCTCATATCAGCCACACATAATCATTTAATTATGAAAATCTGATATCTATTTTATCATCATCCAATTAAATCATTTCATCTCAACCTTTGACCATCGTTATTTGACCATTCACTTAATTGGTCTTCTTTCTTCCATATAACACTTGTCTTTACTTACACTTAATTTTCTGATATTAATTCTTTTCTCATACCTCAATTATTCTTATAACATCAATTTAATTTCCTTGACTATTTGACTTTCCATTTCTTATTTCTTCCATACTTCATACATCAAGCATACATCATTCATACCTCAATTACACATCAACTTCATATTCATTTAATCATATTAGATTGAAATACTTTACAGACATGGAGGAATACATGGAAATTTGGGATTTCACATCCTCCCCACCTTAGAGAATTTGGTCCTCCAAATTTGCAATAGCTCATCATGTGAACAACTCTGAATTTCTTTCTTTCATTAAGCCATTTAGCTTCACGTATCTTTTTCCATGATGTGGTATTGTCAATAATCTTTAACTAATGGAATCATCATAGACTTCTATACCTTATCTTTTCTGTCCAAAATCCCAAATGGCTTATTTCACATGACTTATGTCTTTCTGAACTTCTAAGGTTTCATCTTTTATGACATAAGATGAATTCTGGATTATACTTTCGAAATATTGACATATACAAACATTACGTATCCTCAATAACTTTGAAGGTAACATCAATTTATTGGTGATATCTCCAATTTGATCTAAGACTTCATTGGATCAATATAACGAGGGCTCAACTTACCTCGTCGACCAATTCTTATAATTCCTTTGGATAGAGAACTTTCAATTTACTGAGTCTCCAACCAAAACATCAATTAGTCTTTGTCAAGCATTTGTATAACCTTTTTGTCTATTCTGAGCTATCTTAAATCTTTGACCACTCACTAAGTGTATCTGTAGACTTCATGGGCAGGAAGTGGGCTGACTTAGCAGATTCGTTCATCAATTCTGGCTTAATCATTACACTAGCCATCATTCCAAATTTACTTTGAAGGCATAACATTTAGCTTAAGGCTTGTAAATTGCTCAAGTACATCATACTTTCTTATCATCATACAAACCATTATTACTTCATGCTTTCAGCTTAGAGCATTTACCACCACAGTGGTTTTCCCTAGGTGATCTAATTTCACCTTCACAATCCTTTGAAAACTTGAGTCATCTCTTCTATCTTAATTAGAATTATAGCCACAATTTATTCACAATGGCTATCCATAATTTCTTACTTTTGCTCTCTAAATACCCATATATTGATCACATTTTAAACTATTAGCATAGTTCTTTTAATTCATATCCAAAATATTTTCTTCTCATAGCATCAAACATGCCAATAAATGAATGTCCTCATTTCCCTATGGTACTCTAGGGATCAACCAGGAAAGATACTATAGTCGGCTAGGGATCCGGATGGAGTAAGGAAGGTACTTTGAAATACCTATCTTGTTCCGAAACCTAGAAGCGACTATAGGGAATAACTACCGTTGTTGAGACAATCCATCTCTCATATTAATTCATATTCTTTCCAGAGTAATGCTTTCATAGAATAAAACATTTAAGTAAAGTAGACTAATAAAAGTCAATCATCATTCTTATTTAAACTCCTTTCACACATCACTATGTATCATAAAACTTTATACCAAAGAGTACTTCAGAATTCCAACTATAATTTCTCATCAATTATTGTATTTCATTAAGTTCGGAACTTTTCTTTACTATCTCAACATCATAAGCAAAAATCCTTCATATAACCACACATACCTTCTATTAACTTCATTTACAATGAGTCAGATAATACCACATACTTTTACATTAGACATCTTCAACATTTACATCATAATTAATAGGTGTCTTTCCCTTCTCTTCAGTAGTGGCTTTGTGTTGTGGTTGAGGGGTCTCCTCAGATTCCTTGGGTGTCCTCAAATCTCTCTTGGAACAATTTCTAATCATATGTCCCTGTTCACCACATCTAAAACATGCGCCACTTGCCAATCGGCATGGCTGTGCTCTGTTGAACTTTCTGCAATGTTCACACCTTTGTCTTGTACTCTTAGGTGAGCTAACGATACTACTAGCTGAATGTTGGGATCTCTCATCATTAATCTTGATCCCAGTAGCTCTCGGGGTCCCTATACCATAATCATCATAATATTCCCAATTTAATATATATATTTCCA
Organism: Heritiera fomes; assembly: GCA_032173925.1. NCBI lineage: Eukaryota > Viridiplantae > Streptophyta > Magnoliopsida > Malvales > Malvaceae > Heritiera > Heritiera fomes. Next base: position 24,794,877 of record JAPDPM010000002.1, on the reverse strand, counting down.
TATAACCATTTAATTAAAACAATCATCATTTTCTTACACTTTACTTGCTTACCTATCGAAGCTCTGTCATATGGCTTACTTCTCCCAGATGGATATCTGTTACGGGAGGCTTTCCCTTTTGACTTCCGCTTCATCGATCCTTTGCCTTTACTTTGGGCTCGAAAATCATCATGGTGAAACTCATAGTCCTGCTCACATAACTGAGCCTTACGGACTGTCTCATTATAAGTAGTGATACCCATAGTATACAACTTGGATTTGATAGGAGACTTCAGTCCTTCTATAAATCTGTATATCTTATATCCTTCACTCCTAATGGTCTCTCGATCGAATCCGCTTAGAGAAATAAACCTTGACTCATATTGATTAACTGACATTGTCCCCTGAGTCAATTTCAAAAATTCCATCTTCAACCTAGTCTGATCGGTGCGTGGGATGTACTTCTCAGTAAAAGCCTCTAAAAATCTATCCCACGTAACCTCAACATGTTGAGCCTCCCAAAATGGCCCGAGTGGACTGCCACCAATACTCTGCATCATCCACTAACAGATACGCAGCCAAACCCACCTTTTCCTTTTCGGAACATAGCATATACTCGAAGGATCTAGTGACCGCCTTCACCCAATTCACTGCGGCCAACGTGTCCTTATCCCCCTTAAACTTAGGCGGATCCAGCTTCTTATATTCCTTAATTAAGGTCATACTGCAATAAGCTGTGAGATTCTTCCTTTCAATAACTAGGACTGGTGGGGGTAACTCTGTCTGTACTGGTGGTGGTTGTACTATAGGAATAGCGAATGGTACACTTGTGACCACATTTGGAAAGTTCACCATAAACTGCGTAAACATGGTGGTCATATTCTCCACATGCTTCTCCATCTTCGCTAACCTAGTGTTCAGGCTATGCAGTGGAGATGGAAAAGGGGACTGTGTTGGGGACTGTTCTACATAACCCCTTCCTCTTCCTTTCTCAATACCACTTCTACCTGAGCTCATTCTGTTGATAAATCACAAAGTTGAGCAATTTAGTATAACTTCAAACAGTTATACGTCGTATATGTATTCAGACAAGTACAGTACATTTGGGGATATACTCTACTTCTAACTCATCGACACTGACAAATCTCAATCTAATTGCTCTGATACCACTCTGTGACGTCCTCGTCACTTCATCTTATCACTTATCTTTTTCCTTCTTTATTTAGATTTTAGTTCATCCAGTGTCATTCTTCCTTTATTCTTAAGCTAATTATCTGATAGCTCATAAAATTTTATTCAATTTCAATAAAACAGACTAATGATACATGTATATATGTATCATCCGTTTCCACAGGATCTCATACATCATCTTAACTTAAATCCCTGACATCTTATATACATTAATGTTAGTTGTACTGTACCATAACTGAATTACAATTTACTTTGCATAATTACATAAGTATACCTTCTATACTACTTGGGAAGCGTCTCTCGAAGGTAAACTTTCAAGATCCACTCGTAGGCTCTTCTCTCGAGAGCGAGGGATTACTTCAGATAGTCTGTATGAAAAATGTTCGTAAAAGGGTGAGTTTACGCTCAGTAAGAAAAATATGTAAAAGAGCGTGCTATGCCTCTATATGCATTTTTCCTACTTGGCTCTATAATGTCATGTAAAGCATTATAAAGCATGCATCATAAACATCTTTCATGCATTATTTGCAACCATGCATATTTATTTCAAATGACATGGAAATCATACTTTGTATGCTTCTTTTAAAATATAGCATACATATAAAACATGCATCATACTTCTTTCTTTAAAACATACTTTACATGCTTTTATAACATAGCATGTTTCGTATACTTCTTCAAAACATACTTCATGTACTTCTTTCAAATATCATTTACATATATACATACTTCCTTTAAAACATCTTATACTTCTTATACAAGTACACCAAGTACTTTCGGTTTCTTTATTCTTTGAAATCGTATATACATATAGTTTTTGATAACATAAAAACTATTTGTACTTTTATGGAGGTATGCACTGCATCATCATCATCATCATCATCATGTGGCGTACCCCGTAGGGCCAGGAATCCTCCCTTAGCCGAACATGAAATATAAACAGATTGGCCAACTGCGGGTGGCTACAGTTAACACTAGTCAGGTGTCCTTCTGTAGCGACTGAGGCCTGACTTATGGTTCCTCAGCCCATAACATGCATTACATCATTTCAGGACTTGATCAGAGCCCCTACTATAAACATGAAAGTGCATAATCTCAAAACATATGCCATATAGCTTCTTGCCATGACATTTCGTACTTTCTGAAAATAGGTGTAAAAATCTCTTTTCAAAACAGGGCAGTCGACTGGCCTCATAGGGCAGTCGGCTGCTTCTTCATACTTTCATTTATCGAAATTATTTTCATTTAAAATTTCAATATTTTCATCTTTGAAAATACACAGTCGACTGGTTTTCAAACAGAATGCTTTTTAGCAAATAGCAGTCGACTGGTCATATAGCAGTCGATTGGTTTTTCAAACAGAATGCATTTTAGCAAATAACAGTCGACTGGTCCATATAGCAGTCGACTAGTTTGAAACAGAATGCATTTTGGAAAATAGCAGTCGACTGTCCCATATAGCAGTCGACTGGTTTTCAAACAAAATGCTTACTGAGTAAATAGCAGTCGACTGGTTTGTATCGGTTTTCGGAAAACGACGTTTTGGTTGTCTCTAGGCAGTCAACTTCCCTTTATGGCAGTCGGCTGCTCCTAACCTAATTGGTACTAGGAGACAAGTCCGAAAATGCATCTTTTCCTGCACAAAATCAACTGATGCTTCTCTCCAAACCACATAAAAACATCATAAAAACATGCGGACATAGCCGCCTTACGTCCGTTACATAAATTTCTTACCTTAATTCCTTCGGAAACGCGAAATCACTTGGCGCGTAACCCTAGCTTTTACTCCTTCAAATCTGAAATCACCATACCAAATCAAACCTTTAATTAAACAACATACACATATCATATCAACTCCATACAACTCCATATCATGAACATAATTGAACAAATCATCTTCTTCTCTTACCTTCACTAGAGATCAAAATCTCAAAGTTTGAGATCTCTTCCAATACTTGGAATCAATCCACCAAACTTCGGATATCACTTAGTCTAGTGACAAGGATCGTTTTTCGTCTAACTTAACGATTTGGTTACTAAACAAGGATGTTTGTCAAGGTGGATATGGGATGGAACTTATGGAAGCTTGGAGAAGGAACGAGAGTGAGGGAAAGGGAGTGTTGCTGCCGTGAGGGTGATGGGAGATGAAGATGACTTATGCACTTTTCATTAAATGCATCTTAATCCCTTTTTATCTCAACCCTTAGCCTTTTGACCCTCTTATTTGACCCATTCAATTCTCTTCTTCCATTCTCATATCAGCCACACATAATCATTTAATTATGAAAATCTGATATCTATTTTATCATCATCCAATTAAATCATTTCATCTCAACCTTTGACCATCGTTATTTGACCATTCACTTAATTGGTCTTCTTTCTTCCATATAACACTTGTCTTTACTTACACTTAATTTTCTGATATTAATTCTTTTCTCATACCTCAATTATTCTTATAACATTAATTTAATTTCCTTGACTATTTGACTTTCCATTTCTTATTTCTTCCATACTTCATACATCAAGCATACATCATTCATACCTCAATTACACATCAACTTCATATTCATTTAATCATATTAGATTGAAATACTTTACAGACATGGAGGAATACATGGAAATTTGGGATTTCACATAAAGTCAGTATAGTATTGTTTTGAAACTACTGTATGTGACCTTGATTCTGTCCGCGGTAGGCATTTATATTCGTATTATTGTGTGTGGCCTTGAATCAGTTCGTAGTAGGAACTATATGTATGAAAATGTTTTGAGACAAGACTAACAATCACTGCAGTAATGTTTTGGACTACTGTGTGACCTTGATCCAGTTCACAGTAGGTAATGTTTTGGGCTACTGTATGATCCTGATCCAGTCTACAGTAGAGTTTCTATTGCTGTGTGACCCTGATCCAGTCCACAGCGGGCCCAGTTGACACCTGATTAGTGTTCACTGTGGACCCCTCTAGACTATGGCCATATATCAATTTGAACTGCTTGATTATTGCTTAGTCGTTATGTCTCTAGCTTAGTATGTATATGCTTTTTCGTGCTTATCTTTGTACATGAGTTTTGAATGAATGATTCTTGAATTCTGAAATTTATAAGAATTTAATTTGACGGTCCGTATTGAAACTGAATGTGATAAGCACATATATTTTGAATTATGTTCAGAATTCAGTTGTTTATGTTTCAGTTTAAATGAAATGTTTTCCGATGCATTGCATATGCATGATTTGATTTCCGAAAGGTATGAAATAAGGTATTTGAGCTTTAATAAATATTTTAGAAACTTGCATATAGAAATTCGGTATCTGTTTCTTATATATATTTCTTACTGGGCTTTCCAAAAAGCTTACCCCCCCTCTCCACCTTCCAGATTAATTGCAGTAAGTGCTTTGTATGCGGGTTTAAAGCAAGTCCTTCGAGGTTTTTGTACCACGCTTGAAGGCATGTGATGCATAGTATTCCCTTTTATATTCAGACTTATAATTTCAGTATTTTTATAGTAAGAGGATGTAATTAAAGGAAGTATAGAATATAATTATGATTTATAACAATGCATGCAACTTGGGCAGAGATATATTTAGTCAAATAGAATGATTCAAGATTATAAATGCATGCTTAGTGGGAGAATTTGACTGGGACCTAAGGTAACTAAAGGACATTAACTTAGCTGATATAATTTTAGTTCACGAATTGATTAGTGACACTACGTACAACCCAACCAAGTAGTGAAAAAGGAAAAATTTGGTTCATATTTTCGGTATAAAGGGTCGTTACAATTTTGTAATATTTTGTATAATGAAATAAAACGCTACAAGTTATTCAATATGCTAGCATGGTCTTTTACTTGAAATTACTCTTCATATGATAGCCAAACTTAGTCTATTAATTTTAATTTCAAATAAATTAAAATTTATAAATAATTTAATCTCGTAATTTATTTAAAAATTAGACTATTTTTAAATATAAAAGCTATTCTATTTTTTATAAATTCGACTATGGTTTCCCTCTAAAACGTGGTCTATATTTATACATTCGATTATGTTTCAAGAATCGTATTTTATATTATTGAAAAAAGTAACTACATCACAATAGATTACAGTTAAAAAAAATAAGTCTTTTATCTTAGATTATGCTTTTTAAATATAATCTATTAACTTTTTCTGTTAGTGTACCCACACCAATAGGGCTAATATGGAAAATATCTAATAAAATAGGAAGGTTTTCGATGATTTACATGGTGAAAAAGAAGCGGGATTATCTAGTTGGAGCAACAACCAAAGAGCTCAATTATGGAAAGATATTATGGCATGCAAGGGTCCAACCGAAGGTTAAAATTTTCATGTGGAGGTTAGTACATAATATTCTTCCAACTAAAAGAGCTCTCCAACAAAAAGGTGTGTTACAAGCAGGGATTTAAATAACGATGGAATAGGGGGATAGTAGCCGCTATTTAGCAATAGCGCCACCTCCCGCCACTGTTGTAGAAGAAATATCCGGTGAGAATGTCCTTCATACTTGGATAATCCTAGCTTTATTGAAGAATAGATTTCGAACGAGGATATCAGGAATAGAAACAAAATGTTAAGAAAAGAAGCACAAGCTACTTTGGAGGTGGCCAGATTGTTGGGCCTATCTACAACAGCAGATGAAGATATTATCAAAAGCTTGATGGAGGCTGAAATTGAAGATATGGTGAAGAGCATTTGTCAAAAATAATCGGTATAAGGCTTTGTCTCTCATTCCGATTGGGGGTTCACCTCTTTCCAATGAAGATGCGAGAGGTAGCTTTGTATGCCGCTTGATAGAATTATGGTCTGTGAGTGTGGTTTTGTAGTTGATTAACGTGAGAGGTAACTTTGTATGCTGCTTCATAGAATTCTAGTCTGAAGTGCGGTTCTGTAGTTAGGAGTCAGCAAACAATGGGGTTTTTTGTTTTTGGTTGTTTGTTGATTGGGATGTCTCGTAATTAGTTTCTTTTAGCTTTGTCTCGAAACTAGATTCTTTTGCCTCTTATAACTAGATTCTTGTAACTAGCAAAGCTGGTATTGAGATTTTTTAAGGGACAAACATGACAAATGGAAAATCACTCTCTTTATGAAGCCAAACGTCCAGTGGTCAGGGAGGTATGGTTTAAAGTTGGTTTAAAGTTGCAAAAAAAAAGGGTTATCGGTTGTTTGTCTCTGAGATGATTTGTTCAGTGTTCGTCAAAGGTGAGGTGGAGGTTCTTTCAACTTGTTTGAATGGTTTTGACTTGATTTTCATTTTGATTTCTAATTGTCGAGGAATGGGATTTGAAAGTGGAGGTTGTTTGGTTTCTTTATTCTGCTACCTTTTTTTTGTTCGGGGGGCTAAAGGTTTTAGCTGTGTTGGGATCGTTGCATCTGTATCGAGATTACTGAGCACCACAAATGTATAGGGGAAATTAATGCTGATGAAAGTTTGGAATGGAAGTAGAATGTGTGGTTGAAAAGTTGGGATCAAGGATGCTAACGTCAAGATGGGGGATATTAATGCTGACATCAACTGCTACTGATGTGGCTTTCTTGACTTTGTGCTCTGTGTCTATACTGATTGAATTGTTAGGTTCATCTATCTCTTATTGGTTCAGGTTTTTGCTGTTGTCTGCTTTCTTGTCGTGGCTAGTTAGATGGATGAAGGTTTGTGATAGTCGGTGTCGTTGGTTTTTTGATAGCTGATGATTGCTTTTGTTCTTGCTCTTTTGCCAGTGTTCTTTTGTGAGGTTGTCTAGAGTTTGTGCTATCTTCATAGTAGCGTTGGGTTTCTAGTGGTTTGGCTCCAAGCAAATCTTCTACTATCATTCATTAGTGTGCCCAAGAGGTGTTTGCATTTTTGCTTGTGAGTTTCCGGCGGCTGTTTGTATCTTTGTTGGCAATGCTCTTGGTCTCTTTTGTGCAGGGTACCAAATGACACATTATTCACATTCCCTCGGAGACAAATGAAGTGGCAGGCAAACTAGTAAAGCAAGCAGCAAAAAGAAGTGATGATTTGGTTGTGATTTATGACTAGGTGAATATGGGTAGTTTTGCTTCCATTGAGAAGAGTTTTGACTTGTCATTAGCAGAGTATTAACTATTGGATAATGCTCTAATCTATCTTGGTTTGGTTAAGGATGGAGATGGATATGTTATTGATGAGAATTGTTTTTCGCTAAGGTAATTAGGAAGGATAGGGGGTGCTTGCAAGCTTTTGCTTTAAGTTTGATTGGTTTGCAAGTTTGGATGCTCCACCTGGAGACTCTGGTTTTTCCTTTTGGTTTAATTCTGTTCGGTTTTTGGAGCTGGGTTGGGTTCTTCTACGTATTCAGATTCCTTCAGACTTTTGGCATAGAGTTTTTTCCTTGCAATTTGATTGTGTGGTAGTATCAAAATTGAAGGTGGCATTTTGATGACTGTGTTTCTTTGGGATTGATTGTGTTTCTGTGATCCGTTGGCTTGACTGTTGTTTATTGAATGATGGATGGAGTGACCAATAGGTCATAGTAGGAGTTATTGCATAGTAGGAGTTATTGTTTTTTGACTTGTTGACAAGGTGCTTGAGATTATGCTTCAATGAGATTGTTGACCTTTTCTACATGCCATGGGTTTTTTACAATGTTGTTGGTTTCTTACTATCTTTGTGGGTTTGGTTTTGTCAGTTGGCTCTTTTGGTTTGAAGACATCTAACTACACTCAAATGTAATGTTCTATTATCAATAAAATTCTTATACCTTTCAAAAAAAAAAACCAATAGCAGCGGCTTGTTGTGGCAGCGAAAAATGGGCATAACGGCGAAAAGCGACAATAATGGTCTATTATTGCTGCTATTATTTTTTCATGAATAAAGGGTTTTCAGCTTTCACCTGAGGAAAAAAAATTAAGAACACTGCCTATATCTATAAATTTTTTCCCTTTAATTAGCATCAATCAAACTCAAATGCTTAATCAAGATCAAGCACAAACCAAGTAATTAGTGATAAACTTTGCAATTTAACTCAATTGTTGTTTCTTTTTAAGTTGTTGCAAAAATTGTGCTACAAGTGAGATGTCAGTGACATCGTGACTCCATGAGAACCATCCTAGATACATTGCTAGTAGGGGCTAAACAGCATGGGTCAATGAGCAATATGGGCCCTGTTGAGAGAGACAAGCGAACAAAGGGAGAGAGGAGCAAGGAGTGGTTGGAGGGGAAATGAAGAATGAAGACCTTAGACAAGAGATGATGGAGGGGAGAAAAACAGATGAAAAAGTCACGTGTGGGAATAGGAATTGGGCTAGGAGTGGGACAGTAGGTTAGATAAAATAAGTGGAATTTGTGTGGGAAATGCGAGCTGGGCTAGGAGGAAACCTGATCATGAGTCGGGCCGAGCCCAAAGTATATAATAATGGTTTATGGGTATTCCAAGCCTGACTTAGCCTATAAATTAGAGCCTAACTTTTAGTCCAGGCTCGTTTTCATTTTTATAATAAAAGCCTGAGCCCGACACGACCCGGCTTGAATATTATTTTATTTATTTTTTATATCTTTATTTTTTATTTATTTGTTTTTTATTTATTTATTCCCTTTAAAATATAATTTAATTTGTTAAAATTTGTATGTCAATTTCCATATTAAAATTTTATAATTGTATTTATTAATCAATAAAGTTTTATATACATATAATTATATTATACTTAGTAAATATTGTAGACACCCTATTTTGTCCGGGGTCTTAATTTGTATAAATAATTAATTGGGTTGGGTGACATTGTATTTTAATTTAACAATTTAGAATTAGGCTAGAATTAAATTAGAATTTTTAGATTTAGAATTAACATTAATTAGGGAATTAAAATTAAAATAGGATTTAGGAATAAAAAAAGAGAGAGAAAAGATAAAAAGAAATAAAAATAAAATTAATTTTAGGATTAGATAATTAGGATAATTAAATTTTTAGGATAATTATTTAGATTAATAGAGTTGGATTAGGATTAATATAGGAATTAAGTAGATAAAATATTAAAAAAAAAGGGAGATAATTATTAGAATAAGTATAGTTGTATTAGGACTCTAACTAATTTGTGGCTATAAAAAGGATTAAAGCTCAGGGTTTAGGGGACAGACAAAAAATACACAATCAAGCACTCAACCCGATCACCACCGCTGCTGTTCTGTCAGCTCATTTTTCTGCCTGCCTTTCGCACCACTGTTGCGAGCCCAGTCACCGCATAGCTACTGCAGGTTGCCGACCCATCACGTGGAGTTTGCATGCCTCCGTTTTTGTTGCTCTTGATGATTGTTGCAAGAAAATAGGAAAGCTTTGTGAAAAGGCACGCCACTTTGGAAATATTAAAGAAGAGCTATAGCAAGAGAACACATGGAAAAGGGGAATATAAAGGAAAAGAAAAAAAAGCCAACAAGAGGTGAGGTTATTGCCCAGGTAAGTTTTTTTGTTTTATTATATTAATTGGTCAATAATTTAATAGGAGGGTTAGATAGTTAATTAATATTAGGTTAATAATTTGTATATTAAAATACTAATGTTGCATGATTTAATTACTTTGATAACATTTGATTAATACATATTGAATAAACAATTTGTATGTTGATATGATTTGTTTAGTTTAATTCGTATGATATATTTTATATTTTGTATGTTTAGTATGATAGATGTTAAATAAATAAAATAGTATAAAAATAAAATAAATTAAAGGAAAAAAAGCAAATAAGAATAAAATAGAATAAAGATTGAATAAGGAAATAATAAAATTATATTAAGAAGATGAATGCAAATTATCCAATGATGAAATTTCAAGAAAGTCGAATGGTACTCCTTGGAAATTTCTAGGTGAGGAGTTTGCTCTAGACTGAACCAGATTGATGGAAGGTTTAGAGTAAATTTTCAATACAATAATGTGTGTTTATTTTCTAAAATAGAAATAAATAAAATATAATAATAAAGACAATTAAAATAAAAATAGAAATAGGATATGGAAATAATTTGAATTAAAATATAAAATAGTAAATACGATTAAGACAATAAAAAATAGAAAATTAGTAAAGAATTAGGCATAGAACCAAAATTAGGATTTTCATAATATATCCCGACGACGGAGCCTCTTCAAGCAAGTCAATCGGTACTACTTGAATACTCCTGAGGTGAGGAGATTTACTTATTGTCTGAACCAGATTGATGGAAGGATTTTAAGTAAATTTCCAATATATTAAGCATATCGAAATTAATTTAAATTAAATTTAGAAGGATTTATTGGGTATAGAGTCAATATTAGGGTTATCATAATGTATTTAAATGATCCGACGACGGAGCCTCTTCGAGCAAGTCAATTGGTACTACTTGAATACTCCTGAAGTGAGGGGATTTACTTATTGTCTGAACCAGATTGATGGAAGGATTTTAAGTAAATTTTCAATATATTAAGCATATCGAAATTAACTCAAAATAAAGTAAATTTAGAATGATCTAAAGTAGTTGGTACCATTTTAGGATAGGCGTTGTGGGGTGCTAATCTTTCCTCACACGTAACCGTACTCCCGAACCCTAGATTCTTTGAACGTAGACCAAGCCTTATCTTTAGACAAGAATAGGTGACCAATCACACCTTAGGTTTGAATGGTTGGTGGCGACTCCTAGAATTTTAAAGTCTAGCGATTAGGTTCACGGACCTAGACGTTATGACAAATATATTTAAAAATTTTAATTAAAATTAATAATTTGGGCCAAGACTAGGTTTTGAAAGGTTAAGCCCAAGTCTAGCACAAGTTTTAAACGAGCCTAAAAATTCTACTCAAGCTTGGTAATTGCATCGAATATTTTTGTTCAAACTCAACTAATTATCACGTAGGCCTTCGGACTTGGACGAGTAGCCCAGCCCTTGAGTAGGTCTAGTTAGGAGTGGAACTATGGGTTAGATAAAATGAGTGGAATTTAGTTGGGAGTGGGATGGATCGGTATGGATTGGGCACATTCTTCTTTTATTTAGTTTACGGAGAAATTTAGGGTAGAAAGAACTTTTAAAAATTTTGATTGAAGCAAATTTAGGTAAAGAAAAATGAAAAAAAGAATTAATTATATAGATAGATTTTAAAAGAAAAGGTTTGATAAAAGGGGTCAATTTTTATATAATTTAGATTAAAAATAAATTAAAATTAAACTATGACATATTGATTTTATAATTGTATTTAGATTTTAGTAATAGGTTTTTTTTTTGTTGCCGGTAAATTTTTTTAGTATTATATTAGTTTTTATTTTTTTTGTGTAATTAAATAACAACAAAAATGATATTCATTGAATAATAAATTGACAATAATATGTGATAAAGATATTAAATCAAATCTAAAAAAGCATAAAATGTCATGAATTACTTTAAAAATCATTATAATTACTATATTTTATAACAAATTGTGCAAATTTGAAAAAAATTTACGACCATGATGACCACAATGACCGTAATAATAGAGATTCAAATAGCCGCTAAATATAGTGGCCGCTATTTCACGGTAGCGACACTGTCCAAAACTGCTATCAATCGTATTTGAAAGGAGAGAGAAAACTCATAACAGTAACAACAATTTACGGTCACAAATAATGGCACAACGGTAAATAGCAGCTATAACGGCTCACTATTGCCTCTATTGCCGTTATTAACATGCTTCTATCACAATTTTTTTTATCAAATCAAATTCTAATACCTTTTTTTTTAGTGGTGCATTTTCATTAGAAGTTACAATCAACAATCAGCATATTACATTCCATAAACAGGTAACTATAAAAATCACATTACTCAAACTAGGTAAATTAGTAAATAACTATAACAAACTAGTAAATAACTAGATTAACTTAAGTTCACACTTGATGAGACTCGAACTTAAGATCTCAAAATCTCAGGACCTCCTCCTTGTCACTAAGCCAAGGCCTCATTGGCAAATCAAATTCTAATACCTAGCAAAACAATAACAACCCCCATACCAAACCACGACACTTCAATCAAGGTAAAAGAAAGAAACCATGACCGCTTGTCAATGGAAAGTGGAAATAGGTAGATTAGGTATTCTTCTTGAGACTCCATAAAGATAAGCCAACTGTGAGTAAAACATTTGAATTAGAGGTTTGGGTGCTGCATTAGGTCGGTCGGTTGGGTTGGGTTATGGGTGGGTTTCCAACGTGATGATGAAAGGAGAGGGGATGGGAAGGAAATTAGAAATTTGAACGAAAACAGGGACTCGAGAGAGTAGAGGAGATGAAGAAACACGGGAGAGTAGGGGGTGGCCAAGGGATTTTGGGTTTTTTTTTACAAAGTCTTCTTGCCAGCTGACAGCTTAGTGTCGCGTGCGCGAACAAATAATTTTAAGAATATTTTATTCTGTTTATATGTAAATATGGGAGGAAAAAATTAATTAATGGGAAATGGGAAATTGATCAATTATTTTGAGATTTTAATATAAAATTGAAGGGGAATGAGATGAAAAAAAGGTGAATTTATTTTTTATAAGTATTTTGTATGTATTAATATGTTATAAAAATAATTAATTTTAAATAATTAAAGTTTTACTATTTTTTTGACCCAATTAAAATTTCACTGTTTAACGTTATTGTTAATTTTTTTGTGCGTTTGATTAAAAATTTTGATTGCTTATTATTAGTTTAATTTCTGAATTATAATATATTAAACTTTTTCTTCTGTTTTTTTAAGTAAATTAATTTATAAATTACGAAAGACTTAATCTCACACATATATATACATGCATGATACTATTTTGTCACAGTTGTTATAGTTATGTTAGTATGTTTGTGATGCATATATTTAAACAACTTTTAGATATGCATTTGACTATTTAGCTATGATGTAAAAAATTCTTAATAAGTTCATTTATCATATAAGTAAAAGAATTAAAATGTTCTAAATTCTTTTAAATATTATAAGATAAGAGGTTTCATGTTATTATACTTGATAAAATGCTCTAAATTACTTTTAAATATTATAAGCAAAGAGGTTTCATGTTATTATAATTAATAAAATGCTCTAAATTCTTTTAAATATTATAAGAAAAGAGGTTTCATGTTATTATAATTTATTTTTTTATAATAAGTTTTACAAAGTTAAAAAATTCACGATCGCGATGAGCGTAGCGGACGCTATCTTATCCATTATGTTGGCAAACACAATAAACAGGACGCGACCGCAATCACAATTTAAATCCCTACGCAATAGTCTCCATTTTTCTACAACTGTGTTAAATGCGACGCTATCGAAAATGTAACCGTGACCGCAATTTAATCCCAGGTTACAAGAAAGCAACTGTTCAGTTTGTGGTGAGGAATAGACAGCTAGACTTGTTTTTGAAATGTTTTATGGTAACAAAACTAGAAAAGTGTGGCATAGATATAAATGGATTGATACAAGACTTATTGTGCATTTACCAATCCAATTTAGAATTCTTGGTTCAACTTCAGCCTACAAGAATAATATACTTGAACAATGCTTCAACAAGTGCTGGGTTTTGTGGAGAAACCGAAGCAGGTGCTTACTGGGAATGGACATTATGGACATTGTCAAAGGTTTCATTGAATGTAGGGTTTTACAGGTAAAGTGGGAAGCAAATATTCTAGCACATAATATCAAGGTTTCAAATAGCCAGCATTATTTCAAATAGCGGCCGCTATCTCACGATAGTGGTGGTGGCCGCCACCGCTATTCCCTCAATAGCGAGTGTCAGTATGGATCACACTTGTAGCGGCCAATTGCGGCTATTATGAAATGTCGTAACGGAGGATAGTGGTGATAGTGGCTCGTTATCGCCACTACCCTCCGTTACCTTTCAGACAAAAAAAAAAACAGAATTCAGAATTGAAGAACTCAAAAGAATCAAAACAAGGACACTCAGAATAAGAACTTAGAAGACAGAAAATGGAATAGATTTCCCAAGTACTAACAAGCAACAACAGACCTCAGTCTCAGTCTCACACAAGCAAAGCAATAGCCAACATGTTACACTTACACACATTTACAGAGAGTCACTCAGAGACAGACAACTAAGGCAGCAAGTAATTTTTATTTTTTATTTTTTATTTTTTTACCTTTGAATCTTCGATCTAGATCAAAGATGGCAAGGGCAGCGTGGGGCTGTGGCAGGCTTGGCTAGTGTTGGCAGCCGAAAGGAAAGAAGGCACCAGTAGTCGACAGACATGGAGAGGTTGGTATGAGATCATATCTGGCCTTGCCCTGGCGCTGGCGGCTGGCGACGTGCGTCAGGCCATGAAGGGGAAGGACCCAGGCTAACTGAGGACTGAGGTTGTGGCCTATGAGGCATGAAATCGTGGCCGAGCCTGAGAGGAAAAGAGGTGCCTGGTGAGGCCCCGAGCCGAAAGGAAGGGAGGTGAGTAAGGGCGAGTCGTGAGTGAAATCGTGTAACCGAGGGAGAGGCAATGTTGAGGTGAGGACATCGCCGTCGTGTGAGGCTGAGGTGACAGGTGAAGGGAGGTGAAAGGAAAGGAGAAGGCAGGAGGGTGAGGGTGAGGGTGAGGAGTGAACCAAGACAGAGTGAGGTCGGTAATGGGTTTTTTTTTTAAATACTTTTTTTTAGGGAAATCGTTTTGTGTGTGTACTATTATTAGATAACAATATGTTTTAATTAGTTTTTTTTGTGGATATTTTAATTAGTTTTTTATTTTAAATACTTTTGTTTTAAACTTTTAGTATGTTTTAATTAGTGATATAAAAATTGACGAATCGTGATAAAATATATTAAATAATGAGTAATTTAAATTTAAAAAAAATTAGATAAGTTAGAATTTAAATTATTAATTTAATTTTTTAAAGAAAAATTTGTAGTGTAATTAAATATATGGTATTAAATATTATTATAACTTAAGAAAAAAATTAATATCAATAATTTGATGTTGATATGTAAATATGATTGTTTAAGCTAATTGATTGTGGCAAATTAATATTAAATTTTTAATATAATCGAACATTATTATAATTCAAGAGAAATATTGATAACGTAAATGTAATGAATTAAATTATTATTACTTATTAGTACATTAATTCTTATTAGTATATAATTATTTATCTCTATTTTCAATATTTGTTATTTTTTAATTATCATAAGTAATTTTTTAAATATGAATGTTTTATTATAATTCAAAAAATTATGGATTACTTTTTTTTTAACATAAATAATAAACCTAAGGTATCATAAATTGCTTTAAAAACTATAAAATAAGACTTTATATGATTATAATTACAATTACTACACTTTATATAGAATTATACGAAATTAAAAAAAATTCACGACTTCGATGGTCGTGATGACCACAATAATCATCGCTATATCTGTAACCGTAATAAACACAACACAATTAAAAACGCAACCTCGACCACAATTTAAAATCATGCATAATATAGCCAAAGCAACAAGAAAACCAAAATAGTTGCCGGAGGTTATCAGCAAAGTGCAAAGCATAAACCCCCCTCAAAAGTAAACTCTTGTAAAAATTGTTCGATGTGGGACCCCCACACAGATTAAAGCTGATATAACACCCAAACGAATTCAGTCATACAAGACTATGTAATAAAACACCAAAAATCGTTCGATAACAGTTGAGAAGCCGAGCGACTCTTACCATTCACCTCATTCCCAGACAACACAGGCATCCATATATATAACTGCTCTTTCTTCCTCATTTTATTCAGATTTCTCTTCACCTTCGTAATTCTTTCCTCTTTTTTTTTTTGTTGAAATTACGCGGTTTTGCTTAGATTATCTTGTTAAATAGCCCAGTTGTGTTCATAGCATTTCACTCGTTACAATCAATGATATATCTCAACTGTTTTAGTTGAGAAGTTTAGCTTTAAGCAGACAACATGGTGCAGAGCAGGATCAGGAAGAAGGCTTTGAAACCAACAATGAAGAGTTTGAAACTGAGGCTCCAACGAATAAAAGCAGATATGGGAAATATAAGGAAAGATCATAGGTGCATAAGTGAGGAGCAAAGAAATATAAAGAAAAGTTTGCGGAGGTTAAACGCCAATGCGATCAACTAGGAAAGCAAGCTCAACTGATTATGAAGCAATCAAGTAGCAATCGAATTCGGCTTATTCTAATGTACTATATCGTACGAGCTCGCCAAGATGGAGACTTTAAAGCTGTTACCCTCACTCGCTTTCCTTAAGTCCACTTCTGATAGAAGAAGGTTATAATATAAATTTGACAAGTGGAGATCACTTTCCCAAAATGTTATTAGACATTTAGACCTGTAAGATCGAATAAAGTCTCTAACTTTTCAAGTAGTGGAAATGATTATGCATAAAAACTCATTTAATTTATAGTTGAGTAGTTGTGTCATTTTGTTAAATAGTTATAACTCTATTGTTATATAATTATTATAAACAAATGTTTTTGTTCAAGCACAATTATTCATTTAAATAGGTATAATTTTTTTTTGTTATGTAACTATTATAAACAAATGTTTCTATTTAAACAATTACTCAAAATATGAATACATTTAATACAAAAAGTCAAGTCTATTCACTAAAATTTAAGTTTTTATATTTACTGTGCAATGTAGAATCTCACGTAACATTCTAAACTTCCAACAATTCTTCATTAGTTTGTGTTTGTGAAATCGAGAACTTATAAGAGAAAAGTTGTTGCAACCATGTATCAGTTACATGTGAAGCCAATATTTTGGATCACATCTGTTAAGTACTTTGTTCATTATAGTTTTATATTCAAGTTGGGCCTTTTCATTTATTGCCAATTAATTTTAGGGGTTGAATGTTTAACAAAATAACAAAGCATAGGTTTTCTTTTCTTTTGTTATTTTTGCTTACTACTCCTTCCAAGATTGTCATGTGCATGCTTTCATGTCTTTGCCTACACATTATGGGAGCATCTTAAAATAATGTTATCCCCTATCTATTAAATATTCTGTTTATATTTAAATTGGACCCTTTTACCAATTGTTAATTAGTTTTAGGTTGGATGCTTAACAATTTGGATGTTAATATTTAATTTTTTTATCCTAGTTAACATTTAATCTTTAACATTTCCTATAAATAAATAATATGAATATAAGAAGGTATGTCTCTATCTAAATATTATAAATATTTAAATATTATCTTTCAACTTTAAACTTTTAATTAGCGTATATACTCAAGAATTCTAATCAAGTTGATGGTGTTCACACATTAAAGCTCAACTCCTAGCAATAGAATTAAAAATAAAACACCTACAATACTTTCTTAATTTTTTATCAGAGGATTATGTTGGCTGTAGCAACTATTTTAGTCACCGGCTATTTTGAGAAAACCCAATTCTTCTTGTTGAAGCGATTATGTTTATGTATAGGTAGAGTTTTGTCTTTAACAATACCTTTGCTAAGAGTTTAAACTCATCCTCTACGCAGTGGACCTTATTAGTCTAATATTTTCCTAAAGGGCGCGTTGTAATAACATATTCCTAGTCATTATAAATTTTATAAGTATAGGTTAGGAATTCAAAGTTGGGTTTTGTCAGCGGCGTGGATTTCATCTCTAATATTCATTAATTATTAAAAACGAAACCTTTATCTACGTCCATTTACCCTTTAGTGGCATTTATAAACGCAGCTAATTATGTTGCGACGTTTATTATAAACGTTGCCTAGTTTAATGTCGACAATAAAGTGGGAGTAGGTGTTTTATATGTAAAGTGATTACAGTATAAAGTGATTGTTAAGAGTTAAATTGCAAGGAAACTAACATTACATTGTTTGATAAACTAACACTTTGCTACTAATGTAGTGACAAATTTCAAAAATATCCCTAAGCATAAAAACAAATACATTATTATTAATTTAAAATATAATTACTATATTAAAATATAAATAATATAAAGTTATAATTTTTAATATTTCAATCAATTATAATATAAAATTTAATACATTATTAATAATTTAAAATTTAATTATTATAAATAATATAAAGTTATAATTATTAATATGCTAATTTTTTAAATAATATTAAATAATCAAATATATTTTTAAAAATATTAATAAATAGTTCAATTTCAACATTTACCTTTTACTCTGAGTAAGTTACCAACAGTTACCAACACATATACAACTGCTACTATCATTGTGCTTAATGCCATAATGACTGGTTTGTTCTAGTGATCAGCCAGTGTTGTAGTTGGTTTCATCTATTCGGGTGTCTTATTTCCAAATCATTGATAATGGAAAAGCAAATGACTATTGTGTCAAAGGATATCTTTGATCCATGGAATGCTTTGAAGCTAACAGAAGAGGAGTCTAAAACTATGAAAATTGAGGAAACTGCGATTCAATAGATGAATGATCAGGGAAAGTTTTCACTTGTTGGATCTCTTCTGACTAACAGACCTTTTAATCGTGAAGCAATGTTTTCAGCTTTCATTTAACTATGGAGAATATCGAAGGGAATTTCCTTTCGAGTGCTAGATGATAATCTATTTCTCTTCCAATTTCATGCTCATAGGGATCAAGTTTAAGTTCTTAAAGGAGCCCCTTGGACTTTCGAACAGTGTGCCTTACTATTGAATAAATATGATGAGGCCAAACACCCTACAGAGATTCTGATGTATTCTCTACTACTTTGGATGTGTGTGGATGATTTGCCTTTGAGCATGATGCAGAATGTTGCAGAACAAATAGGTGCTAGAGTGGGAACCTTTCTAGAAGCAGATATTAGTGATAAGGCTGGAAGTTGGGGTAGATGCCTGCGACCTAGAGTTGAAAATGATATACGGAAACCTCTACAAAGGGCCATTAGTTTGTTGGACAATGCCTCAACTGCTTCACAACGAACCTCACTACCGGCTAGTCCTTTCCACCGAACAAGGTAGTCGTGATTCAGCATATAGTCCTTCCTCTATTCCACATAGTCAACTAGAATGCCCCTGACCTCCCTATCATATGAGGAAGCCATTGTCACCAGTGCACCTTGAGACTCTACTCATGTTGGATCATCACTATCCATGTGGGATGGCTTAAATATGCTTACTCTGTCATTCACAATCTTTAGAGACTCATTAGGCTTCAATACAGCCAAGTAAGTGACCTCTTTACTTTACATGCTCTAGGCTAACAGAGTGGTGTCAGTACCTCGGCATCATTATGTGGCCCTCGTCTCATCAAAACAACACATTGGCATTGTTATCCATGATGCTTATGTAGCTCGCAAAAGGTACAACAAATGCACAAATGCATTCAAGGAAATCTAAACTAATTATAAATTCATGATCGTCAAGTGAGATTACGTCGGTGGATTCCTTACTATTCCAGTCACCCAATGACAGCTCTGTAACAAGTGCTACTCCAGTCATTGGAATTGGGTTTGAGTTGATTGTCTTGATGGTTTTTATTCCTTTCTTTATGGTCAGTACAAGCTTCTTGATTGTGCCTTTAGACAAAAGAATATTTGAAGCCCTTGTATCAACCAAACCTGTGATTAGTTTGCCTGCAACCACTACGTCTATGTACGTTAGTCCCTTCTCTATCCCCTGATCCTAAATTGATGTAGGCTTAATCAAATCAATCTCCAATGTCTTCTGCTTTAGCTCATCATCTTGCTTTATTATTGTGGACAACTTGCTTCTTTTCAGGCAGTCACATACTTTGAGGTGCATCTCACATAAGAAACATTTTGGTGGCTTATAGTCATTCTTGGAACCCTTCTTGTTAGATTCTTTGGACTTCCACCATGATGGCTTTCTATTGCCATACTTGGATTGTCAACTCTTGTCTCCCCCACCATTGCCCTTTCCATTAGGTTTGGAAGACTTAAACTAGTCTTGTTTTCCCTTGAAATTTACCAATGACTCTGCAATAGTCACAGCCTCAGTTAAACTGTGGACACCCTTCTATCTCAACTACTATTGTGCCCATGACTTCAAACCATCTATGAACTAGAACAGACCCTTGTCGTCCCTAGAGTCAGAAATCTACAGCATGATCTTTGAAACCTCTTTAACATACTCCTGTACCTTGCCCTTTTGATAGAGATGATGCAATCTATGCCACGCCACATCCGTAGCATACACAAGATAGAACTACTTATTGAATTCTTTATTCAATTCATCCCAAGTCCTGATCTCACCACTTCCACACCTGCGCCTCTACCAAAGTAGTGCAATATCAACCAAATACAAAGTGGAAGTGTTTACCTTGGTTTGCTTATCGGTAATACCAAACTCACAGAAATATTATTCCATGTCCCAAAGAAAGTTGTTAACATCCTTGGCACGCCTGGTTCCCTTGAATTCCTTTGGCTTTGGAACTTCAACACAATGCCTAGGAGCTGTAGCAGCTAGCATGCCACTCATAATGGTTGTCTTGCAGGATGTGAGCAACCCCTTGAGCACTTCCATCTCCTTACACATAGCCTCAATGACAGCTTCCAATGCCTCATTTTTTTGGGTCACCATGTACAATGCCTCATGGAGAGTGTTTTATACCTCTCCCTTGAGATCCTCCTCCAAGGAGCTGATCTCCTTTACATGCATATCAATCTCATTACACTTATTCATCATTTCTCCCACAACAATCTTAACCTTGACTAGCTGTGTAACATCCCAAATCCACAGTAAAACTTAATATTCACTTATAAATCACACTTACCGGTTGGGCTATCTGTGATGCTTAACAACTCCTAACACCTCAATAAGAATTAGTACTCTTATTCCTCATACTAATATGAAAATATGAATTATTAAATTCTTTCTTTAAGATGTATGTACATTCCCTTCTAATTCAAGTAGTACTGTACAATTTTACTGAATATATAAAAGGAAATAATGTACCTTCGATATCAAATCTCTGGAAGGTAATTCTCTTAGTCCGAAATCAATAACCTGTGGAGTGGAAAATAAGGAGTGAGCGACAACGTGCTCAATAAGGAAGGTGTATGCTACTTTATACAAAATTAAACTATATCCCAAAAACATTTATTTTTCCTAGCAACAAACCCAGTAGGAAAACAATGATATAATAAACAGTGAACAGGATTCAATAGATCCTTTCAGTAAACAGAAATCAGTAAGTTGAGACTAGGCAACAAATAAATCATGCTCCCATTGTTCCCCTAGGAACATAAGTCATCCGCTTTTGCGGTGCACCCGTGGGCCATCGCCCCTCACGGCTATCTCAGCTAGATCTATGGCCATAATCTATAGGTGGTCCTCGGGTCCACTTGCCAAGTAACCTTGAGACTACTGATGACTTGGCGGGTCAATCAGCCTTGTGACGCCTTGGGATGCACCCTTTGGTCCATCGACCCGAGCCATCGCCCCAGGCAGGGCACTCAATTACATGAATAGTAATGCATGAACTCAAGGCCTAAAGTCTCAAAATCACTTTTATATCTCATGAAAAACCTTAATGGAATTATTTCACCCATATTATCATTTTCTCACAACGATTTGATTTCCACAAAAAGGTTTTAGGCTTTTTGTTTACAAATGGCAATTAAAATAGCCCATTTTTCGTATGAGAAAAATACCAAGTAAATCAGCTCGCCCATGGTCAGCTCGCCAAGTATGACTTGCCCATGGTCTACTTGCCCAGTGCGGTGAACTAGTGTTCACCCGCCAACCTTTTCATCTAAAAACAAGTTAAACTGGCTCTCATAGTGGCTCACCCATGTCAGTTCGCCCATTCTGGCATTACCATGGTCAGTTCGCCCAGTACGACATTGAACACGGTCAGCTCGCCCAATGAGACACTTCCATGATCAACTCCCCAAAAATGGCCCTTCCATGGTTAGCTCACCCATTTTTATAAAAACATGGGTTATTTCTTTCTTTGGCTCCCTCGAAATTTTATTAAAACAGGGGTCGCCTATCTGTGGCTCGTCCGGATTTCTAAAACAAGGGTCGCCCGCCCAAAATATCACAAAAGGGTTCGCCCACTTTGGATCGCCCGCCTTTTATTAAAACACGGGTCGCTCGCCCAAAAGAACATAAAAGGGTTCGCCTACTTTGGCTCGCCCGCCTTTTATCAGTTCGCCCAAATCAATACAGTTTATCAAATTTATGCATGTCATCAACCAAATAATTTCTCAATATTTTCATAATATTTTTACTCCACAGGACATGCATTTACTTCACATACAACTCCCTTACCTGGTTTTACGTGTCCTTGCTTCCCGATCGCTTTTACCAAGTCCTTAATTCCCGGCTGCAAAATAATTTACTAAAACCATTAGTATCTTCTTTTCGAATATTTCCTAAAACTATTACTATTTTTCCTTTCAAATATTTGCGACACTTAGGCGAGATTTGAAACCAATCTACAGCTTGCCATTCGCCCAACAGAGCTTGCCTGTCGTTAATGGGCTTACAAGTGGAAGCTCGCCCAACCTTGCTCGCCCAACCTTACTCGCCATTCAAATATTGGCTTATTCATGGGAGTTCCCCCAACATGGGAGCTCACCCAACATTTTCGCCATTCACATAATGGTTTATTTGTGGGAGCTCGCCCAACATTCTCGCCATTCACATAATGGCTTATTTGTGGGAGCTCGCCATGCTTGGTTTTCTATTTAGAGGTGGGCTTGCCTATGAATTGGACTAACATGTGGCGACCTCGCCCTTTACCACACTCCATATTATTTAGCTCGCCCATGCTAACTGAGCTCGCCTAACACATCACTTTTACACCATTTCCAGCATCTTCCTTTGTTCATTCTTGATTAATTTCCAAACCACCTCTTGTTCTAATTTCTTATATATATTCTACCAAGATTTAACTAAAACAAGGCTATATCTATGTTTCTTATGGTATAAAACATAGAAATCTACCATTTAATATCAAGAGAACCATAGAATTATAGAACTCACCTTAACTGAGTTGTACTTCCAAAAACAGAGTGCTTTCTGTCACACTTAGCTTTACTTTACTTATTCCTTAGCTTTTCAATGATGGAGGAAAGGTTTATCTGACTGAAGAATGAAGTTCCGTGGCTCATGTATGAGAGGAAAGGAAGAAACAAAGTTGAACTTGCAATAAAATACAGTATAGGCAAGAAGGTTTTCCTCATGTATTTCTTATATAGCCATGTTAATTCAATTAGAACTTAACACCTGTTCCTTATCCCGTTTTCTTTCATCATTTCACGTCTTTCATGCATTAAAAACTTGTAGAACACTGCAGTAAAATGGAACGGCTATAGGAAGCAATCTCTGCACGTTTTGACTAAGTTTTCTCTTCTTTTTATCTTTTCCTCTCCTCGCTACTTCCAGCCACTATCATTGACTTTTCATCTCATTTGTTCTTCTTTTGTCTGATAGCCGTTATCCTTCATCCTTTTTTACATTCTTCAACTAATAACAAAAATTCCCATGTTGACTTTGATCTCTTTGCCATTAATTCCAACAATTTAATTTCCATTCTTAAAATTTTAGATATTCATTCTACCTCACATACACCATAAAATTTAAATCCAATAAGAAAATGGAAAATGGAAATCCGCATTCAATATTTATTTTCACTATCAATCCTTTACAAATATGGTGTACAGTGTAAAATAATAGGGTCTCACATTTCTCCTCACCTTAAGAAATTTGGTCCTCCAAATTTAACTCGGACCTATCACTGAAAGAGCTCTAGATACCTCTCACGCATAAGGCTCTCTAACTCCCAAGTAGCCGCCTCTTCATTTTATACTACCAGAGCACTTTAACTAAAGGAATCGTCTTAGATCGCAATACCTTACCTTTCCTATCCAAGATCCGTATCAGCTTCTCAACGTAACTCATGTCTTCTCTGATCTCCAGTGGTTCATGTCGAATCATGTGAGAAGGATCTGGATGATACTTTCTCAGCATTGAGACATAGAATACATTATGCACTCCTAACAACTCCGGTGGTAGTGCTAACCGATATGCCACATCTCCCACGCAATCTAAGATCTCACAAGGCCCAATACATCGGGGGCTTAACTTTCCTCTCTTCCCAAATCTCATTATACCTTTGGACGGTGAGACCTTTAAGAATACATAATCACCCGCTACAAACTCTAAAGGTCAGCGTCTGGTATCTGCATAACTCTTCTACCGACTCTGAGCTGTTTTGAGCCTTTCACAAATTATCCGTACATTACAGGAAGCCTGTTCGACCAAATCGAGAGCTAACAGTTTACGGTCCCCCACTTCTTCCCATGCTATCGGGGATCTGCATCGTCTGCCATATAAGGCCTCATAAGGTGCCATGCCAATACTCGTATGAAAGCTATTATTATAAGCAAATTCTGCCAGGGGTAAGTGATTGTCCCATGAGCCTCTAAAATCCAGTGCACACGCTCTCAACATATCCTCGAGCGTCTGTATTGTACGCTCGGACTGTCCATCAGTCTGTGGATGAAAAGCGGTGCTAAAATTCAGCTGGGATCCCATAGCCTCCTAAAATCTCTCCCAAAAATGAGAGGTGAAGCGGGAGTCCCTATCAGAGGTGATACTCACTGGAACACCATGTAACCTCACTATCTCCCTGACATACAATTCGGCTAAGGCATTAACTGAATCTGTAGATCTCATGGCCAAGAATTGAGCAGACTTAGTCAATCTATCTACTATTACCCAAATAGCATCATACCTCTTCCGGGTCCGTGGTAATCCCATAATAAAATCCATAGTCACATGCTCTTATTTCCATGTAGGAATCGATAATGATCGAAGCATACCTGCCGGCTTCTGATGTTCAATCTTAATCTGCTAGCATGTCAGACTTCTAGCAACAAAATCAACAATATCCTTTTTCATCTTAGGCCACCAATATACTCTCCAGAGATTCTGGTACATCTTAGTACTACCCGGATGTAATGTATATCTAGAGGTATGGGCCTCTAATAAAATCAAATCTCTAATCGGCTGATCACCGGGAATACATATCCGACCTCTAAACCTCAGTATCCCATCAGTGCCAATCTCAAAATTCGACTCAACTCCCATCTGAATCTGACTGGCAATCCTAATGCAATAATCCTCACTCCTCTGAGCTTCCCTGATCCGATCCATCAAATCCGGCTCTATACAAAAACTAGCCATAAATCCATACTGGTAAGAGGAAATAACTGTTAGACTGAGGCTAGAGAACTGCTCAATCAAATCATTCTCCTTGATCATCATATAAGATATCATGCCAACATGCTTACGGCTCAATACATCTGCCACTACATTAGCTTTACCTGGGTGATACAAAATCTCACAATCATAATCCTTTAACAGTTCCATCTGTGACGTCCTCATCACTAACCAAATAACAACTAACTTTCATCTCAAATAACAAATAAATCGACTAGTTTATCCGATGTCAATCTCCCTTACTCTTATGCTTTAGGCATTTCTATCAGAGTATAATATTCATTTTCACATGCATAAAATTTTTTTCATTTATAAACATGTGCCATATACACTAGGATCTCAAATATTCATACACACTAATCCCCAACATATACAAAACTGTAGTATTGTACTGTACATTAGCCGAAGTAACGGCCGACTAAATATACCTTCAAAGGATAAGTAGGAAGCGTGCCTCGAAGGTATCTCAAAATCCCGAAATGAGCTCCTCTATCCGGAGCGGAATTACTTCAAGTAATCTGTATGAAAATAATTGTAAAGGGGTGAGTTTACGCTCAGTAAGAAACTTATGTAAAAGAGCGTACTATATCACTATATGCAGTTTTCCTGCTTGGCTCTATAATGTCATGTAAAATCATTATAAAGCATAGCGCTTATATTTCTTTCAAATATATCAAAAACAAGTAAATCATGCTTTCAAGTAATTCCACGGATATCCAATCACGTGAAATCAAGTAGGCAAATATAATTATTTTCAAATAGATGGGAGACAGTTTATATCCAATAGATTCATGCACCAAGTAATTTCTCATCGTGGATACCGCAAGTATATCCCTTAAGGATAATCTAGAGAGATAATGGATACAGCAAATATATCCCGTAAGGGATAATCCAATAGATAAATCTCACAAGGATACCGCAAATATATCCCGTTAGGGATAATCCTAAGAGATATCAAATAAGTGGCATACCCACGTATGGGCCAGGGATCCTCCCCAAAGCCGAATCAAATAAGAGACTCATGGCCATTGTCTATATCCCACAGTTTCACTAGTCAGGTGCCGTACTGCGGGTCTGAGGGCTGGACTAGAGCTCCTCAGTCAAATACAAGTAACAAATAATGTGCATGCTCTTTTAAGAGATTCATAGTCTCCAAAACCTTATTCATATAGGTTTTAAATAAGTATGAATATTCTTTCTTAAAATAGGTTCTCAAAACCTTTCTTTCAAATAGGCAGTCGACTGGTCATATATGGCAGTCGACTGCTACCCCATGTTTTGCCTTAATGAATTTCTTTCCCTTTTTGAAATTCAATTATTATATTTTTCAAAATACAAATAGGGCAGTCGACTGGTCCCAAATGGCAGTCGACTGGTTTTGAAACAGAATGCTTCCC
Organism: Heritiera fomes; assembly: GCA_032173925.1. NCBI lineage: Eukaryota > Viridiplantae > Streptophyta > Magnoliopsida > Malvales > Malvaceae > Heritiera > Heritiera fomes. The sequence goes on along the minus strand of JAPDPM010000002.1, from coordinate 24,768,211 downwards.
GAGAATTAGCAGTCGACTGGCCCCCTTGGCAGTCGACTGGTTTTGAAACAGAATGCTTCTGGACAAATAGCAGTCGACTGGCCCCCTTGGCAGTCGACTGGTTTTGAAACAGAATGCTTCTGGACAAATAGCAGTCGACTGGCCCCCTTGGCAGTCGGCTGGTTTTGAAACAGAATGCTTCTGGACAAATAGCAGTCGACTGGCTTCCCCTGGCAGTCGACTGGTTTGAAACAGAATGATTTCTGGAAAATGGCAGTCGACTGGTTTGCATCGATTTTCGAAAAACGGCGTTTTTGATGTCTCTAGGCAGTCGGCTGCTACTTAAGGCAGTCGGCTGCTCCTAGCCTAATTGGTACTAGGAGTAGGACCCAAATGGTACCTTTTTTCCTGAAATTAAAACAGCTGTACTTCTTTCCAAATCACATCAAAACATACTAAAACATGTGGACATAGTCACCCTACGTCCGTTACATAAATTCCTTACCTCAACTAGCAATTAATCCACAAGTTGGTTGCACCAACACTTGTCCTTTTTCCACTTCTTCAAGCTGTAAACATCATGGCAAATTTAAACTTAAATAAACCTATTCTACCAACTCCATACAATACCAAACCATCAATAAAATCAACTAAAACCTTCTAACTTGCTTACCTTTGCAATTCACCAAATCTTTGGATTTTGAGATCTACTTAACCACTTGGATTCACTCTCTCATATTAAAGGCATAGGTTAAGCTATCGACAAGGATCGTTTTTCGTTAAAGAAGTTTAACGAATCGATGGCATGAGATGGTGGTTTGTCAAGGTGAGAAGCTTGGACACTTAGAGGAAAATATGGAAGCAACGAGAGGGAGAAGGAGGTGGGCTGCCGACCTTGGCTGGTAGAGATGATGATGAGTCATGCAATTCCATTAAATGCCATTTATTTCATTGATTCATCTCAGCCCATAACCATTAAATGCTTTGACCTTTTGACCATTCAATTGCCTTAATTCCCTTTATGTCCCATGCATCATATATAATTTCAGAAATTCCCATTTATTCCATTAATCCATGTTGGAAAACTGTACAATTAAGGGAAAATTACAGAAAATTGGGGATTTCACATTCTCCCCACCTTAGAGAATTTGGTCCTCCAAATTCAATTAAGGTTATGTCTTAAAACAATTCCGGGTATCTCTCTTTCATCAAGTTCTCTAGTTCCCAAGTAGCTTCTTCTGTCGTATGGTGTTGCCAAAGAACTTTAACCAATGGAATCGTCTTTGATCTTAACACCTTATCTTTCCTATCCAAAATCCGAATCGGTTTCTCCACATAACTCATGTCTCCTTGAATCTCCAATGGTTCATATTCAATGACATGAGATGGATCCGGATTATACTTCCGAAGCATCGATACATGAAAGACATTGTGTACTCCCGATAACTCCGGAGGTAGTGCCAACCTATAGGCCACATCTCCAACACAATCTAAGATTTCAAATGGTCCGATATAGCGAGGACTTAGTTTGCCTCGTCGGTCAAATCTCATAATCCCTTTGGATGGAGAGACTTTCAAAAACACATAGTCTCCAACCAAATACTCAAGTGGCCTCCGTCGAACATCTGCATAGCTCTTTTGTCGATTCTGAGCTGTCTTAAGTCTTTGACAAATCAGTTTAACATTCTCAGAGGCTTGTTCGACTAAATCTGGAGCCAACAATTTGCGCTCGCCCACTTCTTCCCACCCAATCGGTGATCGACACCGTCTTCCATATAGAGCCTCATATGGTGCCATCCCGATGCTTGCATGATAGCTATTATTATAAGCAAACTCAGCCAATGGCAGATGGTCGTCCCATGAGCCTTTAAAATCCAAAGCACATGCTCTCAACATATCCTCGAGCGTCTGAATAGTGCGTTCGGACTGCCTATCAGTCTGCGGATGAAAAGCTGTGCTAAAATTCAGCTGAGATCCCATGGCTTCCTGAAAATGTTCCCAAAAATGAGCAGTAAACCTGGAATCTCTATCCGATGTGATGCTCACTGGAACACCATGTAGTCTGACGACTTCTCTCATGTATAAGTCTGCCAAAGCGCTAAGTGTATCTGTAGACTTCATAGGTAGGAAGTGAGCTGACTTGGTTAACCGATCCACGATCACCCAAACACCATCATGGTTCCTTGTGGTCTTGGGCAATCCCATAATGAAATCCATCGTAATGTGTTCCCATTTCCACATAGGTATAGGTAGAGGATGTAACAATCCTGCCGGTATCTGGTGCTCTACTTTAACCTGCTGGCACGTTAGACATTTTGCTACAAACTCAGCTATGTCTCTCTTCATGCCAGTCCACCAATACACCTTGCGAAGATTGTGATACATCTTCGTGCTTCCTGGGTGTAATGTGTACCTAGTGGAATGTGCTTCTGTTAGAATCAACTTCCCCAATTCATTATCCTTAGGAACACATATACGGTTATTAAACCTCAACATCTCATCCTTACCCATATGGAATTCTGAGGTCATACCCGATTGAATCTCATCCATAGCCTCAATACACTGAGTATCCTCTCTTTGAGCAGCTCGGATTCTGTCCATCAATTCGGGCTCAATTCTCAAACTAGCCATCATACCACATTGCTCAAGAGATGTAACACTTAAACTGAGGCTTGCAAACTGCTCAATCAGTTCGTGTTCTTTTATCATCATATATGCTATCATACCTATATGCTTCCGGCTCAGAGCATCCGCCACCACATTGGCCTTCCCCGGGTGGTACATGATCTCACAATCATAATCCTTCAGAAGCTCTAGCCACCTTCTTTGCCTCATGTTCAATTCCTTCTGGGAGAACAAATATTTCAGACTTTTGTGATCTGTAAAAATCTGAAATCTCTCACCATACAAGCAATGCCTCCATATCTTCAGGGCAAACACTACTGCAGCTAACTCCAAATCATGAGTCGGGTAGTTCTTCTCATGGTCCTTCAATTGTCTGGAACCATAGGCTACTACCTTATCATGCTGCATTAATATACATCCCAAACCTTGCCCTGAGGCATCACTATATATTGCAAATCCTCCTGAACCACTAGGAATGGTGAGAATTGGTGCAGTCGTTAACCTGCGCTTCAACTCTTGGAAACTTTGCTCACAAGCTTCATTCCATTCATACTTTACCTCTTTGCACGTCAGTCTTGTCAATGGAGCAGCTAGCTTCGAGAAACCCTCTACAAACCTTCTATAGTAGCCAGCTAAACCCAAGAAACTCCTAATCTCCGTCACAGTCTTCGGTCTTTCCCATTGGACCACCGCTTCAATCTTCGATGGATCAACTGAAACTCCATCTTTACTGATCACATGACCTAAAAAGGAGATTTGGTTTAACCAGAATTCACACTTATTTAGCTTGGCATACAATCCTCTATCTCTGAGGGTTTCCAAAAAATTCTCAAATGTTGCTCATGCTCCTCCCGTGACCTCGAGTATACCAAGATGTCATCGATGAAGACAATGACAAACTGGTCCAAGTATTGCTTAAACACATCATTCATCAAATTCATGAATGCTGCGGGTGCATTGGTTAACCCAAACGGCATCACCAAGAATTCATAATGGCCATACCGTGTCCTGAATGCAGTCTTAGGGATATCTTCATCTCGAATCTTCAACTGATGATATCCCGATCTCAAGTCTATCTTGGAAAAGACTTGTGCACCCTTTAGCTGATCAAAGAGATCATCTATCCTGGGAAAAAGATACTTGTTCTTGATCGTCACTTTATTCAACCATCGGTAATCGATGCACAACCTCATACTACCGTCCTTCTTCTTGACAAAAAGTACAGGAGCACCCCAAGGGGATACGCTGGGTCGTATGAATCCCTTGTCTAGCAACTCCTGAAGCTGCTTCTTAAGTTCTTCCAATTCTACCAAGGCCATCCGGTAGGGAGCTCTTGATATAGGTTCAGTCCCCGGCACCAATTCTATAGTGAACTCTACTTCCCTATCCGGAGGAAGTCCTGGAAGATCATCCGGAAATACTTCGGAAAATTCCTTAACTACTGGAATTTCGTGAAGTGTGGGACGTTTCTGATCTACGTCAACCACGTGTGCTACAAACCCTTCACATCACAAATATGTTCTATCAATTAAATCTCAATTAAACCAAACAAGTAATTATGCTTTTGCATTACATATTTGCAAAATTTACAACATAGCTAACGGGAAAGGAGAAAATCACACTCTTAGCATGACAATCTATCATCACATGATTTTCAGCTAACCAATCCATTCCTAATATAACATCAAATCCAGACATATTTAATAAGATTAGGTCAGCTATTGACTCTCTTTCTCCTACCCGTAGCTTACAATTACGATACACTATGTCCGTCATTTGGGATTCCCTAAATGGAGTAATTATTTGTAGCAATCCTCCTAACTGTTCAGGCTCAATATTTAATCTCCTAATAGCCATAGGGGAAATAAAAGAGTGCGTAGAGCCTGGATCAAATAAAGCAAGGACATATGTATCATTAAGGTAAATCTTACCCTGAATCATCTTTGATGAAGCATCAGCGGACTCTTTATCAATGGCAAATACCCTTCCCTGAGTCACTGGCGCTTTTCCTTTCTCTGCCGCTGTGGCTTTACGCTGAGGTTGTGTGGTCTTAGATTGTGGTTGAGGGGTCTTTTCTGACTCTTCATGTGCCCTCTGATTTATCTTGGGACAATCTTTAATTCTATGTCCCTGTTCACCACACCAATAGCACGCCCCACTTGCCAACCGGCAAGGCTGTGTTCCATGAAATTTCCCGCATTGCACACACATCGGCATCGTACTCCTCGGTGAGCTAGCGGTACTACCAACTGGATGTTGTGATCTTTCATCACCTATTTTGATCCCGGTGGATCTAGGAGTTCCTGTATCATAATCATCATAACTCCTTATTTATTATAATTCCATATAACCATTAATGAAGACAATATATTTTCTTATAATTGATTTGCTTACCTATTGAAGTTCTGTCATAAGGCCTATTCCTTCTAGATGGATATCTATCCCTCGAGGCCTTCTCATCTGACTTCCGCTTCATAGGTTCTTTACCCTTATTCCTTGCTCGGAAGTCTGCCTGATGAAACTCATAGTCCTGCTCACACAGTTGAGCCTTACGGACTGCCTCTCCATAAGTAGTGATATCCAACGGATATAGCTTAGACCTAATGGAAGGTCTCAATCCCTCCATGAATCTGTAGGTCTTATGATCCTCTCTTCTTAGTACTTCAGGATCAAATCTGCTCAGTGTAATGAACTTCGACTCATATTGGCTAACCGTCATACTTCCTTGAGTCAAGTTCAAGAACTCTACTTGTAATCTCCTCTGAGTAGTACGTGGGACATATTGTTCATTAAAAGCTTCTACAAATCTATCCCACGTCACCTCTGGATACTTGGCTTCTAATACTGTCTGAGTAGCCTGCCATCATGGCTCGGCCTCATCCACTAGCAGGTAGGCGGCTAATCCCACCTTCTCTTTCTCAGTACAAGCCATGTATCCGAATGACTTAGTGACTGCTTTCATCCAGTTCTCTGCGGCTACTGGATCACTGTCTCCTTTGAACTTTGGCGGATCCAGCTTCTTAAACTCTTTTATCAGTGCCACACTGCAGTAAGCTGTAGGATCTCGCCTCTCATTAACTGGAACTGGTGGGGGTTGTACCACAGAAGTAAGAGGTACTGTAGGGGTAACTGCCGGTGCACTAGTGGCCACGTCCGGAAATTTAGCCACAAACTGGGTGAACATTGCGGACATGTTTTCCATATGTTTCTCCATTTTAGCTAGCCTCGTATTCGGGCTATGCGGTGGAGATGGATGAGGAGACGGAACTGGGGGCTCTTCAGTGCGACCCCGTCCTCTTCCTCGTCCTCGTCTAGTACCCCTCCTTCGAGTACTCATTCTGTTAAGATTATGATCAAATAACATCATTTAGTATAACCTTAAGCCATTATACTACTTAAATAAAATAGGCTAGTACAGTACATTGGGGAATTACTCTAATTCTAGCTTATTGAAATCGACAAACTTCAGTCGAATCTGCTCTGATACCAATCTGTGACGTCCTCATCACTAACCAAATAACAACTAACTTTCATCTCAAATAACAAATAAATCGACTAGTTTATCCGATGTCAATCTCCCTTACTCTTATGCTTTAGGCATTTCTATCAGAGTATAATATTCATTTTCACATGCATAAAATTTTTTTCATTTATAAACATGTGCCATATACACCAGGATCTCAAATATTCATACACCCTAATCCCCAACATATACAAAACTGTAGTATTGTACTGTACATTAGCCGAAGTAACGGCCGACTAAATATACCTTCAAAGGATAAGTAGGAAGCGTGCCTCGAAGGTATCTCAAAATCCCGAAATGAGCTCCTCTATCCGGAGCGGAATTACTTCAAGTAATCTGTATGAAAATAATTGTAAAGGGGTGAGTTTACGCTCAGTAAGAAACTTATGTAAAAGAGCGTACTATATCACTATATGCAGTTTTCCTGCTTGGCTCTATAATGTCATGTAAAATCATTATAAAGCATAGCGCTTATATTTCTTTCAAATATATCAAAAACAAGTAAATCATGTTTTCAAGTAATTCCACGGATCTCCAATCATGTGAAATCAAGTAGGCAAATATAATTATTTTCAAATAGATGGGAGATAGTTTATATCCAATAGATTCATGCACCAAGTAATTTCTCATCGTGGATACCGCAAGTATATCCCTTAAGGATAATCCAGAGAGATAATGGATACAGCAAATATATCCCGTAAGGGATAATCCAATAGATAAATCTCACAAGGATACCGCAAATACATCCCGTTAGGGATAATCCTGAGAGATATCAAATAAGTGGCGTACCCACGTATGGGCCAGGGATCCTCCCCAAAGCCGAATCAAATAAGAGACTCATGGCCATTGTCTATATCCCACAGTTTCACTAGTCAGGTGCCGTACTGCGGGTCTGAGGGCTGGACTAGAGCTCCTCAGTCAAATACAAGTAACAAATAATGTGCATACTCTTTTGAGAGATTCATAGTCTCCAAAACCTTATCCATATAGGTTTTAAATAAGTATGAATATTCTTTCTTAAAATAGGTTCTCAAAACTTTTCTTTCAAATAGGCAGTCGACTGGTCATATATGGCAGTCGATTGCTACCCCATGTTTTGCCTTAATGAATTTCTTTCCCTTTTTGAAATTCAATTATTATATTTTTCAAAATACAAATAGGGCAGTCGACTGGTCCCAAATGGCAGTCGACTGGTTTTGAAACAGAATGCTTCCCGAGAATTAGCAGTCGACTGGCCCCCTTGGCAGTCGGCTGGTTTTGAAACAGAATGCTTCTGGACAAATAGCAGTCGACTGGCCCCCTTGGCAGTCGGCTGGTTTTGAAACAGAATGCTTCTAGACAAATAGCAGTCGACTGGCTTCCCCTGGCAGTCGACTGGTTTGAAACAGAATGATTTCTGGAAAATGGCAGTCGACTGGCTCCCATGGCAGTCGACTGGTTTGCATCGATTTTCGAAAAACGACGTTTTTGATGTCTCTAGGCAGTCGGCTGCTACTTAAGGCAGTCGGCTGCTCCTAGCCTAATTGGTACTAGGAGTAGGACCCAAATGGTACCCTTTTTCCTGAAATTAAAACAGCTTTACTTCTTTCCAAATCACATCAAAACATACTAAAACATGCGGACATAGTCACCCTACGTCTGTTACATAAATTCCTTACCTCAACTAGCAATTAATCCACAAGTTGGTTGCACCAACACTTGTCCTTTTTCCACTTTTTCAAGCTGTAAACATCATGGCAAATTTAAACTTAAATAAACCTATTCTACCAACTCCATACAATACCAAACCATCAATAAAATCAACTAAAACCTTCTAACTTGCTTACCTTTGCAATTCACCAAATCTTTGGATTTTGAGATCTACTTAACCACTTGGATTCACTCTCTCATATTAAAGGCATAGGTTAAGCTATCGACAAGGATCGTTTTTCGTTAAAGAAGTTTAACGAATCGATGGCATGAGATGGTGGTTTGTCAAGGTGAGAAGCTTGGACACTTAGAGGAAAATATGGAAGCAACGAGAGGGAGAAGGAGGTGGGCTGCCGACCTTGGCTGGTAGAGATGATGATGAGTCATGCAATTCCATTAAATGCCATTTATTTCATTGATTCATCTCAGCCCATAACCATTAAATGCTTTGACCTTTTGACCATTCAATTGCCTTAATTCCCTTTATGTCCCATGCATCATATATAATTTCAGAAATTCCCATTTATTCCATTAATCCATGTTGGAAAACTGTACAATTAAGGGAAAATTACAGAAAATTGGGGATTTCACATTCCACCATCGCTGCCTCAAATTCAACTCTCGCTGCGAGAATATAAACTTCAGACTCTTATGGTCTGTATATATCTGAAATTTCTCCCCGTACAAGTAATGCCGCCATATCTTCAGTTCAAACACTACTGCGACTAGCTCCAAATCATATGTCGGGTAATTCGTCTCATGATCCTTCAACTGTCGAGAACCATAGGCTATAATCCAACGATGCTGCATGAGCACACACCCTAAACCTTGAGCGGATGCATCGGTATACACTATAAATCCACCCAATCCGCTAGGAAGTGCTAATACGGGGACGCTAGTCAATCTTCTCTTAAGCTCATGGAAACTACGCTCACACGCGTCATTCCACTCAAACTTCACATCCCTACGTGTGAGTCGTGTCAATGGAGCAGCAAGTCTAGAAAATCCCTCCACAAACTTGCGATAATATCCGACAAGACCCAAGAAACTTCGTATCTCGGTAACCGTGATAGGCCTTTCCCATTGAACAATGGCTTCTATCTTGGACAGATCAACTGACACCCTGTCCTTCGATCTATGTGTCCCAAAAATATTATATGGTCAAGCCAGAAATCAAACTTACTAAATTTTGCATACAACCTCCGCTCTCTAAGGGTCTGTAAAACAATCTACAAATGCTGCTCGTGCTCCTCCGGAGTCTTAGAATAAATCAGGATGTCATCTATAAATACTATGACAAACTTATCCAAAAATGGATGAAATACCTCATTCATCAAACTCATAAAAGCTGCAGGGGCATTTGTCAACCCAAAAGGCATCACTAGGAACTCATAGCGACCATAGCGAGTCCGAAATGTTGTTTTATGCACATCCAACTCCTTAATTTTCAACTGGTGATAGCCTGATCGTAGATCTATCTTGAAAAATACCTGTGCACCCTTGAGCTGATCAAATAGGTCATCGATCCTAGGTAGTGGATACTTATTCTTAATGGTAGCCCGATTCAACATCCGATAATCTATACACAACCGGAGACTACCATCCTTCTTCCGAACAAATAATACTGGAGCTCCTCATGGTGACACACTAGGACGTATAAATCCCTTATCTAATAACTCTTGGAGCTCCTTCTTAAGCTCATCTAACTCAATCAGTGCCATCCGATATGGGGGTCTAGAAATTGGCTCCGTACCGAGTACTAACTCGATCATAAACTCCGTATCTCGCTCCGGTGGTAACCCCGGTAAATCCTCTGGAAATACATCTGAGAAGTCCTTGACCACAGGAATCTCTTGGATCTCTGGATATTTCCTCTCTACATCCTCCACACTAGCAATATATCCTTCATAAACATTCATACACAACCACAAATTCAGTACACATGTCATTTCACAAACATATATTCACATAATTTTTATTAATTTACAATAACTTTACAATGTACTTTTCAGGATGAGAGAAGGTAATAAACTTAGTATTACAATCCAAACTAACATGATTTGCAGCTAACCAATCCATACCCAAAATGATATCAAAATCATATATATCCAGCAAAATTAGGTTAGCTGTCATAACCTTCTCTCCTATAGTCAATTTACAATTCCTATATAAAACATCTATCCTCTGGAAGTCATTAAAAGGAGTTTTCACTTGCAAAGTATACTCTAACAACTCCAGCTCTACTGGGGTCCTGTTAGTATATGTAAGCAATAAGAACGAATGGGTAGAACCTGGATCAAATAAGGCAATTACGGGAATATGAAACAGATAAACTTTACCTTTAATCACATCAATAGAGGCGTCGGCAGTCTCCTGATCCAACGCGTACACCCGACCCTGAGTCACAACCTTCTTACCCTTTTCTGCGGCTGTCGCCCGCCTAGGCTGTGACGGTGTCGCTTTCTCTGGCTCACTTTGAGCTGCCGAGGCCGCTATCGGAGGTAATGCAGGAGGTCTAGCGAAAGCAGCTGACTCTCTGAGCATCGGGCAATTCTTGATAAAGTGCCCCATCTGCCCACATTTAAAACATGCCCCAGACATTAAAGGACAAGGGCGTGACCCATGCGACCTTCCACAATGTCTACATAAAGGTGCAACGCTTCTCTGAGTAGTGGTGGCACCACTAATAGTAGTGAAAACTGCTGGTCTATGAAATCTGCCCTCTGAAATCTGTATGCCCATAGGTCTAGTCCTCTTAGGCTGCTCCCTACCTGATCTATCCTCCATAAACCTCTTAACCTTTCCCTTTGCTTTACCTTTACTCTTACTATTGAAATCGAGCTGGAACTGCTCATAATCCCTCTCACATAGCTGAGCCCATTTAACTATCTCATCATAAGTCTGTATAGCAAATGGGGCTAGCTTCATTCTAATGGAGGGTCTCAAACCAGCCCTAAACCTCGCAATCTTATATCTGGTATTTGCACTAGCCTGTGGGTCCAAACGGCTCAATGTAGTAAATTTGGCTTCATACTCGTCCACTGACATACTGCGCTAAACTAAATCCATGAATTCCTGCTATAACTTTTCCTGAGCAGTGTCAAGAATATACTGCCTCTGAAAAGCCTACACAAAAATATCCCATGATAGATCCTGATGCTGAGCAAATAATACGGTCTGAGTGGCTTTCCACCAATGTCTCGCATCATCTGCCAACTGGAATACTGCTAGGCCTACCTTCTCTATCTCTGAACATCTCATAATCTTAAGTAATCTATCAACCTCAATAACCCACTGCTCTGCCGCCAATAGATCCCTAGTATCTTTAAACTTAGGTGGATCCAACTTCTTAAATGATTTCACCAATGCCACATCACAATATGACTCAACATCTCTAGGCAGCTGAATCAATGGTTGTAGTGGAGCTACCTGTGGTTGAGGTGCCGGTGGTGGAATAGGCTGAGGCTCTGGTATATCTGGTGTCGGCTGTGGTGGTGCTGGCACCTCTACTGGAGCTGTAGGAGCTGCGGCTCTCTCCCTTTCCGCCTTATCCGCGACTCTATCCGCCTGATACATAGCCATGAAATCGACTACTAACCTCTCTACTCGACTCACACGAGTATCAATGCTCTCTGGCTGTATAGGACGTGGAGGTCTTGGGGCAGGTTCCGGTGTCTGCGGTTCCAGAATCTATGCCGCCCTACCTCGGCCTATATCTCTAACTGAGCGCGTCACTCTCCTTCTTCCACTGATATCTGTACCATAAAGATCATTTGTCACTTATCATTAGTATATCAATTATATATTCAAATTATACAGTACTACATGGAATGTTTACTATTCACTTTTCGTTTTAAGCATCACTAGACATCCAACCAACCCTGCTCTGATACCATTAAATCTGTAACATCCTAAATCCACAGTAAAACTTAATATTCACTTATAAATCACACTTACTTACCGGTTGGGCTGTTTGTGATGCTAAACAACTCTTAACACCTCAATAAGAATTAGTACTCTTATTCCTTATACTATATGAAAATATGAATTATTAAATTCCTTCTTTAAGATGTATATACATTTCCTTCTATTTCAAGTAGTACTGTACAATTTTACTGACTATATATAAAAAGAAATAATGTACCTTCGATATCAAATCTCTGGAAGGTAATTCCCTTAATCCGAAATCAATAATCTGTGGAGTGAAAAATAAGGAGTGAGCGACAACATGCTCAGTAAGGAAGGTGTATGCTACTTTATGCAAAATTAAACTATATCCCAAAAACATTTATTTTTCCTAACAACAAACCCAGTAGGAAAACAATGGATATAATAAACAGTGAATAGGATTCAATAGATCCTCTCAGTAAATAGAAATCAGTAAGTTGAGACTAGGCAACAAATAAATCATGCTCTCATTGTTCCCCCAGGAACATAAGTCGTCCGCTTTTAGGGTGCACACGTGGGCCATCGCCCCTCACAGCTATCTCAGCTAGATCTATGGCCATAATCTATAGGTGGTACTCAGGTCCACTTGCCAAGTGACCTCGAGACCGTTGATGACTTGGCGGGTCAATCAGCCTTGTGACGCCCTGGGGTGCACCCGTTGGTCCATCGACCCTAGCCATCGACCCGAGCCATCGCCCAAGGCGAGTCACTCAATTACATGAATAGTAATGCATGAACTCAAGGTCTAAAGTCTCAAAATCACTTTTATATCTCATGAAAAACCTTAATGGAATTATTTCACCCATATTATCATTTTCTCACAATGATTTGATTTCCACAAAAAGGTTTTAGGCTTTTTGTTTACAAATGGCAATTAAAACAGCCCATTTTTCATATGAGAAAAATACCCAGTAAATCAGCTCGCCAAGTACGGCTCGCCCATGGTTTACTCGCCCAGTGTGGTGAACTAGTGTTCGCTCGCTAACCTTTTCATCTAAAAACAAGTTAAACTAGCTCTCATAGCGGCTCGCCCATGTCAGTTCGCCCATTCTGGCATTACCATGGTCAGTTCGCCCATTACGGCATTGAACATGGTCAACTCACCCAATGCAGCATTGCCATGGTCAACTTGCCCAATGGGACACTTCCATGGTCAACTCGCCCAAAATAGCCCTTCCATGGTCAGCTCGCCCATTTTTATAAAAACATGGGTTATTTCTTTCTTGAACTCGCCCGAAATTTTGTTAAAACAGGGGTCGCCTATCTGTGGCTTGTCCGGATTTCTAAAACAAGGGTCGCCTTGCCCGTTTTGGATCGCCTGCCTTTTATTAAAACAAGGGTCGCTGGCCCAAAAGAACATAAAAAGGTTCGCCCACTTTAGCTCACCCGCCTTTTATCAGTTCGCTCAAATCAATACAGTTTATCAAATTTATGCATGTCATAAACCAAATAATTTCTCAATATTTTCATAATATTTTTACTCCACAGGACATTCATTTACTTCACATACAACTCCCTTACCTGGTTTTACGTGTCCTTGCTTCCCGATCGCTTTTACCAAGTCCTTAATTCCCAACAGCAAAATAATTTACTAAAACCATTAGTATCTTCTTTTCGAATATTTCCTAAAACTATTACTGTTTTTTCTTTCAAATATTTGCGACACTTAGGCGAGATTTGAGACCAATCTACAGCTCGCCATTCGCCCAACAGAGCTCGCCTGTCCTTAATGGGCTTACAAGTGGAAGCTTGCCCAACCTTACTCGCCATTCAAATATTGGCTTATTCATGGGAGTTCGCCCAACATGGGAGCTCGCCCAACATTTTCGCCATTCACATAATGGCTTATTTGTGGGAGCTCACCCAACATTCTCGCTATTCACATAATGGCTTATTTGTGGGAGCTCGCCATGCTTGGTTTTCTATTTAGAGGTGGGCTCGCCTATGAATTGGACTAACATGTGGCGACCTAGCCCTCTACCACACTCTGTATTATTTAGCTCGCCTATGCTAACCGAGCTCGCCCAACACATCATTTTTACACCATTTCTAGCATCTTCCTTTGTTCATTTTTGATTAATTTCCAAACCACCTCTTGTTCTAATTTCTTATATATATTCTACCAAGATTTAACTAAAACAAGGCTATATCTATGTTTCTTATGGTATAAAACATAGAAATCTACCATTTAATATCAAGAGAACCATAGAATTATGGAACTCACCTTAACTGAGTTGTACTTCCAAAAACAGAGTGCTTTCTGTCACACTTAGCTTTACTTTGCTTATTCCTTAGCTCTTCAATGATGGAGGAAAGGTTTATCTGACTGAAGGATGAAGTTCCATGGCTCATGTATGAGAGGAAAGGAAGAAACGAAGTTGAACTTGCAGTAAAATACAATATAGGCGAAAAGGTTTTCCTCATGTATTTCTTATATAGCCATGTTAATTCAATTAGAACTTAACACCTGTTACTTATCCCGTTTTCTTTCATCATTTCACGTCTTTCATGCATTAAAAACTTGTAGAAAATTGAAGCAAAATGGAACAGCTATCGGAAGTAATCTTTGCACGTTTTGACTAAGTTTTCTCTTTTTTTTATCTTTTCCTCTCCTCGCCACTTCCAGCCACTATCATTGACTTTTCATCTGATTTGTTCTTCCTTTGTCTAACAGCCATTATTCTTCATCCCTTTTTACATTCTTCAACTAATAACAAAAATTCCCATGTTGACTTTGATCTCTTTGCCATTAATCCCAACAATTAATTTCCATTCTTAAAATTTTAGATATTCATTCTACCTCACATACACCATAAAATTTAAATCCAATAAGAAAATGAAAAATGGAAATCCGTATTCAACATTTATTTTCAATATCAATCATTTACAAATATGGTGTACAATGTAAAATAATAGGGTCTCACAAGCTGAGCCTTCGTGGACGTGATAATATCACTCGGGTTTGCCTTCTTGGCACATCCCCTTGTCTCACGGACCTCTTAGACCTTTGGTTGGTTGTCAAATTGAGATGCCATCACTATTTTGCTAGTGCTTCGAACAAATCCGGCTTAGATACCACCTATCACAGGTTGCAATCTTTAGTTGAGAACTATGTGGCCTTATGCTTGGAGCTTACATCCTCGAAAGCTTAAGCCAGCCTATTTTCACTATCACGTACACGTGTTTAGAACACGCAAAAAACACTCAACCAGTAAAGATATTGGAGTACAATAGAAAACAGGAGAAGTAGGTAGATAAAACTCGTAAGCTCTGTATTACTAAAAACTCTAATGAGAACTAGTTACAACTGAGGTAGGTATACCCCTATTTATAGTAGAATCCCCTTACATGGCTAGACTTTTCCAAGCATATGTACAAGAATTTGAATTACATAGGAGCTCTATCTAGAACATTTTAAACCCCTAAGTACTCTCAAATCCTAAAGACTCCAGAGTCTTGGTTGCCAAGGACTTTAACTAGGTCCAGGAACTCTGTCAACAACAAGTAGTCTTGTATGTTCGTCTATATGGTATATCTCTTACGCCCCTCTTTTGGTGCTCCAATCATGAGCACAAGTAGTCCATGTAGACACTTAAGGTGTGGACCATGACATTAGCATGATCTCGCAAGAACTAATTTGGAGGAGTTAGCTAGAAATTCAAGAATCAAGAATTTTAGAACTTATATAATTATTATTTGATTTTAGTTCAATCTGTGTTTTTTTTTGTCCTTGTTCAAAAAAAAAAGTAATAATAAATTCCCTCAGACGTAGCTTGATAGAGTAGAAAAAATGAAAAGATAAAAAATTAGGAGAGAAAAGTAAAAAAGATGAAAAGAATTATATTTTTTCTTTTTATCGGTGTATTTGCTAAAAAAGATGAAAATGTAGGATGAAAGCATGTTTTCTTTATTTCTATTGCTTGGTAAAAATGGAACGTAAAAAAATAAAAAATAAAGTTATTAGGAGTAATTTAGTATTTAAACTTAAT
Source organism: Heritiera fomes (assembly GCA_032173925.1). Lineage (NCBI taxonomy): Eukaryota > Viridiplantae > Streptophyta > Magnoliopsida > Malvales > Malvaceae > Heritiera > Heritiera fomes. The sequence continues at coordinate 24,752,458 of JAPDPM010000002.1, read as the reverse complement.
TTTTTTTATTACAAGGAAAATATTAAATAATTGGAAATGAAAGTGTTTGGGTTCGAACTCAAGACTTATAATATGCCACAATTCATTCTTAGCTATTAGGTCAGGAGATTGTTGGCAACTTAATTTGTTCACATAGATCATATTTTTTTTCTTTTATTTCTATTTTTTATTGTATCAAGCATTTTCAAAATCCATTTCCCTTTCATTTTTCCATAATTTTCATTCTTTTGTTTTTTGAATTGTACAAAGCATAATGTAAAATATATATAGTTTTCAAATTAAATATTTAAGTTAATGAGAAATATTATTTAAGAGTGAAATTTGAATTGTTTTTCAACAAACAAAAAATTGGCCAACTTCGAAAAAGCCAGTGAGACAACAGAAAACAAAAAAAGTAGGGTTGCCGGAAAATAGATAGCGACAAGCATAAACCCCTTTGAAACCCTTGTAAAACTGTCCGTGTGGGACCACGGAAATTTAATATTGATATAACACCTAAACCAATAATCTGTCTCTAATCAGTCGCTCAAGACTATAACAAAATAGCAAAACCGGTCGATGCCAGTTGACAAACCGAGCGACTCTTGGCCACTCTCGCCCTTCCTAGACAACGCTGGCATCTCTGTATATAACTGCTTTTTCTTCCTCCTTTCACTCCGGTTTCTCTTTATCTTCGTAATTCTTTTTCTTTCTCTTAATATTTGACTTATTAAAATTACGCGGTTTTGCCAAAATGATCTTGTTATATAATCCAGTATTCATGGCATTTCACCCAATACAACCAAAGATTATATCTCAATCTGTTTTAGTTTTAGTAGCGAATTTGAGCTTCAAGTCGACGACATGGCACAGGGCAATATCAGGAAGAAGGTTTTAACACGAAAAATGACGAGTTTAAAAGTGAGGGTCGAACGAATAAAAGCTGATATGGGAAAGATAAGGGAAGATCAAAGGTGCATAAGAAAGAAGCAAAGAAGTATAGAAGAAAAGTTTCGAGAGATTAAGCGCCAATGCGATCAACTCAGAGAGGAAACTCAGCTGATTATGAAGCAATCAACTTGCAACCAGATTCGGCTGATTCAAATGCTCAATATCTTACGAGCTCAACAAGACGGTAACTTCGATAATGCTGCTACCCTCGCTCGCTTCCTTAGGTTCACTTCTCCATTGTTTCATCCAAGGAGGAGCCAATCTCCTTATCTAGTCAATACCTCCAAGAACAATATTGTTTGATCTTCTTGGGATATGCAGAGATGAGCTTGTTGCATTGTTCATTTTATTTTCTTCTTGGTTGTGTTGAAGTTTGTTTGAGCTTTTACTGTTTTTGTCTTTCCCTTAAATTTGCAGTGATCGAATGTGCTGCAAATCGAATTTTAGACCACTGAATCAAGTATAATGAAATATAATGAAAATGTGACACAATTTTCCTTCAATCTTCCTCTGACTCTCACTCTCTTTCTACCCATTTTTTCTCAAATAAGGTAATTATGTTTTTTCACATTTGTTGACCTAATAATATTAGATGGTCAAAAGATCGAAGGATGCGATTTGAAACAAGAGGGGCCAAAGTGCCATCTAGGAAAATACTGAGAGGGGTTTTTTAGATTTTAATTTATTATGAATGGTATTGATTGATAATAAAATTTATCTAAAATTGACACCTTATATAGTTCAGTAAGTGTAACATCTCTTTTTACCAAAATCTAGACTAACTTTTTTCTTTTTCTTACAATTGGTTGGACTGTACGTAGTGTCACAAATCAATTCTTAAGCTAACTTTATATTAGCTAAGTTAATATCTTTTAATTAACTTAGATCCCAGTCAAATTCTCTCACTAAGCATGCATTTACAATTTCAAATCATTCTACTTGACTAGATATATCTCCACCCAAGTTGCATGCATTGTTATAAACCATAAATATAGCCTATACTTCCTTTAATTACATCCTCATACTTTAAAAGTACTGAAAATACAAGTCTGAATATAAAAGATAATACTGTACATCACATACTTTCAAGGGTAGTACAAAAGCCTCGAAGGACTTGCTTAAACCCCGCGTACAAAGTACCTACTGCAACTAATCTAGAAGGTGGAGAAGGGGGGTGAGCTTTTTGGAAAGCCCAGTAAGAAATATACATAAAGAGACAGATACCATAAACTATATGCAAGTATCTGAAAACGATTAATAAGTTCTAAAACGTAAGTGATATTTCCAAAATAGTGAAGTCTGAGAGATTCATTAAAGAAGGAATCCATGTATTCTGAAAATCAAGGGTTAATCAAATAATATAATAGAAATTCAAATAATAAAGCCATGCTATGCAGATATTGTAAATCAATCGAATTCAGAAATTATATCGTAATTCAAACCAATCATATAAATCCGTATAAAATCATTTTCAGATTTTAGAGTCCAATCATATGAATCCATATCAAATTATTTTCAAATTTTGAAGTTCAATCATATAAATCCATATCATATCATTTTCAAATTTCAGAGTTCGGAAATCAGATGTTTAGAAATCATTCAAAATCAAAAAATAATAGTAAGTGGAGACATGGCAGTAACTCGCTATACATCAAGCAGCAAAGATATCTCATAAGGATAATAACAGATAGACATATAGCCATAGTCCAAGTGGTCTACAGTGAACACTGATCAGGTGTCATCTGTGACCGCTACGAACTGGATCAAATCACACAGCAACATATCGCGCATACATATCAGATACAGATACTGTAGGCCCTGAAGGTCACATTACAACTAGATACTATAGACCTCGAAGGTCACGCTATAGCCAGATACTGCAAGCCTCGAAGGTCACGTTGCAGCCAGATACTCCTGGATCCAAAATATACAGCAGTCCAGATATCGCAAGATGACGGTTAGCCAGTGTCTCAAAACAAAAGTTTCATAGTTTAGAGTTCAAATCAGTAAGTTGAAACATACAAATATTTATAAAAGTTCATAAAGCAGATTATTGCATAAAATCAGAATTATTTTCCAAATATTTAAAAACTTAATAATTTCCAAAAAATATATAAAGAAATAGGTTTTAGTACCATGATTTATAATAAATCCATAAAACCAAATTTAAGATAGAAATGTCACAAGTCTTTAAAATCATGCAATTTAATAAGCTTTCAATAAAAACTGAATTCTTTAGATAATTCATGCTAATGCAGAATTTCATGAATCCAAATTCGAAAGAGCATTTTCAAAACTCATAAAGGTTTCGAAACCAATTAAAATGCAAGAAATTCCAAAAATCCGAAAACTTCATAACTTTTCATAAATATTTCTAAAATACTAACGTTTGGTGATTTCCATAAAATAAAATTTAATTTAAAAATTCATGAATATGCTAAAATCATGCAATTTAATATTTTCAAGACTGAATTCCTTTAAAAAGTTCTATTCTTAAAAAGGTTTATTAGCCTTTTAGCTGAAATCACAAAAATCAATATTCTTACTAAAATTCGATAGCATGCGGTATCAAATTTCTAAATTCTCTTGCAAAGCATACGCAATTCATAAAACACAATGCAATTGATCTTAAAATCATTCTAGTATCTCCTACGTTCCTTTTACATATCCCTTACCTAATAATCGCAAAGCAACTTATCCGAAATCAAGTTAAGCAATCTTGTAGTCGATATTCAACAATCAAGCTTGTATAATCCTATCACCAACTTATTCTTGAACTGCAGAAAGTCATTTAAATATTTTAAATTTCCAAAATTACTTTCCCATAATGTCATAAATCTTAGAGACCTCTCAAAATTCATAATACAGTATCAATTCGATCTGTTTCTTAATTACCGCTAAAACTACAACTACTATCCAGTCATCTCATTATTGATTTAAATATTCTCAAATCTAAAATTCTAGTAATGACATTATTAATCTTCACAAAATTTCCAATATATAACAATTAACACCAAACGACATTTAGGTACATTACTGACCCTTTGAATCCATACATACATACATACATATATATATATATATATATATATATATATATATATATCTTAAGCCTTTCTCTTTTGAAGATCTCTTACAATCCAATACTATAATCACACACTACAACAAATTTGATAATTTGTGACGACGTATCTGACTGATGCATAGCATTTTGTCACGTAAAGTATACTATATGTGACGAATGCTATAATTCGTCATGCTTTTCAACAATTTTGATATTTTATATGACGATGTATAAAATCGTCACAAGATAACGTCACTAAATAGTTGGCACCAAATTTTACCGCCAAATATATTTGGTGGGTAATTTTTTTGTGACATTTTATAATTTTTTGTGACATTTTTGTTTTTGTCATAAAATAAATACTTTATACGTGACAAATTGTAAAATGTCTCATTTTGTAAAAGTGTTACTAAATATGTGGTGCCAAATTTTATCGCCAAATAGAAATTGTGGAAAATTTTTTGTGACGTTTGTGTTTTCGTCACGCAAAGTATATCATGCGTGACGAATATTATAATTCGTCACACTTCTCTAACATGTTGATATTTTATATGACGATTTATAAAATCGTCACATGATAACGTCACTAAATATTTAGCACCAAATTTTACCGCCAAATATATTTGGTGGAAATCTTTTTTTGTGATACTTTTTTATCTTTTGTGACATTTGTGTTTTTGTCATAAAGTGAACAATTTATACGTGACGAATTGTATAATGTCTCAATTTGCAATAGCATCAGTAAATATTTGACGCCAAAATTTACCACCAAATATATTTGGTGAGAAAGTTTTTTGTGACATTTGTATTTTCGTCATAAAATGAACAATTTATATGTGACGAATTGCATAGTGTCTCATTTTGCAATAGCGTCACGCCAAAATTTACAGCCAAAAAGAAATGGTGGGAAATTTTTTCCGACATTTCTCTAATTTTTTGTGACATTTGTGTTTTCGTCATTGATTTTAAGAAAATATAGTGACACACAAATGTGTCATTAAATATTTGGCTCCAAATTTTACCACTAAATATATTTGGTGAGAAATATTTTTGTGACACTTTTTAATTTTTTGTGACATTTGTATTTTCGTCGTAAGGTGAACAATTTATATGTGATGAATTGCATAGTGTCTCATTTTGCAATAGCGTCACTAAATATTGGACGCCAGAAATGGTGAAAAAAGGATTATGACATATCTTTAATTTTTGGTGACATTTGTGTTTTCGTCATTGATCTTAAGAAAATATAGTGATACACACATGTGTCACCAAAAGATAATTATTAATGACAATACAATTTTGTCACTTAAATATATGGTAATATATGACAATATGAGTAATGTCGCAAATATTTAAACTAATTTGATAGTGTTATTTATCTGTAATTGGTTATAAGCAAATACGGTGATGCAAACATTCGTCATCAAAAGATAATTATTAATGGTAGTACAATTTTGTCATATAAATGTATGAAAATATATGACGATATGAGTAATGTCACAAATTTTCTACAAATTTGATTACGTTATTTATTTGTTACTAATAAAATCAAATCGATATTAAATTAGTAAGTGATAATAATTTATTTGTCATTTATATATAATGTAATTATTGATGTGTAATAACGTCACTAATTTAGAAGAAATTAAATTTGTTAGAAGAGAAATTTATTTTCAATTAAATAAAAATATAAAAAAACATTAATAAATAATAGGTTAATAAGAAAATTATTGGTGACATATTTGATGTGTCATGGAAATTGCCATGTTACAAAATTTTAAATTATGTATATTTAATACATTTATAATATTTTATCATAACATGTAATACAATTTATTTTATCTTTTTAACGATGACAGATATATATATAAGGAAAACAATAGTATTATTTGTTTAATTATAATTTTTTATACATATATTTTATTTTTTACTTAATTTCGTATTTATATGGATTTCAATTTTTTAATATATAATTTATAGCTCAAAATTAATATAATGCACAAAGTATGTAATTTTTTTCCCAATTTGAGCAATTGATCATAGTTAAAGTTAGCTTTAATATTATTATTATATGTTTTACCGCAAACTATATATATCATTCATGCACTAAATTATATTATTTTTAATTTTTTAATTACTATTACTTTTATGTACTTTTTTAATTAATTCAATAACTTTGATGTAATTTCTTTATTTAACTTAGACTATATGGCTAAATTTGTTAATAGGATAGGTTTGGGTTGGGATAGACATGTCATTAGATATTTGGTATTAAAGGATACATGTACAGGTGTATGCATGTTAGATATTTGGTATGATTTATGCAAAAAATAAACGATATTTGGTATTAAAAATACCTTCAAATCTTTAATCTGACACTCTTCCAACTGAGTTATTCTTGCATTTGCTTGAGCTCCATTTGGATTGGCAATGAGATTAAAAACAATATTAGTGGTGAGATTGTATATTATAGTCATGAGATTGCATATTATAGTGATAAGATTGAAATCACTTGTGGACTATGTGTCTAGATTCAAAGGTGGTGATGAGAAGAATGTAAGAGAAGATAAAATGATCATTAAAGATATTAAAGTAAACTTTGTATATAATAAAATTTATGAAATTAATAAACGATTAAAAATTACTTACATTATATTTTTAAAATAATAATATAAATTTATTTTGAAAAAATACATTAACTTTTTCAAAAAATATTAATATTTATTTACTTTATTGATTATATATTTATTTTAATTAAATACTTAAATATAAAAATATTCATTTTTATTCATTTACTTTGCAATTTTTTTGATAGTATAATTGACTAATTATTTGTATATTTATTAATTTTAAATATTTATTTATCAATTTATAATCAAATTTAAAAAAATAATAATAAAAGAGAGGTCATTACAAAAATATAATATTTTATCGATACTATTTTTGTGAAAGTTAAGAAATGTGCTCCTATTTGTTTCAATCAGCCAAATTTTTATTTTGAAACCACAAATTTGAATCTTATTAAGTGTGAGATCAAATTTAATTATTATTATTATTTGTATAATTTATTAGCGTTGTTTGAATTTATAAATTTATCAAATTATAATTTATAAAATGTAATACATTGATTATAATTATAATTTTAACTAAAACTATGCTATTAAAAAATTGTCACAAAAAATACGGACAGTTTCCACTTTATTAAATCATTTGTACTCCAATTTTATCACTTTCTTTAATTCCCTCACCCCATTCCCGTTTCACTGCATAGTTCTCCTCTCCATTTCATTACTTTTCTGATTTCTCTCCCTCACGCTCTTCAGATCTCCATCACTGATCTTCTCTCCCTTGTGGTCATCTCTACATCGCTGATCTTCTTTCCCTCACGCTCTTCTCTCCATCACTTAGCTCTTATATTCACCTCTCTCGCTCTCCATCGTCAATTTCCAGTTCTTTTCTCCATCATTGATTTTTTTTTAATTTTGATTTCCTATTCTTTTCTCGAATTTCTCTTCTCTTCTCTTCTCTTTTGCGTCGGCTTCATCGAATATAAAATCAGGTAATTTTTTTTTTCAGATTTAGGTTTTTTAAATTTATGAAACGAAAAAGGAAAGCAAAAAGAGGATGATTGATTTAGGTTTTAATTATAGTCTCATGTCCATTAGATTTTAATTACCGTAGCTTTTATTTTGTTTCTCTGCGTTTTAGATTTGATGGGTTTACTATAATGGGTACTCTTCTGGTCTGTTTTGAGGCTTATGTTGTTGATAACTACTATGGAATTTAATTTAGATTTCAATGTTATGAGCATATGATGTATTTTCTTAGAAACCCTACATTACTCTAATTCAGTAACTTGATGTCATGATAGTGGGATTGTTTGGAGCTAAGTGTTTTCCACTCTGAATTTCAATTTTGTGTAATTTAGAAATGTTGGTTTTCCTATGAATTGCCTTTTTAGATATGAGTTTATGAAATGTGATTTTAGCTTTACTTGATCATGGACTGATTATAAAGTGACCAATGAATGTAATTGATATTTTGAGTTTCATTTTTGTGTGTGTATATATCCAACAGTATGAATTACACATGTTGGCAATTCATAAAATCACATAATTGTAGACCTGGCTATCAATGTGTATCATTAGACAAGAAAATTTTCATGCAAAGAAGTTCTCGTTGAACTTACGAGGAGATAATTCCCAATTTAGTAGTATTTTATAAAAGTTATAAATCCCAAACAAGTTAACACATGCTTTTATTTGTTATATTTTCACAAGGAGATTGTGAACTTGAAATTTATTGATCTAGGTGGTGTACAATGACAACTGTTTATTACAGGAAACCCTAACTGTCTTGTGGCAATGGGTGAAAGGAAATAGATAATTTATTCTAGATATATGTCAGACTAAACTTTAGCCATTGTAGTTAGCTATCTGGCCAAATTTAAAGAACCTGATATCTTGTAGAAAATGATGTGGCTTGTTCTACTCAACTGCTGCTTTTTGATAGAAGGCATAGGGGTGATTTTTGCTTCTAATAGTGATGCATAAAGCATGCCTAGGCATCTCTTTTGCCCCCAATCATAACCCTTTGTTTCACTTATGGCAAAAGCTTTATTATGGAAAGAAGTGCAAAGTTTTTGATTGTCGGGTACTTGGTCTCAAATATCACTATTTGTTTACTTAACAACATCATGAAGTTTAACTACTAAGTTTTGTAGATAATTTAATGCTGAAGCACGAAACAATATGTTATTATCTCAAAGTGTATCACATTTTTGTTTCCTCTGTTTCCTTTTCTTCATTACTTAGTTGTTTGATGTTCATTTTCATACAATTAACATATGCAACTGGTTCCAGAAAATGTTTGCTATTTATTCTAACTGTTTGTCCTCCATCTTGGAATAGGTTCTCTTTTTGTAATTCCTTATCAAGCTCCCAATTTGAAAAAGCTTGGTCTTTTATAGGTAATGCCACAAGTTCCACTTCCATGCAGAAAGATGAAATCCTTTACTTTTTTTTTTCATCTAGTTCCTTCATCAAGAATATCAGTTACTTAGATGATTTTTTACAAACGGGAATTTTTAATGCGAATGCATTTAGTGTTAAATTTTTAGTTTTGAATTATTTGAATACTAACTTTGTATAACACTAACAATTAATGTTGAATGAATTATTTCAATTTTATTTTTTGTAAAAATAGATTTATGATCTTTTTTAAAGATTTTAATTACAATAAAGAATTTAAAGGAAGATGATATAAATAATCACACCTTCGCCTTGATAATTTGTGGTTTATTGTTTTATTTTGAGGTCACACTTACATGTATTAATTTTAATGGTAGAATTGCCTATTTATAAATTATTTAACTTACAAGAATGTGTTGACTAAAAAAAATTACTAGAATGTGATGCGATATTCAATTTTAGGGACCAGGTGGTTGTATGGTTTAAATAAGCTAATATATTTAACAAAATAATCCTACAATTACCTCTGTTCTGTTGGTTAATCATTAGATTTTAGAATCCATGTGCTCACGGATTGTTTGTTTTCCATACGAAGGATCAGTAAAGATTGAATATTTGGTAAGGATAGTAGATTTAATGAACTATTCTCATGTTTTATGTTGTGCACTATTTATTTAGGGTGTTGAGTTGTTTTCTTTAGATAATTACAACGTGTCATATATAAGCTTTCAAAGAACTGTTGTTGTAGCAATATGTGGGATTATCACTGCAGCTTTTGACTTGCTAAATTATGTTTCTGTTGTAGAGTTTGAGAAGTTGAACCCTCTACATTTTGTTCTGGTTCTAGTTTATGGCGGTTTTGTTGTCTCTGATTCATATGCAATCTTGATGGTTAGCATTCTTAATGGAATTTTGATTGCTTGATTTCACTATAGGCTTAGGAACTGCATGACCTTTTTTTTTCCTGAATTAAAGGGAATATTGATCCATTTAAAGGGTTCAATTTGCTATGGCCTTCATGTTATCTTGCTTTCTGTTAAGACTTGCTTTGACTTTGTTGTTTAAGATAATTTTACTCGGTGTCTATTGTTCATTTGAGCTGAAATTGTTGTTGTTCTTGGTTAGTATTTGGAAGAAGAATTTTTTTCAAAGAACTCTCTTACCAGCTGATCCCCAGCAAAAAGCTTTGAATCTTTTGGTTTCTTGGTTGGCTTCTATTTCAATTGGAAGTATCCGTTGAAATTTTGATGACTTTCTTGTGCTACTTTACTGACTACTTTATCATGCCACAGGTTGCCAACATTATCAGCTCTAGCATACTGCCTTTTTATATGCTGTCATTTCTGGCTTATTACATTATATATAATTCATTATTGCTGATTTATTTATTCTTTAATACAATGTGTTACCTTTCATTTCTTTTCGATATATCTTGAGGAAAAGGTTGGGCCACATGAGCGACTTCTATTTGCTCAAACTAATATAGAAAAAGGCTTCCTTGGTAAGTGTTTCTATTCATGAGATTAATTTCTCCATTTATTTATTTTCCTTTCTATGGTTCTTAATGTTTTCATCTATCCAATTTTTAATATTGTAATGTAGTACCTTGACGATTTAACTTTCAGTAGGGTATGTGTGGTTATGTATGCTCTTGAAGCCACAGTATCATATTTATATACATGCAAAACATTAGCTTATTTGGGTGATTTATTTGCCCTTGTTTTGCAGCTCTGGAAAAGTTGCTGAAAGATTTTGTTAGCAAATATGCCAGTAGAGAAGAAGTATGCATGGTACATTTTAGCTTTTTCTCTATACTTTTAGTTGTTTGAGTCTATGCGTATTGATTATGCATCTGGTGGAAACTTGGTTTAGTTAGATTGGTGCCTCAATTGAAGGATTTATTACCATTCTATATATAGAAACAGGTGACAGAATATGTGAAATCTCCATGAAATTAGTCCATCAAGACAAAATGGAAGTCAATCACCTAGACTTCTTTTATATCTCTCTCTCACGTATTTCTTTTATCCAGTCTAGTAAATATTTCTTGTTTACTCTTAGGGGTCCATGATCATTTGGCTTTAGTTTTGATTTTTTATTTTTGAACTGTCATTCTATCCGTTCATTTTATTCCTTTATCAACAATTTGGGTTTTACCATTTGCAGGCTAATGTATATATGGCACCTCAGATTGTGTCGCTACAAATCAAATTTAAGATTGACATGGTAAAATAGTCTTTCTCTTTATCCTCATCTTTAATATTTTTTTCTTAAGTTATGATTTTTTCTTAAAAGTTATGGACATGATGATGATGGTGTTATGATTTATCACATTTAAATATATTTTCTTATGTTAGATTGATCTTCTTGGAGTAAGAAATTCTTTTTTGCATTATTTGTATGGTGCTTTTTAGTTACTGTCATATTGACATGGTCTTGCGATAATTGGTGGAATATAGTTCTCATCCTGTTTTAGTAGTATTTTATTGTTTTGCCTTTTAAATTATGTAATATATTGTACTTATCATTTGTTAATAATTGTTTATTGCAGTTTCAAGTGACACAAACTCACTATTGAAACAATTACCCTCAACACAATAATTGGATTGAGAGTTACAATACAAGCTTGTACTGGCTATTTTCTAGATTTAGTATATTTTGTTTCAAACTTTCAAATTTATTATGTGGTCATCATTTTTTATTTAAATTTTTGAATATTAGACAACTTGGATTGTATTGGTTTTACTTTATTTTAAATAATATTATTTTTATGCGATTTAGATTGACATTATTGAAGGGTATTAATTACATTTGAGATCAAATGCGAATGTTTAAACAATTATTTATTTTGCAATATTATTTAAACTGGATTTTACATGAAGAATATTATTTTTATTTGATTATTTGAGAAAATATAATTATAATTTATAAATAAAGCAACTTGACGTATAATATTATGACAAAATATTTCGTCACCATGGTAAAATCGAAATATTGTGGCATTAAAATAATTTATTTGTGACGTAATTATAGAACATTTTAAGTAGGTATGCATGACAATTTAAATTTATTTTCTTGACAATTATAATTTCGTCACTTAAAATTAACTATATTTGTGACATATTTTAATTATTATATGTGACAATAATTTATGTATAACATCCCAAAGCTACTGTCTATCATGATACATACTCATAACTTACACTTAATTACCGGTTGGGCTGTCTGTGATGCTTAACAACTTTTACTACATTATTATGTAAATATGAATTAATAAAGTCTCTTCCTTGAGATGTATATACATTCCTTTCCTATTTAAAGTAGTACTGTACAACTTTGCTGAATATATAAAAGAATATAACATACCTTCAATATCAAATCTCAGGAAGGTAAGTCTCTTAGCCAAATCAGTTATCTGTGGAGTGGAAAAATAAGGAGTGAGCGACAACGTGCTCAGTAAGGAAAGTGTATGCTGTTTTAAATTATATTCTCAAAACCCCTTAATGATCCTAACGATCAAACTCATTAGGAAGTAATGAATATAATTAAAATTAAATAGGATTTAACAGATCCTTTCAGAAATCATTTAATTGAGACTAGGCAACAATTTAAATCATGCAAGGAATATAAGTCATCCGCTTTTGGGGTGCACCCGTAGGCCATCGCCCCTCACAGCTATCTCATCTAGATGTATGGCCATAATCTGTAGGTGGTCCTCGGATCCACTTGCCAAGTGACCTCAAGAACGCTGAAGACTTGGCAGGTCCATCAGCCCTGTGACGCCCTAGGGTGCACTCGTTGGTCTATTTGACCCGAGCCATCGCCCTAGATGGGTCACGCAAAGTATATGAATGATATGCATGAACTCATGGCCTAATGTCTCAAAATCAAGTTATCATATGTATCATTTCCATAAAATGATTTGGTTTTCCAAAAGGTTTTATAACTATTAAAACAACCCTCAAATTCAACAGTCTCTGTGAGAGAAAGGCACGTTTTGGAGCTGGTTCGCCCAGGGTCAGCTCGTCCATTGGCCAACTCGCCCAATGCTCAACTCCCCTAGTGGTCAACTCGCCCAAGAGTCAACTCGCCCAAGGGTCTACTTTTCCGAAAATTTCACATTTTCTATTTTTCAAAAATATTAATTGAAAGTTTATTTATTTATTTAATTTGCGTTCAGAAAATACTCAAATCAGTTCGCCCACTGGTCAATTCGCCAAGGCGGCGTATTAGTATTCGCCCGCCATTTAGCTTTTCAATACAAAGTTTGGCTTGCCAATTAATAGCTCGCCCGTCTTTAATTTCAGGAAAGGGTCGCCCGCCCATACGACGCAAAAAGTTCTCCTAACTTTTAAAACAAAAGGGCACTCGCCCAGGTTCTCATAAAGAATAGCTCGCCACTTGGCTAGTACGAATTTTAACTTAGAGCAAATCTACTCGCCCGCCCTAAGTAGCTCGTTCAACAAAACAACATATGGCGGCTTTGTAGCTCGTCAGGGTCAAAACATTTTATCAACCAATGCATGTCAGAAAAACAAAACAATTTTCTAATATTTTTTTAACACTTTTACTCCACAGGACATGCATTTTCATCACATACTACTTCCTTACCTCGTCTGATACAGCTTTGCTTCTCGCCCGCCTTCCGCAATTCCAGTCTGCAAGTAAAATATTAATTTCATTAATATTTTCTTTTCTAATAATTTTCTAAAACTCGTTTTCAAATATTCTTGGCGAAATAACCGCTCGCCCAACTGAGCTCGTCCTTCATTAGCGGCTTATTCATGGGAGTTCGCCCAACGTGGGAGCTCAACTCACCATGCTCATCCATTTAGTTCGCCAGCCGTGGCCTTTGTTCATAAATGGGCTCGCCCATAAATTGGATAGCCCTTGGCTATCTCGTCCTCTTGAACAACACTTTGGCGAGTTCTCTATTTCCTACTCGCCTCATTGGTGATCATTGGTTTTCGCCCGCCCGGACAGTTATTCTGACTCTCCCACACAACTGTCGAACACACATAACAATCCCTCAAACTCGTCCTATCCTTTGGGCGAATAGTCACCCATTTTGACTAGCAACTTCCTACTCGCCCATCGTGTTTCTTTACTCATTCTTAGTTATTTTTTCCATTTAGTTTTCTTATATATTCAACAATATTCAACTACAACCAGGTTATATCTATAATTAAGTCTCAAGAGAACTGTAAAACTATGAAACTCACCTTTACCAAGTTACTCCTCCAACAACAGACTGCTTTCTTATCTCTCTTAGCTTTAGTTTGCTTGTTCCTTAGCTCTTCAACGGTGAGGAAAAGGTTTAACTGATGGAAGGATAAAACTCTATGGCTATGAAAGAAACGGAAGAACAAGGTAATCTTTGTAGCAAACAGAATGGGCGTGTAACAATTCCTCAGGTATGCTACTTATATAGCCCCTCAAATCCACTTAGAAGTCGCCACCTATTCTTATCCTGTTTCATGTCATCATTGTACCTCTTTCACGTAATTAAGACCCAGAGAATTTGGTGACAAAAGGAATGATGGTAAGCTTCCCGTTGCAGTCCATTTTCTTCCTCCCTTTTTGACTCAGTTTGTCTCTTCTCCTCGCCAACATTTCTTGCAACCGCCCACATTGATTGGCTCTCCTTTCACTCTTTTCTCCATTCGTCTGACAGCCCATTACTCCTCATTAAATGCTTTCATACTAGGCATTAATTTCATGGAGACTTTTGTAGTCAACGGAATCAAGTAGAACTCTTTTCTTCCCACACGTTATTGACTTGTTTGCCATGCTTTCCCACAAAAGTTCACTTTTATTTCACCTTTAATTTTTTCTCAATCCGTCTGGGCGATCAACGCCCTCGCCAGCTTGGGCGAACTGTTCTACTCGCCCTAACCAGCAACATTGGCGTTCTGTTCGCCAGCTAAGCTCGCCCATACATTATCACACCAACATTCTTCCATGCACATCTCAAGTTAAAGAGCATTTCATCCAAATAAAAATCAATACACAATATTTACTCTATTTACATTATGAAATTTCGGTTTACAGTAGTATAAAATGGGATTTTACATTATGTCACTTATAGCGTAACGATTTCATATTTCGTCACTTAAAATTAAATTTGTAATTATCTTTAGTGACATTTGACCATTTTCTATGACATTATCGTAATAGTATAGGTGATGATAAATTATGTCGCTGATGATTTGACAATTTGATATTTCATCACAAAAACTTTAAATTTTAATTATTTTTAGTGACGTTTGGAAGGTTTTTATGACGTTATCATACTATCATAGATGACGAAAATTTACGTCACTTATAGTATGACGATTTAATATTTCGTCACTAATATATAAAATTTTATAACATCTTTTGTGACGATATTGATATTTGGTGACAAATTTTTATACTAATTTATGATACAATTGGATGTCACAAAAGAGTAATCATTATGTGACGTTTTAGATTATCGTCACGTTAAAGTCATGCATAGGTGACGAAATTATGAGATTGTCATGTTTGACCTTTAGCGACGGCGCAAAGGTGACGTTCGTCGTGACGATAAAATTTTCGTCACGAAAATCTATTTGTGATGAAAAATTAAAATTTTGTGACGTTATTTCATACGTCACAAATTGCCAAATTTGTTGTAGTGACACTTAATTTACTCCATTACCTCCTATAAAATTTAAATCAAATAAATTATCACATCCATAGTCCATAAACACATTTAATCACATTTTCAATTTCAATTTTTCTTTTTGATTCTTAATAATCAACTAACACAATATAAATATACAACTATCTTATATAAGTATCTTACCTACTGTTTCAAGGCTAGCATCTTAGCCTCCCAAGGTTGCTCGAGCCTCAAATTACCACTTTCTGTACTCTACAATTCAAACAAATACACTTATACAATTAGAAGGTAATCTAAAACATATTAAAAATTTATTAACACAATATATTATTTTCCTTACCCTCTTTTTCCTTTATACTCTAAATTGAATAAAATTTCCCAAGTTTCCTCTTTCCTTTTGGTTCCTGTGTAGCACCTAAATTTTGCCAACTTCAGCTACTTAAACCACCAAGCATCACGCACACCTCCCCCGTCACAGCAGCAAAGTTGCTGTGATAACCACGAATTTCTACACTCCTTAAATAGATAAATGTGATATATAGAAATAAATTAACTATTGGAAAAATATATATTTATTTTGTGAATTATGAAAATTGATAATTATGGGAGTTTAGTGAATAATCAATTTTTGGAGATTTATGACAAAAGGGGTATGGTAGTGAATTTGCTTAACGAAAATAATGAAATTAAAAGCGATGAAAGTTCGAGCTATAATTTATCAAGGAATCTAATCAAAAAAATTTTATGGTTGATTAAGAATAAATTTAACATGGATGCGAAGTTGTGGAATTTAATCATAGGAATTTAATTATATATAATTGAAAATCTAACCAAAGGAATTTAAGTGTATATATTATTGAATACTTAATAATAATAATAATAATAATAATAATAATAATAATAATAAAGAGAAGGGATAAACTTCCTATCCGGTTAGTGGAAATTTTACACCTATTAGTCTGCTGTTAGCGGACTTGTACAAAAAAAAAATAATAGAAAAGAAGGGAAAATTGAAGCAAAGTTTGGAGGGAGACTCGAATGAAAGGAAAAGAAATTGAAAGAAATAAAATATAAAATATTAGAGAAGTGGCTTCTTGAAGAAGCCTCGGCAATCCCAGTCCCACTATCTCTTGATTGTTTTCACCAGCCACTATAATCCCATTCATCACCGTCTATCATCATCATCATCAACAACAAAACACCAGCATTTAAACATTCTTTCTTAGCTTCCAGCTGCACGAAAATATCACAACCATCCTCATCTTAGCAGCTTCCATTCCACCTCCTCCTCCCATTTTCTGCTGTACGAAGACCACCATTTTCCTCACTATTGTGTCACCATTTGGTTATTCCCTCGTGTCAACAGCCAAGGTAAAGGAAAACCAACATACAACAAAGAAGAAGTTCAAGTTTCGGGAGCCAAAACAGAGGAAAAAAGGCTGAAGCGATTGGACCATTAGGAATTTTCTTTGGCTCAGTTCAGAACAAAGGAGCAGCAAGACATTTGCTGCATTTTCTCTCAACAAGGGTTGAGGTTTTTAGCTTGGTGATTTGACTTTGTTAGGGCCTTGTACTGGAGATCAGTTAAGTGGATTATGTGGCTGTGGTTCAGATTTTAATGGCTGTAAAATCTGTTTTAAATGAGCTTCATTCTCGGGTCCTTAAGCTGCAGAGGAGTTTTCTTTTGGCTGTAAAGAATAGGGTAGCAAAGATGCATGAGATAAAGGCGTGAAGGTTTTCTGTTTTGGGAGTGTTTTACTAACATGGAAAGTTATTTCAATTTAGCTGCTATATCCACGTGGGAATGAGATACGAAGGAAGACCATTTTAAGGCTGAAAGCATTGTAAACAATTCAAAGTTATAAGATTTAATCGTTTTCAAAATAAATCTATCGGATAAATGATTATTTTTAAATGATTGCTTAAGTTAAGCTTAAATCATAAAAATCATTATTTTCATAAAAATCCGACAGCATAACAATTTATATTTTTTTTAAAACCTCCTGCAGAAAAATACAGTTTATATATTTACAAAGCAATTGATTTTAAATAGCTTTTAGTATCTGTTACGTTCCGATATATATTTCTTACCTCAATATGTAGCACGAGCAAAGCTATGGCACCCTTGTTCTTCTTAATTGTTTTTTTCCTTGGTCTTTAATTTAGTTTGTTTAATGTCCCCTAGCTTGTATCTTGTCTTCCTACATTAAGGCATAAAAATAATAAAATTTATATTATTGAATTTCTTTAAGGAAACTTATATTTTAAATTTCTTCCTTAAATACATTACCTTGTAACTTTCTCTCTTGGTGGCCAAATACTTCTTCGTCTTCTTAAATTTCCTTTCTCCACATAATCCTACATCAATACCATATATTTAGCCTTTTTTATTTCACTTAACATTTATCATATAAATCCACAATGAATAATCAAATCCTTACCTCTTGTAACTAACCAAAACCGAGAACCCCTTCTAGACAATTTAGATTTCATGATTTTGGGGCCGCTATGAGTTACAATTGTGCAACAATTTTCTTTGTTTCAAGGCTTTACAATAGCCAATTTTAAATTCTTATAATATACTTCCCTCAACAGCCCTCTCTTCTGTTGTAAAAGTCACTCTAGATCAGCCTCCTTCTACACCTTTACCTCTCGTCTAAATCAATTCTTTGACCTTTCCTTTTGTTCAATTTCCATGCAAAATAAAATAGCCCAAAATGAGAAAGGAATTGCCATGGTTCAACTTAGTTTACCATCATTCATTTTCTAAGTAAGTAATTTAATTTAAACTCAATAAGCTTCAACAATAACTACCTTAAATTATCATCATTTAATTCCTTAAATAAATTTCTTAAATTAATTTATTAATCTCTAATATTACCTTTTGGTCAGACCAGCCTTTGTCTTGGCCAATTCACACGTGGATAGAAAAACTCCCAAACAGAAATGTTCCACGTTTTTCAGCTCCCTTTTCAAGTGAATTTGGTAGCCAAAATGAAGGAAGCTTCCATGCGAATTTGACAGCCCCAAAACCAGCAAGTTGTCAGGCCATTCAAGTATTTGTTCAAACCAAAACCACCCCTGTTTTCAGCCTTAAAATGGTCTTCCTTCAGATCTCATTCCCACGTGGATATAGCAGCTAAATTGAAATAACTTTCCACGTCAGTAAAACACTCCCAAAACAGAAAACCTTCACGCCTTTATCTCATGCATCTTTGCTGCCCTATTCTTTATAGCCAAAAGACAACTCCTCTACAGCTTAAGGACCCGAGAATGAAGCTCCTTTCAAACAGATTTTACAGCCATTAAAATCCGAACCATAGCCACCTAATCCACTTAACTGATCTCCAGTACAAGGCCCTAACAAAGTCAAATCACCAAGCTAAAAACCTCAACCCTTGTTGAGAGAAAATGCGGCAAATGTCTTGCTGCTCCTTTGTTCTGAACCGAGCCAAAGAAAATTCCTAATGGTCCAATCGCTTCAGCCTTTTTTCCTCTGTTTTGGCTCCCGAAACTTGAACTTCTTCTTTGTTGTATGTTGTTTTTCCTTTACCTTGGCTGTTGACACGAGGGAATAACCAAATGGTGACACAATAGTGAGGAAAATGGTGGTCTTCGTACAGCAGAAAATGGGAGGAGGAGGTGGAATGGAAGCTGCTAAGATGATGATGGTTGTGATATTTTCGTGCAGCTGGAAGCTAAGAAAGAATGTTTAAATGCTGGTGTTTTGTTGTTGTTGTTGATGATGATGATAGACGGTGATGAATGGGATTATAGTGGCTGGTGAAAACAAATAAGAGATAGTGGGACTGGGATTGCCGAGGCTTCAAGAAGCCACTTCTCTAATATTTTATATTTTATTTCTTTCAATTTCTTTTCCTTTCATTCGAGTCTCCCTCCAAACTTTGCTTCAATTTTCCTTTCTTTTCTATTTTTTTTTTTGTACAAGTCTGCTAACAGCAGACTAATAGGTGGAAAATTTCCACTAACCGGATAGGAAGTTTGTCCCTTCTTTATTATTATTATTATTATTATTATTATTATCATTATTATTATTATTATTATTTCAATCCTCAAGTATTCAATTATATATACAGTTAAATTCCTTTGGTTAGATTCTCAATTATATATAATTAAATTCCAATGATTAAATTCCACACTTCGAATCCATGTTAAATTTATTCTTAATCAACCATATAATTTATTTGATTAGATTCTTTGATAAATTATAGCTCGAATTTTCATAGCTTTTAATTTCATTATTTTCGTTAAGCAAATTCACTACCATACCCCTTTTGTCATAAATCTCCAAAAATTGATTATTCACTAAATTCCCATAATTATCAATTTTCATAATTCACAAAATATATATATGTTTTTTTTCCAATAGTTGATTTATTTCTATATATCACATTTATTTATTTAAGGAGTGTAGAAATTCGTGGTTATCACCTCCTCTCACTTTAGAAAATTTGGTCCTCCAAATTGATTAAGTTCATCTAAAAAAGGTAAGGATACTTTTCTTACCATATTCTCTATCTCCATGTTAACCTCAAAATTGAATGATTTGAATATCAGATTTCCACATTATCACTTATCTAAAGATTAACTTACTTCACCAACAACTGGTTGGCGTGGGTGGCAAGCAGCCCTCGTCCCTTAAGCAAGGCTAGGGTTCGAATCCTGACTTGTGTATAGAGTACTAGTGTTGGGAGGGAGACAAGCCTAACCACGCTCTACTTCCCCCGACTCCGGAATAGTCACCGAAGGTGGAAACCGGGGGGTTTCGACCAAAAAAAAAAGATTAACTTACTTCACATTAACCTTGTAGTTTGATGTTCAAAAAGTTCAATAATTGTACATATTTCGTAAGTTCACACATTGCAACTATACCTCCTTTTACAATCTAGAACCCACCAACTAAACTAAAATAAATATTATAACAAGATAACCTTGAGTCTTTTATTTCCCACCTTTTCATCCTTTACATACTAAGTCTGATAAACTTCAAGGTCTAACTCACATATTATTACTTATCCAAAGATCCTAATTACTTCAAAATTCAAGAATTCAAGCATTCAACAAATCAAAGGTACCTCCTTATCTCACACTTGCAATATACATTCTCCTATAAATCAAAAACTTTCAACTAAGATAAAATCAATGTTATGATAAGACGATCTCGAATGTCTTATCTCCTACAATCTTAACTTTCAAGTTAATTGGTATCTTGCATAACGCGTCCAAATAATTCTTTAATATTCACTCCAGGATTCACTCTTTATAACATGTCAAGCTCAAGCTCGACTCTACCAATTGGGAGTTTAAAGCGTCCTTTGAGAAGAACAAGGGTGCCATAGCTATACTCGTGCTACTTATTGAGGTAAGAGATATATATCGGAACGTAAGAGATACTGAATGCTATTTAAAATCAACTGCCTTGTGGATATATAAACTGTATTTTTCTGTAGGGGGTTTTAAAAAAAATATAAGTCGTTATGCTGTCGGATTTTTATGAAAATAATAGTTTTTATGATTTAAGCTTAACTTAAGCAATCATTTGAAAATAACCATTTATCTGGTAGATTTATTTTGAAAATGGTTAAATCTTACGACTTTGAATTGTTTACAAGGCTTTCAGCCAAGATATTTATCTCAAGGAATTTTAACCTAAGTTATTGTTTTGAAAATATTATGAGTATGTATAGTTTATATGTTTTGAAAGAAATGTATGACTTTTGTTATGAACTTTTCTAAAGCACGAAAATACTGTTTTGAATTTCGAAATATATGGTATTGTTTTGAAACTACTGTGCGTGACCTTGATTCTACCCGCACTAGGTATTTGTATTCGGACTACTGTGTGTGGCCTTGAATTAGTCCGCAGTAGGAACTATATGTATGGAAATGTTTTGAGACATGACTAACAATCACTGCAGTAATGTTTTGGACTACTGTGTGACCTTGATCCAGTCCACAGTAGGTAATGTTTTGGGCTACTGTGTGATCCTGATCCAATCTACAGTAGAGTTTCTATTGCTGTGACCTTGATCCAGTCTATAGCGGACCCAGTTGATACCTAATCAGTGCTCACTGTGGACTCCTTCTAGACTATGGTCATATGTCAATTTGAACTGCATGATTAATTATTAGTCACTAACATGTCTCCACCTTAGTATGTATATGATTTTTCTTGCTTATCTTTGTATATGAGTTTTGAATGAATGATATTTGGATTTTGAAACTGATAAGAATTTGATTTGATAATCCGTATTAAAACTAAATGTGATAAGCATGTATATTTTGAAATACGTTCAGAATTCAGTTGTTATGTTTCGGTTTAAATGAAATGCTTTCTGATGCATTGCATAAGCATGATTTGATTTCCAAATGGTATGAAATATGGTATTCAAGTTTTAATAAATGTTTTAGAAACTTGCATATAGAAATTTGGTATCTGTTTCTTATATATATTTCTTATTGGGCTTTCCAAAAAGCTCACCTCCCTCTCCACCTTCTAGATTATTTGCAGTAGGTGCTTTATATGTGGAGTTTAAGCAAGTCCTTCAAGACTTTTGTACCACCCTTGAAGGTATGTGATGTACAGTATTCTCTTTTATATTCTGACTTCTATATTCAGTACTTTTATAGTATGAGGATGTAATTAGAGGAAGCATAGGATATAGTTATGGTTTATAACAATGCATGGAACTTGGGTAGAGATACATTTAGTCAAGTAGAATGATTCGAAATTATAAATGCATACTTAGTGAGAGAATTTGACTGGGACCTAAGGTAACTAAAGGACATTGACTTAGCTAAATAATAGTAGCTTAAGAATTGATTAGTTACACTACATACAACTCAACCAAGTAAGTGAAAAAGGAAAAATTTGGTTCATATTTTCAGTACAAAGGGTCGTTCCAAAAGTTGGTATCAGAGCAAGGTTGGTCTTATGTACGTTAGTGTCGGAAGTTCAAGAACTGTTTACATCCCCTAAGTACTATACATGTCTGAATATGTACTGTACATTTATGTTTAAAATTGCATTGAATGTGTTTATTCTATATGAACAAGTTATAGCTTTTTCCTACCTAAACCGTATATGATGTGACTTGATAAGCAATGAAGTGGTAAATATTATTTGTTCAGTTTTGAACATATTGAAGTAATGTTAGTAGAGGCACAATGGCCTATATGATTTAAGATTGATGTAGTGTACTTATTAATATTCATAAATAAGGAATGAAGTTATGTTTGGTGGAGAGGATAATGGTATAACCTAGCCTAGTTGGCCGAAGATAGGCTATGCAATGATCTGAAAAGATCGATTAGAATATGTTTTGCTTTGAAAGAGATAGAATTATTGTATTTTATATGCTTAATGCAAAAATTGGTAACGATTGAAAGATGCAAAAGGACTTCTTTAATATGGAATTGTAGGAACGTATGTTGGGTACTATGAGACTTTTGATGGAACAACGATAAAAATTTATGTTAGGATAAGGATAAGAGACTATGAAAGTTGTGGAAAGAAGCTCGGATACATGGGAATTGTGTTGGAATATAAATTTGTGTTGTGATAGTGTATCCCGAAAATGGCATGTGATAAATATGCTTAATTGCATAGTGAAATCATTTATACATACATGGGAATTGTGTTGGAATATAAATTTGTGTTGTGATAGTGTATCCCGAAAATGGCATGTGATAAATATGCTTAATTGCATATTGAAATCATTTATATAGTTGTAACCCTTAAATATTATAACATGTGCCTTGATTTAACATATGGACATATTTATGTAAGCCTTGAATTTTTGGAATCGTTTGGTTTTGATATGCATGGATTTAAGAGTTAATGTATTTGGAAATCTTAAATATGTGGGCTATTTTGAATGACTAGAAAGAAATCGAACTATGCATTGAGCTTTTGTTTATAGAGCCATTTGAACCTAAAGTCTTATGCCAACATTATTTCTTATGAAGAGAGTATAAGATTTGATCGACTATATGATCTGGCTTTTGTTTTGAGGACTATATGATATTTGAGATTACGATTTTAAACTATGAAACTTGAAACTTGAATCTTGAATCTTGAGGATTAGGCATCCTTGAAGAAGCTTTTAGTAGAGATGATATTGAATATGACAGATTATAGAGATTATGAATCTTTGAGTATTACTGGAGACCTTTAAGGAATATCAAGCAAGGTGGTAAATTGATTTGAAGGTTAAGAATTTTTTTGAGATAAAATATTCAAGATCATCTTAAATGACATTGATCTTAGCTCAACTTAAGGGTTTTTGGTCTATAGAATGATGTACATTTGTAATGTATAAACTAAAGAGATACACCTGATTGTGAATTGCTTAAATATTGAGATTTAAGGTCTAATGTAAAATGAAAACTGATTCATGGATAAATGGTAACATATGAATTGGACTTTGGATTCCCCAGTTATGGATCAAAAGGATAAGGTATTGAGGTCCAAGGTGATTTCCTTGATAAAAATACTTTGACAACATTATTCTTCGCAAGAAGCTATATATGTAAGATCCGATTCTACACTATTGTAGACTCTAATTTCATAAAATTGAAAATGGAAATTAAATAAATAATGAATGTTGATTTCACTTAAGTGAAAAGCTCCTTAATTTAAGATAAGAATGGAGCAATTTTGGTGAAACACTATGGGCGAGTACTCTAATGGTACAGCTCGCCAAAGGGCGAGCAAATCGCCAATGGACGATGGCGTGGGTGAATAGATGAGTTCGCCAGTTAGTTATGTAAGGTGATCGCCCGAATGTGGCAAGGACTTGTGATCACCCATATGGATTGATTATGGCGAGTAACGTATAGAGGGGAAAATGATAGCCTAATAAGAGAGTAAGGCAATAGATACTCGCCAGATCAATGTGATCGCCAACTTGTGGCTTGAGTCATAACAAATAGGCGAGCAGAACAATAAATGGGGATCGCCAAGTAGAGGAACTGGAATCAGCACGTGACCATTGCAGCCAAAATTGACTTTGTAAGTCATACGGTTGAAAACAATTAATAGAGAGACTGTTAAAGTCAATAAGGAACTTATCCTTATTTATTGAGGAATAAAACAAAGTCAACAGCAGAAGAAAAAGGCTTGTGGAAGGGAGACTTTCACGCCATCTTGAGTTGCAGTTTTTCTTCATGCATTAAATGCATGAAAGACGTGAAATAAATGAAGGAAATGGGATAAGGCCAAGTGATGAATTCTGATTGGATAGCATGGCTATATAAGAAGAAACAATTGAGGACAATCGAGTTAGCCAACTCCATCTTCTTCACGAAAACCATTCTATTGCAAGTTATACTCTGTTTTTTCCATTTCTCTGCCATGTTTGATCTACTAAACTTCAACCTTAAGTTGGCTAAACAAGTAAACCTGCTTATAAAATCTTTTCTCCATAGTTGATGAGCTAATGGAATAAGCAAAGTAAGGCCAACATGAGACAGAAAGTGATCTGTGCTGGAAGTGCAATTGATTAAGGTGAGATTTAATGATTTCTTGAGATTGAATGATATATTTCTATGATTTCAAGTATAATAAGCAAGATTTTAGTATTGCTCTTGATTTATTCTTGTTAGATCATAGAAATAGAATAAGTTCATATCTTGAATATAGATGAGGAATAAAATGAAACTGGGTTGAAATTGTGATAGGATGATGGGAAAATAATCGAGAATGAATAAGGAAAGTAATGGAAATGGTGCAAAAGTGACGAGAATGGCGACTATGGTGATCGCCCATGTTGAAAGTTAGTAATCGCCAATAAGGCGAGTAAGAAATAATGAACTCGCCTAAGTTGTTGTTCAAGTGGGCAAGGTCGCCCAACGGTAGTTTCATTCATGGGCGAGCTCACTTTTGAATAGAAATCAGTGTAGGGCGAACCCAAATGGATGTTCATTGGGCAAGATGAATTGTGGGCGAACTCCCACATTTAAGCCAATAAAGGCATGGCGAAGTGAATGTTGGACGAACTCCCAAATATATTGATTGAGAGTAATGGCGGGCGAGCTCCCACTTATAAGCCATTTAATGAATGGCGAGCTCGGTTGTGCGAGCTAGTAAGAATACTTGTGGGCGAGCTAGTCGAATATTAAGTCTCACCAAAGTGTTGGAAATAGTTGAAAAAGAAATATTAATAGAATTTATAAATTATTTTGCAGCCAGGAATTATGAACTCGGTGAATGCGAATAGGAAGGCGAGAATGAAGCAAGGCTTCGTTGAACCAGGCAAGGGAGATGTGTGTGAAGTGAATGCATGTCCTGTGGAGTAAATATTATGAAAATATTGATAAATGTTTTGTTTTATGACATGCATTGGTTTGATAAATTATATGCTGATTTGGGCGAGCTAAAAGCTAACCCCTATATATGATTGGGCAAACTGACCCTCCAGTTATGATGTTGAACAAAGCAGTATGGGCGGGCGAGCCAAACTTTCTTTGTTGTTTTGGGCGGGCGAGCCCTTCTATGAAATTTGGGCGAGTGACTTTGTTTTAAATAGAATCTGGGCAAGCCACCGATGGGCGAACCCTTTTGTAAATGCATTTGGGCGGGCGACTTCCTTTTTGTTGAGAAATGATAGGCGAGCTTATGAGGGCGAGCCAGTTTTACTTAATGTTTTAAAAGTAAGGAGTGGCGAGCGAATACTTGTTCGCCCCTTTTGAGTTGACTATGGGCGAGCCGTATTGGGCGAGCTGACCATGGCGAACAGATTTCGATGGAATTTTCTTAAGGAAAAATAAGCCATTTTAATATCTTTGAAAATAGAAAATATAAAACCTTTTGGGGCAAATTGACTAATGAGCGAGCCACTGAGGGCGAGCCAGTTTTGCTTGTTGTTTTAAAAGCAAAGGTTGGCGGGCGAACACAAGTTCACCGCACTGGGCGAGCTGCCATGGGTGAGCCATATTGGGCGAGCATGTTTTAAACGTTGAGATTTTGGAATGTTTTCAGGGTGTTTTGTAAGCAGAAAGCCTAAACCTTTTTTTGGAAATCAAATCATTTTGAGAAAATGATAATACGGGTGAGATAATTTCATAAAGGTTTTCATGAGAGATAAAGTGATTTTGAGACTTTAGGCCCCTAGTTTCATGCATTATTATTTATGTTATTGCGTGACCCACCTGGGGTGGTGGCTCGGGTTGATGGACCAACGAGTGCACCTCAGGGCGTCACAAGGCTGATGGACCCGTCAAGTCATCAGTGGTCTCGAGGTCACTAGGCAAGTGGACCCGAGGACCACCTATAGATTATGGCCATAGATCTAGCGGAGATAATCGAGAATGAATATAGATGAGGAATAAAATGAAACTGGGTTGAAATTGTGATAGGATGATGGGAAAATAATCGAGAATGAATAAGGAAAGTAATGGAAATGGTGCAAAAGTGACGAGAATGGCAACTATGGTGATCGCCCATGTTGAAAGTTAGTAATCGCCAATAAGGCGAGTAGGAAATAATGAACTCGCCTAAGTTGTTGTTCAAGTGGGCGAGGTCGCCCAACGGTAGTTTAATTCATGGGCGAGCTCACTTTTGAATAGAAATCAGTGTAGGGCGAACCCAAATGGATGTTCATTGGGCAAGATGAATTGTGGGCGAACTCCCACATTTAAGCCAATAAAGGCATGGCGAAGTGAATGTTGGACGAACTCCCAAATATATTGATTGAGAGTAATGGCGAGGGAGCTCCCACTTATAAGCCATTTAATGAATGGCGAGCTCGGTTGTGCGAGCTAGTAAGAATACTTGTGGGCGAGCTAGTCGAATATTAAGTCTCACCAAAGTGTTGGAAATAGTTGAAAAAGAAATATTAATAGAATTTATAAATTATTTTGCAGCCAGGAATTATGAACTCGGTGAATGCGATTAGGAAGGCGAGAATGAAGCAAGGCTTCGTTGAACCAGGCAAGGGAGATGTGTGTGAAGTGAATGCATGTCCTGTGGAGTAAATATTATGAAAATATTGATAAATGTTTTGTTTTATGACATGCATTGGTTTGATAAATTATATGCTGATTTGGGCGAGCTAAAAGCTAACCCCTATATATGATTGGGCAAACTGACCCTCCAGTTATGATGTTGAACAAAGCAGTATGGGCGGGCGAGCCAAACTTTCTTTGTTGTTTTGGGCGGGCGAGCCAAACTTTCTTTGTTGTTTTGGGCGGGCGAGCCCTTCTATGAAATTTGGGCGAGTGACTTTGTTTTAAATAGAATCTGGGCAAGCCACCGATGGGCGAACCCTTTTGTAAATGCATTTGGGCGGGCGACTTCCTTTTTGTTGAGAAATGATAGGCGAGCTTATGAGGGCGAGCCAGTTTTACTTAATGTTTTAAAAGTAAGGAGTGGCGAGCGAATACTTGTTCGCCCCTTTTGAGTTGACTATGGGCGAGCCGTATTGGGCGAGCTGACCATGGCGAACAGATTTCGATGGAATTTTCTTAAGGAAAAATAAGCCATTTTAATATCTTTGAAAATAGAAAATATAAAACCTTTTGGGGCAAATTGACTAATGAGCGAGCCACTGAGGGCGAGCCAGTTTTGCTTGTTGTTTTAAAAGCAAAGGTTGGCGGGCGAACACAAGTTCACCGCACTGGGCGAGCTGCCATGGGTGAGCCATATTGGGCGAGCATGTTTTAAACGTTGAGATTTTGGAATGTTTTCAATGTGTTTTGTAAGCAGAAAGCCTAAACCTTTTTTTGGAAATCAAATCATTTTGAGAAAATGATAATACGGGTGAGATAATTTCATAAAGGTTTTCATGAGAGATAAAGTGATTTTGAGACTTTAGGCCCCTAGTTTCATGCATTATTATTTATGTTATTGCGTGACCCACCTGGGGTGGTGGCTCGGGTTGATGGACCAACGAGTGCACCTCAGGGCGTCACAAGGCTGATGGACCCGTCAAGTCATCAGTGGTCTCGAGGTCACTAGGCAAGTGGACCCGAGGACCACCTATAGATTATGGCCATAGATCTAGCGGAGATAATCGAGAATGAATATAGATGAGGAATAAAATGAAACTGGGTTGAAATTGTGATAGGATGATGGGAAAATAATCGAGAATGAATAAGGAAAGTAATGGAAATGGTGCAAAAGTGACGAGAATGGCAACTATGGTGATCGCCCATGTTGAAAGTTAGTAATCGCCAATAAGGCGAGTAGGAAATAATGAACTCGCCTAAGTTGTTGTTCAAGTGGGCGAGGTCGCCCAACGGTAGTTTAATTCATGGGCGAGCTCACTTTTGAATAGAAATCAGTGTAGGGCGAACCCAAATGGATGTTCATTGGGCAAGATGAATTGTGGGCGAACTCCCACATTTAAGCCAATAAAGGCATGGCGAAGTGAATGTTGGACGAACTCCCAAATATATTGATTGAGAGTAATGGCGGGCGAGCTCCGACTTATAAGCCATTTAATGAATGGCGAGCTCGGTTGTGCGAGCTAGTAAGAATACTTGTGGGCGAGCTAGTCGAATATTAAGTCTCACCAAAGTGTTGGAAATAGTTGAAAAAGAAATATTAATAGAATTTATAAATTATTTTGCAGCCAGGAATTATGAACTCGGTGAATGCGATTAGGAAGGCGAGAATGAAGCAAGGCTTCGTTGAACCAGGCAAGGGAGATGTGTGTGAAGTGAATGCATGTCCTGTGGAGTAAATATTATGAAAATATTGATAAATGTTTTGTTTTATGACATGCATTGGTTTGATAAATTATATGCTGATTTGGGCGAGCTAAAAGCTAACCCCTATATATGATTGGGCAAACTGACCCTCCAGTTATGATGTTGAACAAAGCAGTATGGGCGGGCGAGCCAAACTTTCTTTGTTGTTTTGGGCGGGCGAGCCCTTCTATGAAATTTGGGCGAGTGACTTTGTTTTAAATAGAATCTGGGCAAGCCACCGATGGGCGAACCCTTTTGTAAATGCATTTGGGCGGGCGACTTCCTTTTTGTTGAGAAATGATAGGCGAGCTTATGAGGGCGAGCCAGTTTTACTTAATGTTTTAAAAGTAAGGAGTGGCGAGCGAATACTTGTTCGCCCCTTTTGAGTTGACTATGGGCGAGCCGTATTGGGCGAGCTGACCATGGCGAACAGATTTTGATGGAATTTTCTTAAGGAAAAATGAGCCATTTTAATATCTTTGAAAATAGAAAATATAAAACCTTTTGGGGCAAATTGACTAATGAGCGAGCCACTGAGGGCGAGCCAGTTTTGCTTGTTGTTTTAAAAGCAAAGGTTGGCGGGCGAACACAAGTTCACCACACTGGGCGAGCTACCATGGGTGAGCCATATTGGGCGAGCATGTTTTAAACGTTGAGATTTTGGAATGTTTTCAAGGTGTTTTGTAAACAGAAAGCCTAAACCTTTTTTTGGAAATCAAATCATTTTGAGAAAATGATAATACGGGTGAGATAATTCCATAAAGGTTTTCATGAGAGATAAAGTGATTTTGAGACTTTAGGCCCCTAGTTTCATGCATTATTTATGTTATTGCGTGACCCACCTGGGGTGGTGGCTCGGGTTGATGGACCAACGAGTGCACCTCAGGGCGTCACAAGGCTGATGGACCCGTCAAGTCATCAGTGGTCTCGAGGTCACTTGGCAAGTGGACCCGAGGACCACCTATAGATTATGGCCATAGATCTAGCGGAGATAACCGTGAGGGGTGACGGCCGATGGGTGCACCCCAATAGCGGTAGATTCCGTTCTCGCAAGGGGGAGAGGGAACGATGATAGCATGATTTATTCATAGGGTGATGCCTAGTCTCAACTTGTTGGTTTGTGTTTAATGAGAGGATTTGTTAAATCCTAATTTTCGGTGTAAATTACATGCTATTATAAACTGTTGAGCAAACGATTTGAATGGTGCATTGAGAGTATTGTATTACTATAACCACTATTTTCCTATCGATATGATTTTAGGAAAAATAAATAGTTTGTGGTATATAATTTTGGTTTTATAAAACAGCATATGTTTCCTTTACTAAGCGTATGAATCGCTCACCCCTTTATTTTAACTCTATAGATAAAAGATGCGGAGTTAGAGCAGTAGCTCCCAAATGGATGTTAAACATGACAGGTACAGTCTCTTCTCTTTTACATTTCAAACATAAGTATACAATACTATTTTGGTAAAATATGATGATAGAGGATGTTGGATGTAAGGAATCATGAAAAGAATTTTCATATTTAGTATTTGATAAATAAATGTTTATCATTTATTTCTATCACTATTAAATGTTAATGGCATCGCGGACAGCCCAACCGGAAAAGTTGTATCGAAATATGTGAAAAATGTGGTAACGGGCTATTACAATATAGGAATTGGAAAGTTAATAAAAGCGAAGTAACCTCACCTATTCTAAGATAACCACGATCAAATTTGGAAGGCAATAACTGAATATGGGGTTATCTCAAGTCCTACAAGTTTGTCTTCCTAAAATTTTTATATTCGAATCTTGTGTAATGTGAAATTGTGGATAAAATCTACTGTAGTAGTTGGATATCTATTACAACTTTACAATGTTTTAGTAAAGGAGAAAAAAAAATTTTGATAGTCAATGCGAAGGAAATTGAAATTAATATGTGATACCTTTGTGGCAACTAAGTTATTGACAATTAATGAATTAGAAACTTTATTTTAAGTATTGTTATGGACAAGAGATTTGTTAGTGCAAAGGCTACTGGATATACAATTAGTGTCTTAGGGTTATATTTAAATGAGATATCAGAGTGTGTAGAAAAAGTATGAATTAAGTTACGGATAAAGTTGGAACGTTATTTATTGGGCTATACAGAATTTGAAAATAAAATTTTTGTTGATTTCGTTATCACATAAAGTATAATTAAGAGTTTTGATGAAAGTTTATTAGATAAAGGTTAATGGATCCATAAGAGAGGAACTACATATTAAATTTGTTAAAAAAATGGATAAGATTTGGAGTTTATGAATTTTTAATTCGATGTTGATTTTTCGAAATTGGCCCTAAGGATTTAAGTGTACAATTAGTTACTTTGCATCAAAATTCATATTGACTTGATTAACTATATGGACTCTTAAAATTGTACAGTTTGAATTTCAAGGATTTTGAAGGTTCAACGATCTAAAATATGCAGTCTGTAACTATGGGACAAAAAAAAAAGCAGGTGGAATTTTGAGAACCAAAGGACTCTTTAAACCGTCAATTAGTAGAGTCGAGTTTGAACATGACAGGTTATAAAAAAAGCGAATCCTAGAGTGAATATTAAAGAATTATTTGGACGCTTTATACAAGATAACAATTGACTTGAAATTTAAGATTGTAGGAGATAAGACATTCGAGATCGTATTATCATAACGTTGATTTTACCTTCGTTGAAGGTTTTTGATTTATAGGAGATTGTCTATTGCAAAGTGTGAGATAAGGAGGTATCTTTGATTTGTCGAATGCTTGAATAGTTGAATTTCAAAGTTAATATGAATTAGATATAATCTTCAGGATAAGCTTAATTTAGGAAATTAGAATTTGAGAAATCATTAGACTTTGGATCATTTTTGGGTATAGAGAAGATGGAAAAAGGAAAGCATCCTCACAAGTTTAAGATAACCATGATCAATTTGGAAGACCAAATTTTCTAAGGTGGGGAGGATGTAATAATTGCAAATTAATTAATGTTGATGGATTAAATAATGTAATTTGGAGACAAATTTGTATATTGAAAATCTAAACAAAGGAATTTAAGTGTATATATTATTGAATACTTAAGGATTGAATTAACAATAATAATAATAATAATAATAATAATAATAATAATAATAATAAAGAGAAGGGACAAGCTTCTTAAGGCCTATTCGGTTACTGGAAATTTTTCCACCTACTAGTCTGCTGTTAGCAGACTTGTACAAAAAAAAAAGAAAAGAAAGGAAAATTGAAGCAAAGTTTGGAGGGAGACTCAAATGAAAGGAAAATAAATTGAAAGAAATAAAATATAAAATATTAGAGAAGTGGTTTCTTGAAGAAGCATTGCCATCACCACACCTCCACTACCATAAATCCCAACCGGCCACCTATTGCATTTTCATCATCGTCCATCATCATCATCAGTATCAACTTAACGCCAGCCCTTTTAACCCCTCCCCTTAGCTTGCTGCTGTACCAAGAGCATCGCCATTCTCCTTCTCATGATTTCGTTGCATCTTAATTCCATATTATGTTGGTAGCTAAGGTTCAAGGAAGGAATAGCAAAGACGAGTGGATTCAAAGCTAATTTAAGGAGAAACCAGAGAGGAAAAGATTTAAGAAAAGAATTTGAAGGAGGAATCGACAAGAGTGAGCTGCATTTTCTTGTTGACCAAAAGGGAAGAGAGGCAGCCATCCTCACAGCCTGAACGGGTAACACGCGATGAGGAAAGAACGCTGAAGCAATTGGACCATTGGGAATCTTCTTTGGTTGAGTTCAGAGCAAAAGAGCAGCATGAAATTGCTGCATTTTCACTCGACAAGGGTTGAGGTTTTCAGCTTGGTGGTTCGACATTGTTGGGGCCTTGTACTGGAGATTAATTTAGGGGAATAGGTGGCGATGGTTCAGAGTTTAATGGCTGTAAGATCTGTTTGAGAGAGCTGAAAAATAGTAGAGCAAGGGGGAAAGGAAATGCAAAACAGAAGATTATCGTTGGCTAAGTAAAACCAGTAAGCAAAAAGGGGATCTCGGTTTGGACTAGTAATTAAGGTGTGGCAGATTATCTTCTTGCATTTTGGGCTGTAGTTGGCTGTGCATTTGGCGGGTATAAGAGACAGCTAGAAACGTGGGGCATTTTCTGCTTGTGAGATTTCTCTAATTACATGGAAGTAGATCAAGGCAAATACTATTTGACTGAGAGGTAATGTTGGAGTCAAGTAAGTTAGATTAAAGAATTTATTTTTGAAAATAAAAGAGGGTGATTCTAGGCTGAAATTGTGGTAGATTCATATTGTGTTGGAGCTGTTTCATTTGTACAGAAAGCTTCCTATTTTAGTTGCCATAACCACATGGAAAAGGACTGAATTTAAGGTAGCTATTGTTGAGCTTTATTTGAGTTTAAATTAAGTTATCTACTTAGAAAATGAATGATGATAAGATAAGGTTGAATTATGGCAGATTTATCCTCATTTTGGGCTGCTCTATGTGCTTAGAAGCTGAGCAAAGAAAATGAAATGAAGAAGAGTAAGTATAATTGATGTGTTTGGATTTAATTACCTAAGATTATAAGAGAAGCAAAAAGGCATTAGAGTGGTGGTGAAAAATGTGTATATATAGGTATATATATATATATATATATATATCTATATATATATATATATATAATAAGAGGTTCAAATGAGGATTTAATGAGGAACAAAAGTGTGTTAATGATTATAAAGCTTAATATATATATATATATGTTAGGAAGTTCAAATGAGGACTTTATGAGGAAGCAATATGCTAATAATTATAAAGCTAAATATGCATATATATGGTCGTTGATGTAGGATTATGTGGAGAAAGGAAATTTAAGAAGACAAAGGACTAGTTACCAACCGAGAAAGAATAAGCAAGGTAAGGCACTTAAGGAAAACTTTAAGAAATATACACTTCCTTAAGTGACTCAAAAGAAAAAATGTAAATTTATTTATGATAAATTAATAATATAAATGTTATTCATTTTATGCTTTAATGTAAGAGGAGAGGATACAAGGTGGGGGGATACTGGCAAACTAAATTAAAAACTAAGGAAAGAGGCAAACGAGAAGAACAAGGGTGCCATAGCTATACTTGTGCTACATCTTTATGTAAGAGATATATATAGGAACGCAGGGGATACTGAAGTCAATTTAAAATCAACTGTCTTAAGTTTGTAAACTGTGTTTTCTTGTAGGAGGTTTTAAGAAAATATGAGCCGTTATGCTGCCGGATTTTTATGAAAATAATGGTTTTATGATTTAAGCTTAACTTAAGCAATCATTTGAAAATAACCCTTTATCCAGTAGACTTATTTTGAAAACGGATAAATCTTACGACTTTGAATTGTTTATAAGGCTTTCAACCGAGATATTTATCTCAAGGAATTATCAACCTATGTTATTGTTTTGAAGATATTATGAGTATGTATAGTTTATATGTTTTGAAAGAAATGTATGAATTTTGTTATGAACTTTCCTAAAGCACAAAAATACTATTTTGAATTTTGAAAATATATGGTATTGTTTTGAAACTACTGTGCGTGACCTTAATTCTGCCCGCAATAGGTATTTATATTCAGACTACTGTGTGTGGCCTTGAATCAGTCCGCAGTAGGAACTATATGTATGGAAATGTTTTGAGACATGACTAACAATCACTGCAGTAATGTTTTGGACTACTGTGTGACCCTGATCCAGTCCACAGTAGGTAATGTTTTGAGCTACTGTATGATCCTGATCCAGTTGATAGTAGAGTTTCTATTGCTGTGACCTTGATCCAGTCTACAGCGGGCCCAGTTGACACCTAATCAGTGCTCACTGTGGACCCCTTCTAGACTATGGCCATATCAATTTGAACTGCATGATTAATTATTAGTCGCTAACATGTCTCCAGCTTAGTATATATATACTTTTCCATGCTTATCTTCATATATGATTTCTGAATGTATGATATTTGAATTCTGAAACTGATATGAATTTGATTTGACAATTTGTATTGAAAATGAATATGATAAGCATGTATATTTCAAATTATGTTCAGAATTTGGTTACTTATGTTTCCGTTTAAATGAAATGTTTTCCAATGCATTACATATGCATGATTTGATTTTTGAGTAGTATGAAATATGGTATTTGAGCTTTAATATATATTTTCGAAACTTACATATAGAAATTCGGTATCCGTTTCTTATAAATATTTCTTATTGGGCTTTCCAAAAAGCTTACCCCCCTATCCACCTTTCAGGTTAATTGCAGTAACTGTTTTGTACGTGGGGTTTAAGCAAGTCCTTCGAGGCTTTTGTACCATGCTTGAAGGTATGTGATGTACAATATTCTTTTTTATATTTAGACTTGTATTTTCAGTACTTTTATAGTATGGGGATGTAATTGAAAGAAATATGGATATATTCATGGTTTATAATGCATGCAACTTGGGTAGGAGATATATTTAATGAACTAGAATGATTTAAAAGTGTAAATGCATACTTAGTGAGAGAATTTGACTGTGACCTAAGATAATTAAAGGATATTAACTTAGCTAATATAAAGTTGGTTTAAGAATTGATTAGTGAAACTACGTACAGCCCAACCAAGTAAGTGAATAAAGGAAAAATTAGGTTCATATTTTTGGTATAAAGGGTCATTACAGTTGCTTTGTTTTGGCCACCCGAAACAAACTTCCTAAAGGCCACTCAAACAGCCTTGTGAAGCCATCTTATCTCCAAGCAACCCAGCTCAAACCAACACCTGGACATCAAAAGATCTACTTTCTTGAGCTTCCTCTTCTCTTTCACTAGCCTCGTTTTCCAGCAGCTCTACTACCTTTCTCTTCCACCGTGTTTTCCTTCTTTCTCGATGCCCACTCTTTTTCCTTCTATTCGTTTCCTTCTCTCCCTCGCATGTCTACTTCAACTTCTTTTCTTCTCTTCTGATTTAGTTTTCATTCACTCTCTTCTCTCTCTTTCTCTCTTTTTTGTATTTTCATATATATTCTTTTTGATTTCAAAATGTGATGAAGAACGATTGGAATGACAAGAGAAGGAAGTGTGAAAGAGATGATGAGACATGAGGGAGATGCTATATGCAAAAATGAAAATGAAAACGAGAGAAGAATGAATGCACTATACAAGGAGGGTCGGTGGAGAAGATGAAGGTGATTGAAGCGTATATGAGAAGGAAAAGGAAAATTAATGGGGTTATGGTGCTCTGCCTGTGACGGAGTACTAACCCAAAAAAATAATAATTTTATTTCAAGGTTAGTGAGAACCAACCGATTGGTACCTATATATATAAATATATTTTATTTATATTATCTATGTACATAGGTATTTGTATTATCATTTTATTTTATTTCATTTTAAGCCTATGTATATCTACATATATTAATTTATATATATTTCTATATGCTTCACTGTGAATGTATATTTCCTTGTCTTAATTTACATATATACTCACTAATATGTATTTCTTCTTTCTTAATTGATAAATATATATATATATATATATATATATATATATATACACACACACACGTATATATTTATTTGCTTAAATTTTAATTTCCCTGACGCTTAATATAGTTGATCTCTTAGAATTTAGTAGTCACTTAATTGAATAAATCCTCATGTGATTTATCAAATTACTTTAATCCAAATCCTATTTACAAAAGTCTTAAGTCCATAAATTTACCTAACTCTTCAAAGAATTCCAAAGTAATCATTTACTCCAATTTAATATACTGATTTCTATTTACTAGAAGTCAAAATTTACGATTATCACATCCTTCCCACCTTAGATAATTTGGTCCTCCAAATTGCCCCATGTTCATCTTAAAGAGGTGAAGGTGATTTCCTTTCTCTTATCTTTTGTATCCTATGATCCAAGTCTGATAACTTCAAAATCAAATTTACATATCATCACTTATCTAAAGATCCTAATTACTTCAAAATTCAAGCATTTGAGTGTTCAACAAATCAAAGGTACATCCTTATTTCACACTGTGCAATATACATTCTACTGTAAATTAGAAACTTTCAACTGAGGTAAAAGCAATTTTATGATAAAACACGCAAGATGTTAACCAATTAAATGTCATTGTCTTTTTATCAAAAGCCATATAATACGATGTGTACACATGTCTCCATCATTCCCTCAAGGATTCACTTCCAACGTGTCGTGTTCAATCTCGACTCTAGACATGTGAAATTTGAAGACTCCTTTGATTTTCAAAATTTCACATGTTTTTTTTTTAGTCCCAAAACGTTTCTTTTTGAAGAAAAATTCTTAACCAATACAACTCCTTAAATTTCCTAAATCTTTTCAATTATTTCAATGTAAGTTAAACTTCAATGCTATATTTTAAATTCAATTTAAAACATATCAATTGATAATTCCTTTTCAAAAGTTCATATATACAGAATACTAGTAACTTTTACATTATACATTTTCATATAGAATCTGGTAACATATCGTTTTAGAAATGAAAATCTCCTGCAAACAGTTCTAATAATCCACAATCGTAAAAAGCAATTTAAATCCATAAAGTCCACAAGAAATTTAGTTCTCAAACCACAAACTGTTCGTAACTTAAATTTCAAATCAATTCAATGCTCTCTCCCACAATATCCATCAAGTTCCAATTACACTGGTAATAATTTAACAAATTCTTGTAGCCCCTTACCAATACTCCAATATCAACGTATTAGCACACTAACCAAACTCTTCATAGTATTTCAAGAAGTATTTCAAAATATTGATTCAATCCCTAATTTACTATCATGTAGTATCAAGCCTACTTTACAAAACACATTTACAAATCCCACAAATTCAGCACCCTAAGCCACATCAACAAATTTTACATTTTTTATATTCCCTATCTATTAGAAGAAGAAATGTTCAGACTCAGATTTGCACACTGCTTTAGCAAATCAACTCTCGAACCATTTATCAAAGAAAAATTATTTATAAAATCAATGAAACCATACTTTAAATTCATAATCAATTTATCTCTCTAACCATCGGATCGGTATGCTTTTGTACTTTACTTTTAATTAAAATTGATCAATTCTGTATTAAACTAAAGTTAAAAGAATATTTAGAAGCCTTAGTTAAAACCGAACCCTAGTAGGTTACTCATAATACCAACCTACAATTCCTTTTGTATTATTCCCTTACTTATTTCAATGCTTGATGACAAATGAATACTATTCTCAAGATGTGCTATCGCAACTCAAATTTATATTCTAACACAATTCCCATGTATCCTAGCATCATTCCACAATTTCCATAGCCTCTAATCCTTACATTAACATCAATTTGTTTTTTCGTTTTTGTCATTGTACAATCAAAATCCTCATAGTACCCAATACATGTTCCCAGAATTTCATATAAATCATGTTTTATACAATCATTCAATTAACTTCAAGACAAAATATCTTTATCAACCATTTTGATCATTTAAAAACTATCTTGATAATACCTTCATACATTACTTACATCAGTCATTTCAAAAATTCAATCACATATTCAAATCAATCATTAATTTCCTATGCAAAACAAACATATTTAGTACCCTTTTAAGTAGATATGTACAGTATATATTCAGACAAGTATAGTACGTGGGGATGTAAACAGTTTATGACCTACAGACACTAACGCATATCAGACCAACTTTGCTTTGATACCAACTTTTGTAACATCCCTTTTTACCAAAATCTACTTTTTTCTTTTTCTTACAGTTGGTTGGGCAGTACATAGTGTCACAAATCAATTCTTAAGCTAACTTTATATTAGCTAAG
Organism: Heritiera fomes; assembly: GCA_032173925.1. Lineage (NCBI taxonomy): Eukaryota > Viridiplantae > Streptophyta > Magnoliopsida > Malvales > Malvaceae > Heritiera > Heritiera fomes. Next base: position 24,713,320 of record JAPDPM010000002.1, on the reverse strand, counting down.
TTAATATCTTTTAATTAACTTAGGTCCCAGTCAAATTCTCTCACTAAGCATGCATTTACAATTTCAAATCATTCTACTTGACTAGATATATCTCCACCCAAGTTGCATGCATTGTTATAAACCATAAATATATCCTATACTTCCTTTAATTACATCCCCATACTTTAAAAGTATTAAAAATACAAGTTTGAATATAAAAGAGAATACTGTACATCACATACCTTCAAGGGTAGTACAAAAACCTCGAAGGACTTGCTTAAACCCTGCGTAAAAGGCACCTACTACAAATAATCTGGAAGGTGGAGAAAGAGGGGTGAGCTTTTTGGAAAGACCAGTAAGAAATACACGTAAAGGACAGATATCGTAAACTATATGCAAGTATCTGAAAACGATTAATAAGTTCTAAAACGTAAGGGATATTTCCAAAACAGTGAAGTCTGAAAGATTCGTCAAAGAAGGAATCTATGTATTCTGAAAATCAAGGGTTAATCAAATCAATATAATAGAAATTCAAATAATAAAGCCATGCTGTGCAGATATTGTAAATCAATCGAATTCAGAAATTATATCGTAATTCAAACCAATCATATAAATCCGTATCAAATCATTTTCAGATTTCAGAGTCCAATCATATGAATCCATATCAAATCATTTTCAGATTTCGAAGTTTAATCATATAAATCCATATCATATCATTTTCAAATTTCAAAGTTCGGAAATTAGATGTTCAAAAATCGTTCAAAAATCAGAAAATAATAGAAAGTGGAGACATGGCAGTAACTAGGTATACATCAAGCAGCAAAGATATCCCATAAGGATAATAACAGATAGACATATGGCCATAGTCTAAGTGGTCTACAATGAACACTGATTAGGTGTTATCTGTGACCGTTGCTGACTGGATCAAATCACACAGCAACATAGTGCGCATAATACATATCAGATACAGATATTGTAGGCCCCGAAGGTCACACTACAGCCATATACTATAGGCTTCGAAGGTCACGTTATAGCCAGATACTGCAACCCCGAAGGTCATGCTGCAGCCAGATACTACTGGGTCCAAAATATATAGCAGTCCTGATACCACAAGATGGCAGTTAGCTAGTGTCTCAAAACAAAAGTTTCATAATTCAGAGTTCAAATCCGTAAGTCAAAACATACAGATATTTATAAAAGGTTCATAAAGCAGATTATTGCATAAAATCAGAATTATTTTCCAAATATTTAAAAGCTTAATAATTTCCAAAATATATATAAAGAAATAGGTTTTAGTGCCATGATTTATAATAAATCCATAAAACCAAATTTAAGATAAAAATGTCACAAGTCTTTAAAATCATGCAATTTAATAAGCTTTCAATAAAAACTGAATTCTTTAGATAATTCATGCTAATGCAAAGTTTCATGAATCCAAATTCGAAAGAGCATTTTCAAAACTCATAAAGGTTCCGAAACCAATTAAAATGCAAGGAATTCCAAAAATCCGAAAACTTCATAACTTTTCATAAATATTTCTAAAACACTAACGTTTGGTAATTTCCATAAAATAAAATTTAATTTAAAAATTCATGAATATGCTAAAATCATGCAATTTAATATTTTCAAGACTGAATTCCTTTAAAAAGTTCTATTCTTAAAAAGGTTTATTAGCCTTTCACTGAAACCACAAAAATCAATATTCTTACGAAAACTCGATAGCATGACGGTATCAAATTTCTAAAGTCTGTTGCAAAGCATACGCAGTTCATAAAATACAATGCAATTGATCTTAAAATCATTCCAGTATCTCCTACGTTCCTTATACATATCCCTTACCTAATAATCGCAAAGCAACTTATCCGAAATCAAGTTAAGCAGTCTTGTAGTTGATATTCAACAATCAAGCTTGTATAATCCCGTCACCAACTTATGCCTGAACTGCAGAAAGTCATTTAAATATTTTAAATTTCCAAAATTATTTTCCCATAATATCATAAATCTTAGAGACCTCTCAAAATTCATAATACAGTATCAATTCGATCTATTTCTTAATTAGCGCTAAAACTACAACTACTATCAAGTCATCTCATTATTGATTTAAATATTCTCAAATCCAAAATTCCAGTAACGACATTATTAATCTTCACAAAATTTCTAGTATATAACAATTAACACCAAATGACATTTAGGTACACTACTGACCCTTTGAATCCATACATACATATATATATTTATATAAATCTTAAGCCTTTCTCTTTTGAAGATCTCTTACAATCCAATACTATAATCACACTTAATTTACTCCATTACCTCCTATAAAATTTAAATCAAATAAATTATCACATCCATAGTCCATAAACACATTTAATCACATTTTCAATTTCAATTTTTCTTTTTGATTCTCAATAATCAACTAACATAATATACATCTTCAACTATCTTATATAAGTATCTTATCTACTGTTTCAAGGCTAGCATCTTAGCCTCCCAAGCTTGCTCGAGCCTCAAATTACCACTTTCTGTACTCTACAATTCAAACACATACACTTATACAATTGAAAGGTAATCTAAAACATATTAAAAATTTATCAGCACAATATATTATTTTCCTTACCCTCTTTTTCCTTTATACTCTAAATTGAATAAAATTTTCCAAGTTTCCTCTTTCCTTTCGGTTCTTGTATAGCACCTAAATTTTGCCAACTTCAGCTATTTAAACCACCAAGCATCACGCACACCTCCCCTGTCACAGCAGCAAAGCTGCTTTGTTTTGGCCACCCAAAACAAACTTCCTAGAGGCCACTCAAATAGCCTTGTCAAGCCATCTTATCTCCAAGCAACCCAGCTCAAACCAACACCTGGACTAATCTAAAGATCTACTTTCTTGAGCTTCCTCTTCTCTTTCACTAGCCTCATATTCCAGTAGCTCCACTGCCCTTCTCTTCCACCATGTTTTCCTTCTTTCTCGATGCCCTCTCTTTCTCCTTCTATTCGTTTCCTTCTCTCCCTCGCGTGTCTACTTCAACTTCTTTTCTTCCCTTCCGATTTAGTTTTCATTCACTCTCTTCTCTCTCTTTCTCGCTTTTTTGTATTTTCATATATATTCTTTAGATTTCAGAATGTGATGAAGAACGATTGGAATGAGAAGGGAAGGAAAGTGTGAAAGAGATGACGAGACATGAGGGAGATGCTATATGCAGAAATGAAAATGAAAATGAAAATGAGAGAAGAATGAATGCACTATAGGGTCGATGGAGAAGATGAAGGTGATTGAAGCGTATATGAGAAGGAAAAGGAAAATTAATGGGGTTATGGTGCTCTGCCCGTGATAGAGCACTAACCCAAAAAAATAATAATTTTATTTCAAGGTTGGTGGGAACCAACCGAATGGTACCTATATATATAAATATATTTTATTTATATTATCTATGTACATAGGTATTTGTATTATCATTTTATTTTATTTTAAACCTATGTATATATATATATATGTGAAACCCTCAATTTCCTGTAATTTTCCTATAATTTGATAGTTTTCCAACTTGGATTAATTGAATAAAGATGAATTTCAGGTATAGAAAAGATGTATGCGATATATGAGGAATAAATGAAATTGATAATCAATTAGTCAATAAGTAAATTTTGATATCAGGAAAATAATTAAAGCATGAAGAAAATTAATATCAGATTTTCTATGGTGTAAAATCCATGTGGCATATGCATGGAAGAGGAATTAAATGGATCAAAGAGGGTCAAAGTATTAATGGCTGAGATGCTGTGGGATCAATATGCATTAAATGAAGTGAGTATAGTCATCATCTTCCTTCACCATCAAGAATCGGTAGCCCCAACTCCCCATCCCTCTCGTTCCTTCCAAAATTCCTCTAAGTCTCCATTTTATTCACCTTGACAAACCACCATTACCTGTCATCGATTCGTTAAGCTCACTTAATGAAAAATGATCCTTGTCACTAGCTCAAGCTAAGCCTTTAATATGAAAGGCTGATCAAAGTTATTAAGGAGATCTAAAATCCTGAAATTTTGGTGATTTGTAAAGGTAAGAGATTTAGATGGTTTTAGCTGATTATGGCTATGGTTTGGAGTTGTGTAAAGTTGGCAGAGTTTATTTATTAAGGTTTGATTGTATGAATTATGCAGCTTTGAAGAAGTGAAAAAGGACAAGTGTTGGTGCAACCAAGTTATTGGATTTTGCTATTTGCGATAAGGAATTTATGTAACGGACGTAGGGTGCCTCTGTTTGCATGTTTTATTATGTATTAAATGCCTTGGGATGAAGTACAAGTTGTTTTAGTGCTGGAAATGGTAAATTTCGGATTTTACTCTTAGTTACCAAAATGCTAGGAGCAGTCGATTGCCTTAAGTAGCAGCCAACTGCCTAGAGACAGCCAAAGCGTAGATTTTCGAAAATCGAGACAAACTAGTCGACTGCTATACAAGCCAGTCGACTACTATTTTTCCAAAATGTATTCTATTTCAAACCAGTCGACTGCTATATGGGACAATCGACTGCTATTTGCTAAAAAGCATTCTATTTCAAAATTAACCGACTGCCTAGGGAGCCAGTTGATTGCCCTGTTTTCAGAAGCATTTTGTTTCAAAAACAGCCGACTGCCTGAGGAGCCAATCGACTGCCTTTTCTCGAGAAACATTATGTTTCAAAACCAATCGACTGCTATAAGGGGCCAGTCGACTGTCCATATATGTTTTCGAAAATGAAATATTTGAATTTCAAAAAGGAAAAAGAAATTCAATAAAGCGAATTATGGTGTAGCAGCCGACTGCCCTAAAGGCCAGTCGACTGCCCATTGGAAAAAGGAGGTTTGAAAACCTATTTTCAAAAAAATATTTGTATTTGCCAAATGTTATATGAATAATGTTTTGGAGACTGTGAACACCTTTATTGATCATGCACATTATTTGTACTTGTTCTTGGCTAAAGAGCCCTAGTCCGGTCCTCAGACCCACAGTAAGGCACTTGACTAGTGAGCACTGTGGGCTATAGACACTGGCCATATGTCTCTTATTTGTTTTGGCTTTGGGGAGGATCCCTGGCCCATACGTGGGTACGCCACTTATTTGATATCTCTTAGGATTATCCCTTATGGGATATATTTGTGGTATCCCTATGAGATCTCTTATGGATTATCCCTTACAGGATATATTTGCTGTATCCATTATGAGAATTACTTGGTGCATGAATCTAATTGGAAGTAATTGTCTCTCCTCTATTTGAAAGTATTTGAAAGCATTGAAAGTATTTGAAGTTATTTGTACTTGCATATCTGATTTCACGTGATTTGAAATCCATGAAAGTATTTGAAAGAAAGGATTTTATTTGTATTTGATATTTGTGGAAATTATATATGGTATATGCTTTATAATGGTTTTCATATGATATTATAGAGCCAAGCAGGAAAACTACATATAGTGACATAATACAATCTTTTACATTTGTTTCTTACTAAGCGTAAAATCACTCCTTTACAAACATTTTTTCATACAAATTATCTGAAGTAGATTCTCGCTCCGAATAGAGGAGCACATTTTGGGATCTTTTGATATACCTTCGAGACACGCTTCCCACTTATTCGTTGAAGGTATAATCAGTTGGCCGTGAAATTAGGCTATTGTACAGTACAATGTTACCGTAATGTATATTATTTGTGTTAGCGATATACGATACGTAAGTACTTGAGATCCTGATGTAGTTGATTTATATGAATATATGAAATTTAAATTCATGTGGTAAATTGATGTCATATTATGGTAATAATGCCTAAAGCATAAGAAGAAGTAGGAATGACATTGACAAACTAGCCTAAGTAATGTATGTGTAAAGAAAAAGTTAGTTGTTATTTGGATAGTGACGAGGATGTGACAATATATTAATTTATATATATTTCTATATGCTTCACTATGAATGTATATTTCCTTACTTGTCTTAATTTACATATATACTCACTTATATGTATTTCTTCTTTCTTAATTGATAAATATATATGTTGTAACGGCTTCGCGCTCGACGATTTTGAAAAACATTTAAAAAGAAAAGGGAGTCGCCACCAATCTTTTTTAACTAGGTGTGATTGGTCACCTAAAAATATTTATCTTTTTAACAAAATCTCAAAATTAATTAAGTTTTATTAAAAAGATAATTTCTGGTCTGCGAAAACAAAACTTGAGTTCGGGGGTACGGTTACGCATGGGGAAGGATTAGCACCCCCACGACGCCCGTTAAAAAATGGTACCATAATAATCATGTGTTATCCTTTAATTTTAATAAAATGGTCTTAAATTAATAATTAAAAATAATTCTTATTTTATTTCATTTTTGAAGCATTTTATTATTTAACAAAATTATTTTTTTTATTTTTTTATTTTTTTTAAAAAGGTTAGATTTAGTTTATCGAAAGTGAGTGTGAACCCTTTCGTATTGAATAATTAAATCGAATACTCCAATACTTTTGGCAGCATTCGAAATAATTTTCCTCACATAGAGATTTCTTAAGAATCACTACTTGTGACTTCTACAGAATCTCATCCTCGGAAAATTCACACTTGCTTCGAAAATTATTATGAATGCACATGATGCAAACAAATAAAAATGATGCAAATGAATTTTAATTTTAAATTTCATTATTTATTTGTTTATTTATTTATTTATTTATATTTCTTTGTTTTTAACAAAACTTATTCATTTTCATTTCTAATAAAGATTTAAATTATTGAAAAAATCATACTAAATATTCCAATACTTTTGGCAACATTTAGTACGACTCTTCTCACCTAGGGATCAGCTAGGAATCACTACTTGTGACTTTCGTAGCATCCCATCATCGGACATTTTATTCAATTTTAATTTTATTATTAATTTTAAAAATTCAATTTTATTTTCAAAAATTTAAATTATTGAAGAATCATACTAAATACCTCAATACTTTTGACAATATTTAGTAGACTCTTCTCACCTAGAGATCAGTTAAGGAATCACTACTTGTAACTTCCATAACATCCCATCATCGGACAAATTTAACTAAATTTAAATTTTATTATTAATTTTCTTTTTCTATTTTCTTTTTTTAAAAAAATTATTTATTTTTTATGTTTCACAAAAAAATTCAATTATCGAAAAATCATATTAAATATTCTAATACTTTTGGCAACATTTAATACGACTCTTCTCACCTAGGGATCAGCTAGGAATCACTACTTGTGACTTCCGTAGCATCCCATCATCGGACATTCATTAAATTCAAAGTTTTATCATTTACTCAAATTTGAATTTCATTATTTTTAAATACATTTCCTAATCAATAAAATAATTAATTAAAATATGAATAAAAGAAAATTTTTTCAAAAACTTTTATTTTACAACATGCATTAATAATAATAATAATAATAATAATAATAATAATAATAACAACAACAATAACCAAAATTACTAAAATTAAAATAAATATACCTAAATGGTTTTGGGCTTTAAAAAACCCAAGGAAGAACTTGCAAAATGGCCCAGCAAAGGTAGCCCAAAAGAGGCCCAAAATTTGTGGGTCGGAGGCCTGCAGTTGGGCCCAAAATTGGCAGGCCGGATCGGGTCGGGCGAGGCGTCCCGGGTCAGACGCTCGGGTCTTCCTTTGCGGGTCAGCGAACGGGTCCCGGGTCGGATCGGCTACACGCGTAGATCTCCTTCCTCAGCTGGCCGGGCGGGCGCGCGGGTCTCGGGTCGGATCCCGGGTCCACACGCGGGTCGACCTCTTCTTTTCCTATAAAATTCAATCTTTTTTTTTAAATTCATTTTCAACCCACAAAAAGAAAAAAAAAACCTTCAGAGCTTCAGAGGCTTCCCCGGCCAGGCGATTTCCGGCCGCCGTCTGCCACCGCCGGCCACTATCTCCAGTGGCCGGAGATAAAAAAGGAAACCACTTTTCAGAAGCTCTCCACCCCTTGAGCTCGATTCCGGCCTCCGATTCACCAAAAAATCACCCTAGCCCCGCAAATCTGAGCTTCACCGAAAGCCTTTTCCCCTTTTTTTTTTATTTTTTTGCTTTTTTGGTTGTTTGATGGTTTAGGAAGTGTCTGTGGTTGTTGTTGTTTGTGTTTTTGCAGGTGGGGATTTAGATCTCGGATTTGGAAACCCTCGGTTTCAGGATCTGGTGTTCTGTTTCCCTTCTCTTTTTTTTGGTGTTTGTTTTTGTGGCTTTGGTTGGTTTCTATGAAATCCCCTGGTTTCTGTGAAATCCCCCAATTTCATGTGAATTCTCTATGATTGTAAAATAACTCGGCTTAAATGAAGCAAATAGATATGAGAATTATGAAAGGAAAATGATGCATGGAACATGGGAGAAGTAATGAGATGGAAGATTTAATAGTCAAGGAAATTAAATTGATGTTATAAGAATAATTAAGGTATGAGCAAAGAATTAATATCAGAAAATTAAATGTAACTAAAGACAAGTGTTATATGGGAGAAAGAAGACCAATTAAATGAATGGTCAAATGATAATGGTTAAAGGTTAAGATGAAAGGATTTAATTGGATGATGATAAAACCATATCAGATTTTCATAATTAAGTGATATGTGTGGCTAATATGAGAATGGAAGAAGAGAATTAATGGGTCAAAGGGTCAAGGGAAAGCATGGCTGAGATTGATGATGGGATAAGAGGCAATTAATGAAATGGCATGACTCATCACCCTCATCAGTCATCACCCTACACCAGCCTCTCTTCCAGCCCTCTCCCTCTCGTCCTCTCCGTTTCTCCAAGCTTCCAAGTCTCCTTCCATAGCTACCTTGACAAACACCCTCGTTTAGTAACCAAATCGTTTAGCTAGTTGAACGAAAATCGATCCTTGTCACTAGACTAAGTGATATCTGAAGTTTGGTAGATTGAATCCAAGTATTAGAGGAGATCTCAAAGTTTGAGATTTTGGTCACTAGCAAAAGGTAAGAGAAGAAGATGATTTGTTCAATTATGTTCATGGTATGGTGTTGTACTGAATTAGTATAACATATGGTAAATTCTTAAAGGTTTGCTTTGATATGATGATTTCATATTTGAAGAAGAAAAAGGTTAGGGTTGGTAAATCAAGTGATTTCGTGTTCTCAAAGTAATCGAGGTAAGAAATTTATGTAACGGACGTAAGGCGGCTATGTCCGCATGTTTTATGATGTTTGTATATGGTTTGGAAAGAAACACCAGCTGATTTCATGCAGGGAAAATGACATTTTCGGACTTGTCTCCTAGTACCAATTAGGCTAGGGGCAGCCGACTACCATAAAGGGAAGTCGACTGCCTAGAGACAACCAAAACGCCATTTTTCAAAAATCGACTCAAACCAGTCGACTGCTATGTAAGCCAGTCGACTGCTATTTATCTAAAAGCATTTTGTTTCAAACCAGTCGACTGCTATATGGGACAGTCGACTGCTATTTGCCAAAAATACATTCTGTTTCAAAACCAGCCGACTGCCTATATAACCAGTCGACTGCTAATTTTCCAAAAGCATTCTATTTCAAAAACAGTCGACTGCTATATGTACTAGTCGACTGCTATTTGCTAAGAAGCATTCTGTTTGAAAACCAGTCGACTGCTATATGAACCAGTCGACTGCCCTTATATGTTTTCAAAGATGAAAATATCAAAATTTTAAATGAAAATAATTTCGATAAATGAAAGTATGAAGCAGCAGCTGACTGCCCTGTTTTGAAAACAGGTTTTTAAACCTATTTTCAGAAAGTATGAAATGTCATGGCAAGAAGCTATATGGCATATGTTTTGAGATTATGCACTTTCATGTTTCTAGTGGGGGCTCTGATCAAGTCCTGAAATAATGTATATTATGGGCTGAGGAACCATAAGTCAGGCCTCAGTCGCTACAGAAGGACACCTGACTAGTGTTAATTGTAGCCACCCACAGTTGGTCAATCTGTCTATATTTCATGTTCGGCTAAGGGAGGATTGTTGGCCCTACGGGGTACGCCACATGATGATGATGATGATGATGATGATGATGATGCAGTGCATAACTCCATAAAAGTACAAATAGTTTTTATGTTATCAAAAACTATATGTATATGCGATTTCAAAGAATAAAGAAATCGAAAGTACTTGGTGTACTTGTATAAGAAGTTTTAAAAGAAGTATATGATGTATGATTTCAAGAAAGTATAAGATGTTTTAAGAGAAGTATGTATGTATGTAAATGATATTTGAAAGAAGTACTCGAAGTATGTTTTGAATGAAGTATATGACGTATGTTTTCCATGATGATTTAAAAAAAGTATACGAGGGGTGTTTGCATATATGCTACTTTAAAGAAGCACATGATTTACTTGATTTATAAGCATATGCTATTATGAATTTTCTATATTTGATGAAAGTACATGAATATGCTTTATAATGATTTTACATGACATTATAGAGCCAAGTAGGAAAAATGCATCTAGAGACATAGCACGCTCTTTTACATAATTTTCTTACTGAGCGTAAACTCACCCTTTTACGAACATTTTTCATACAGACTATCTGAAGTAATCCCTCGCTTTCGATAGAAGAGCCTACGAGTGGATCTTGAAAGTTTACCTTCAAGAGACGTTTCCCAAGTAGTATAGAAGGTATACTTATGTAATTATGCAAAGTAAGTTGTAATTCAGCTATGGTACAGTACAACTAACATTATTGAATATAAGATGTCGGGGATTTAAGTTAAGATGATGCATGAGATCCTGTGGAAACGGATGATACATATATACATGTATCATTAGTCTATTTTATTGAAATTGAATTATTCATATTGAGCTGTTAGATATTAAGCTTAAGAAAGAAAAGTATGATTGACATTGACAAGCAAATCTAATCAAGTTAAGTGGAAAGGGAAAAAGGTGAATTGTAAATGTATGGTGACTGGGACGTCACAGTTTCGGTGTGGGGTGAGTGGTTGTGTTTGGTGGTGATGGGGTTGAGGATGATGCTCGGTGAGTGGGGAGAGCTTGAAGCTTCCCTCTGTGTCTGGTAAAATGGCCTCCCCCCTGTCTCGGGTTGTAGAGGAAGGGGATTTTTAGAGGGAGTTTGGTATAGGGTTTGGTGTGATGTGATGGGGTAGAGTAGTTGGTGGTGTAGCTGTTAGAGATGGGATGTGTTGCCAGGAACTGGTGGCCGACGGTTCGAGGGAAGGGCGTGTCAGGGTCACAGACTGGGGGACGGGACTGGCGGGGTATTGGACACAAAAACAAAAAACAAAATAAAAATAAAAATAAAAATAAAAATAAAAATAAAAATAAAAATAAAAATAAAAATAATAATAATATATAATAACAATAATAATTATAGTAATAATATAATAATAATAATAACAGATAATAATAATAATAAAAATAATATAAATAATAACAAACCAAATAATAAAAATAAATATATATATTAATAATAATAATAATAATAATAATAAGAAAAAAATGGGATAAAATTAGGTGTCAACAATATATATATATATATATATATATATATACATGTATATATTTATTTGCTTAAATTTTAATTTTCCTGACGCTTAATATAGTTGATCTCTTAGAATTTAGTAGTCACTTAATTGAATAAATCCTCATGTGATTTATCAAATTACTTTAATCCAAATCATATTTACAAAAGTCTTAAGTCCATAAATTTACCTAACTCTTCAAAGAATTCCAAAGTAATAATTTACTCCAATTTAATATACTGATTTCTATTTACTAGAAGCCAAAATTTACGGTTATCACAGTAAGAGTTAGAGGGTTGTTAAAGTAATTAAAATTGCAAAAATTACTTTGTGTTGTATGCTTTATTTAGTTATTTAGAAAAATTGAACACATTTTTAATATCTTCTAAATTTCATTTTGATAAAATAATTAAATTTTCAAAAATATTATAAAACCATCGACTTAAGTATTTAGATGAGTAGTAACAAATGCAAGTATCTCATATTCAAAAACCTGGAAAAATATTTATTAATAAATCTCTAATTAATTTGCTAATATCTCAATGTTTTTTTTATATGATTAATTTTATAATTTTAAATCTTCAGATCTAACATAAAAGTATTACTGTTACAAATTATTCTTAAACCTAATCTCTTATAAAAAAAATTAACAATCATTGGATCAAGCATTGACCATTTGCTACAAATTATTCTTAAAATCGAACTAAAGGCGCTAAAAATAACAACGAAACCAAGAGCGTAGCAGTAGCTGTCGCCATATGCTTCCAATTATGCGTTCTGTTCCATTACGAGTTCACTGCAAGGAAGAGATTAAAAGGGGAAGGTAATATTAGCTGCACAATCAAAGTTTTGAAATCAATTGCCTACTTTTTCTACCAAGAATTTTTTTCTTCTTAGTTACGAACAGTGTCTTTGATTTGATTTTCCTTGTATAGTATCAATTTGAAGTATAAAAGAAGAGAAAAATAAGAGAACCCAATGTAAAGTTCATTAAGTTACGAGCCAAGTTCAAGTTTCACCTTAGTTTAATTCAGTTATATATATATATATATATATATATATATATATATATATATATATATATAGATATTAGTTTCAATAGGGGTATATTTATTCATTTCTTATATTTGATGTAATAAATATCTACATATAAATGTTATTGGATTGTAAATTGTGATTGAAATTTTTACTTTGTAACTCCCAATATAAAAAAAACATATAAATAATAATTTATTTTTAAAATCTCAGCTGGTAGAGGTCTTATATTGAGTAAAGCAATAATGCCTCAACAATGAATAAAAAATAGCATACAAATATAAAATTTTATCTATAATTATTGAATGGTGATAATTATATTACAATTAAATAAGCAATAACACCTCAACAAAGTGTTGGTACAGGTTCTGTATATACTAACAGTTTTAAAAATCTGTCAATATATGCCATATACTAAAATAATTGATTGTAATATAATTAATTGAATAACAAAGTGTAATCCGTTTTTACCTACACAATTTGACCATCAGTATAACAAAGTGTCAATATATCTTATTGAAATTACTAAAAATTACTAAATCTCATTCAAATTACTAAAATTTAATAGAGCATTAGATCTACTAATCTAATGAGATCTATCTTCTATTCGTTCAAGTTTTCTATTTTAATTTTTATTTAATTTTTGAGAAACAACTTAACAAACTTTAATTAATCTAATCTAAATTTTACCCAAAAAAGAAAAAAATAAAATGAGATAAGAACTTTACCGAAGAGCCTGAGCAAGTTGAGCTGCTTTGGTAAAGTCTTTATTTTCTTTTGCTTTCAAGATTTGAAACATCAAAGCAAGCCGGATTTGGGTGGCAGCACTCTGCTGTATGGTGAGGGCTGTCTCTCTTCGGAGTCGCTCACATTCAGCTTCTATGGCTTTAACTTTTTCTCGGACTTTTCTTTGCCCCTCTTTCACTCCTTTCTGCTCCAATCTTACCTCTTCCATCTGTGCCGTCAACACTTTGATGCGATTCTTGTGCTTTTTCAACTTCCTTCTCTTCTGCTCCGAAATTAATGAAATATATATATCAATAAAAGATACCATATATTATTTTTAGTCTACCCCTTTATATTTAATTATTGGTAAATTTAATGAGTTTATAAATCTATTGAATTTTATTTTGCCATACTTTTAACCTCATTCAACTGTTTTCAGTTGAGAATTTCATAAACTCCTATTAAAATTTTACTTAATTAATGTGTATTTGATAAACCGAAAACTTTAAAGTCGAAAAATAAAATTTTGGCCTTTAACATGCATTAAACTAAATTTTTTATTTTTAAAAAATTTAAAGTATTGAATATGCGATGATTAAAAAACACCAACGATCATCCATGATTTTTTTTATGCAATGTTTCATTTTAATCAACAATATTTAAAACTCAAATTGGGGATCAACAAACTTTTAAAAATATTTTTGAAATCCATTTATTTGAAAGCATCACCTACAATTATTGCACAAACCAATCACATACTCCTTTTTTCAATTCTTTTAGCATTCTTTAAATACTATGTATCACCATCTTAACTTTATTTGTGAAATTTAAAAATTACATTAACAATATACTATATAATAATCCTTACGGTAAAAAAATAAAAAAAATTTAGGCAGGTACTTAAATGCTTTCCGTTTATTCAATCAACCATGAACCTTTAAAATTTTAAAGACAACATTAAATTCAGTCCAAAGATCTTAGTAAAATGCATCAATTTCATGACCCTTATGTAATATTTGATTTTCATCCAGTATCTTTAAAATATAATGTTTCATAACATGCTTCAGAGTATTGGTCAAGTGGAATTTTGTCATATTTTCAGAGAAACAAATAATTTTGCTGATCATCTTGCCAAAAGCGAAATTTTTCGTAATTCTGACTTTTTGACATGGTTGTAATCTTTCTTTTTTTTCTATAAAGTTTACTTTTCAAAAAAATAATGTTTTCGGCCACGGCCTTTTAAAAAATTTTAAATCTATCTATTCTATCAACCACTATTAAAAATTTAATGAATTTGTTACATCAATGCCACCTAAAAGTTCAGGTGACATAAATGTCAACAAAAACTCAAACGAACGCATCTCTTTTGCTAGGTGTGCTACACTTTATGATGGATATATAATTTAAAACAAATAACATTTTTTTTGGATACATTTACGCGCCCAAAAGGTGTTGTTAATTTTTATTTTAACAACATTTTAAAATATCACTTGACATGTATATTATGTTTTCGTATAACAACTTAAAACAACAAACGAGGATAGAGCTTGTTCCTATTCTATAATTTTTTAGTAGTACATTTTCATTAGAAGTTACAATCACAATCAGCATATTACATTCTATGAACAGATAACTATGAAAATCACATTACTCAAACTAGGTAAACTAGTAAATAACTAGACTAACTCAAGCTCATATTTGGTGAGATTTGATCATAAGACCTCAAAATCTTAAGAACTCTTCCTTGCCACTAAGCCAAGGCCTCATTGGCCTATAATTAATTCTAAGATGAACATTCAACTCAAAGTCAATTGATAATAAGTTAAGAGGCATTTGTTAATGCAAACGGCCATATGATCATCTGCATGTGAAATTGAGTGGTAAATTGAAAATTGATCAATTTATAACAATATTAAAAGATCATGAATTCAAAAATTAAATTTAAAAAATTATTGATAAAAATAAAAATATCACACAGAAATTACGAATGTGTCGTACTATTTACTCAAAAAATCAAATAGGCCTTTTTTTTAACACGCAAAAATCAGCGACGTCCATGTGGGACTGAAGTTGCAAAACGGAATTTGCAATCAAGAATTTCATGTTTACATGACTATTCTATCTGTATATTACTGCGGGCGATAGAAAACCAAATGAAGTTTATGTTTGTTGAAAATTAAAAAAAATGTGTACCTTATCTCCCCTTTGTGATAACCTTAAATTTAGAGCAGCGATAGCCAAGGGAGACTTGTTCATCTTTGCTAGTTTGTCTGCCTATGGATTTCCTCTTGATGTATGCTCTACATATAATGGTTCCATTCCCTATGGAAAACGTCAGAGCTTAACGTAAAGTCCAATGAGTCGAACGATTGCTCGTACGATTGATTATTCTTGGGCCACGATATCCATGGTTGTTAAGCTGAATTGACTTCCGCAAAGCTTCGTCACTGATGATTATAGTTTGTCTGAAGGTTTGATTCGTGGAAATTTCATGTTTCTAATAAAGGTTATCATCGCCTAGCAAGCAGTGCGTGGAAAGCAATATTGATCCGTGTAGAATAAAGGCTACAGCTGGATACACGTGAAACGATTTAAAAGTGCACATGCTACGGTAGATTCATGGTTTTCTCTTTATTTCCCCTTTCAAAATATTTTCTTAGTATTTAAAATTAAAAAAACTTAATTTTTTTTTTCAGATCTCATTAAAATTAAAAACACTTACTTTTTTTGGATCTCAAAATTCTTCAAAAACTTCAATAGAAGTCCTGGATTTGCGAACCAAAAAATTAAAGATCCAAAACCCAAAAAAACCGACCTGTCTTTGTCTTTTATCCCCCCTCTACTTGTGATCCGACGCTGAATTTGTAGGATTTAAATTTGGAATTTAGATAGAATACAATCTTTTTTCTAAACTATTTACTTTATTTAAATTATACAAATTACCTAAATTGCTAAAACTATCTAATTAAATTATCAAAATTTATCTAATTTATCTAAAATATTAAAATTTATTTAAATTATCTAAAGTCCGAAATCATCTAAATTTATTTGGAATGTGCTTAGATATTGATCATATATATATTGATAGAATCTCTTGAAAATAGTGTTGAAATGTGATTTAATGGTGTTTCAAACGTAAAAATAAATTGAGGAAGAACTTGATTACAAGGGTGCTTGGTTCTCTTGGAGGATTTCTGTTAGTAAGTTAGCTAAGGTAAGGGAATATATGGTAAATATTTGTTAGTCTGCTATGTTTGTGTATGTCTAAATTATTGTTATTCAATACTTATGGATTTAAATGCATTCTTGGATAAATTTCAAATATATTGAACTGAGTTTAAAGTGCAAATGGTCTTGAGATTTGAATTGTGTTAGATTGGTGAATGAATATACTGTTGGTTGGAGTTTTCTGTAGGTTATTTGGTTGTGGATTATGATGTTGGGTAGTGTCCTACCTATGCCATCATAATGCCAAAATTTTGTTAGAAATTATTAAGTGGATTTTGGTGTTAGTTTAGATCCTATAATGTATTTAAAAACCTCATATACCTTCAGCACTATTACTTGTCATCGAAATAATGTCTTTTAAAAATGTGTTTTGTACAATGAAGTTATCAAAACTAGTGTGTTTAACACGATTCATGTCTCCAATACTCAAGATATGTTGTAAAAGTATTCTTGCACGAATTTTGACTTATGAGATAGGGGACACTTGGAAATGCTTGTGTGGCACTTAACTCGCTTGTGTGGCGTTTACTAAGCCTGTGTGGAACTCGCTTGTGTGGCATTGATCTGTGTGGCGTTTAATTATGCCTGTGTGGAACTCGCTTGTGTGGCATTCACTTGTGTGGCGTTTAATTATCCCTGTGTGGCATTTAGTAGGCATGTGTGGCAATTATTGAGCTTGTGTGGCATTGAGGTGCCTATCTATATATACATAATTCAGATTTTCTCCTATGTGTTGATGGATATCTATGTATATCTATGAATTGTGAAATATCCTGGATGCTTTGTGATCTTCTAGGTCTTGGATGCTTTGTGATCTTTTAGGCGTTCGACAAATAGTCGTGACTTGTACCTCAGCTACTAAATGATCATTGGTGTTGGGATGATTCGTGATCATGGATAAAGCCCTGGTATGGGACTGTGACCACTGCTAGCTACAATGGATGCTTTCATAGAAAGCTTATCGGTTATTTCCAAAGATCCTGGTTATATAACCATATCTTATCAATGGATGCTTGTCTCTTGAAAATGCTTTGAATATGTATTTCGATTTTATAAATGTGTGAGAATAAGAGTTTTATAGCTTATAAACAATGGCTTATCAACTTTGCATTATTTTCAATAAAGCATATTTAAGCATGACTTTTGGCACATTTATTCATGCATACACATGCATTAAACATAATAGTAACCTAACATCATTTAGCATATATTTTCTTACTGAGCATTAGCTCACCCCCCCTTCCACCTCACAGATTATTTCAGGTAAACTCGACACGAGTGTGCTGCATCGAGAGTTATTTTGTTAAGCTGCAGGAAGTTATATTTTGAATCAAGGTATAATCTTTTTGTCCTTTTGTTTATATCCCAGACTATATTCTTTTGTGTACACAGTGTATAGGATTCGGGATGTAAGTACTAAGGGATATCGAGTCTATAAACATACTGTGGTATGTGGTTAAGTTGTAATAATCTCGATATATATATATATTGAATCAATGGATATCAAGTATTTCAAATTTTATTTTGAGATTGGAATTTCCACATGTTGATATCATGATGTACTTAGTATGGGGATGGATCATAGCCCAAAGTACATGCAAAATTTTTCATTGTCGTTTTTGGCATGCCTTACGAGGAGACTTTAATGGGACCTTAGACAACTATTCTTAAACAATTATAAAAGTAGAATTCTACTTGTTAGGTTTTAGTTACACTGAGCGAGTGACA
This sequence comes from Heritiera fomes, assembly GCA_032173925.1. Lineage (NCBI taxonomy): Eukaryota > Viridiplantae > Streptophyta > Magnoliopsida > Malvales > Malvaceae > Heritiera > Heritiera fomes. The sequence continues at coordinate 24,695,122 of JAPDPM010000002.1, read as the reverse complement.
AACATAGTAAGTAAAGAAAAAAGTTAGCCCGAAAATCCCGACTTCAAAGGGCATTAAAATTGACCCACTGCGCTACAGTAAATATCAAAACTCACATCTTTCACAGCTTTCTTAGAGTTACTTATATGAGATGGGGATGCTTCATTAGACGGGACTTCTTTGTCAATAGCCTCGATTCCAATAGCACTTTCCTATAAGATCTACGTTCTCTTGAAGCAAATATACTAAAATTTCTATGGGTTTCTACCGATGAATACCCAGATGCTTTCTTATTGGAGGCGTAGAATTTGTCATTCCAAATGGAATATGCTTTCTTGACTTGGATGGTGACCCTGTCGATTAACATCATGTTCGCTTCATGAATTGCTTTCCACATTTTAGCCTTGAACTTATACCTCACAAAAGCAAATGTGGTTTTTGCCATGGGAGGCCTTCTGTTTTGCATAAGGATATAGACATCCATCACATTGCCATAACCATTAAACACCTCCCATAAAGCTCTCATGGAGACCCTTTTACTGAGGTTATTAACGAAAATGGTGAATAGTTTTGATCGCCAGTCGAAGCCTTTGCCACGGGAAGAAACCTTGGAGCCTCTCATCTGTAGGGAAGCTTGATCAATTGAACGTAGGGAAGATTTGACATATCAAAACATTTAGTATCTTAGAAAACAACAATTAGCTAGTGCAAAATTTCATGGAATTGAAGATATCCTACAAGATTAGTTAATCCTTTGCTTGCTCCTTTGGGAAAGATATTGATACATGAATTAACTATAGAGGCTAGCTAGAGAATGTGTAAACTGTGACCTGCAAATATAAGCAAGTCTTAGAGGCAAGGAAAGAACTTCCCCTAACAGTGAAAGAAGAGACAAAGATGTTTCTAAAATCCAGTCTTTCTACTGTTAGCAAGTCAATGTTACATTAGCAAAAGTTAATATTATATCATTATTTTTAATAGAGATCTTTATCGATGATATGAATTGGATTAGAAATTATAAATCAGAATAGTAAATGGACTTTTTTTATGAATTATAATATAAGGACTAAATTTCAAATTTTGTAAAAGTACAGATGTCACGACCTGAAGACCGCGACTTTCACTTAATACTTATAATTTTCTTAGTCTACGAATTTATGGACTAAATTTTTCATTTTCATTTTAAGATTTGTATTCGGTGTCAGTATAGTTACTACTCTAATTTCACTGATCCTCTATACAATGCTTTATCACATCTCTCAGTTACATCCCGACTCACTAAACAACATGCGTACTGTGTATTAATTAAAGTCTGTACATGTAAACAAGAGATTTACAAAAATGTATACCTGAAAAGTAACGAAGTGGATTCGCAGGATAATGGCCAGTGCCAAACCTGTATACCATCTCCAAAGGCCCACTTAAAAGCTCTCATAGGAGATGTTAACTTCAGTAGTCTGAAAAGAGATGAAATTTAGTGGGGTGAGCAAAACCACGGCTCAATAAGATACTAATATAAATCCAGGAGTAGAATTATACTGTCTTAAACCGCAACGCTTAAAACCTGCAAGTTTGCAATTACAGTTCACCTTTTTCATCGATAACATCTCATATCACTTTCCATCTAGAGGATCATGATCACGGTGGTACGAAGTCATAATTCTCTTCGTGCATATTCTATGTTCATGTATCATATCATATCATCACATCATGTAGATGAAATATCGTTACCACCGAGTCATGATACTCCTTATATATTCTTCATGTTTTAACGATTCCTATCATCTATATATCACTCAACTTCTGAATAATTCATCTTATTCACCTTTCAATCTTCTCGTCTTTATACCACAATGCATCGCACAATAATGCATAAATGTATCATTTGGATATCATATACCATTAATCCATACTCACATCAATCTCATCGTGTATCATGTTTAATTGAGATATCCTATTAAGTCACTTTACATTTAACAGTCATACTCCTGTATTACATCAATTCATATCACTAATCGCGTGGAAACTTATGATCACAATAGTGTAAGATCATAATTCTCTTCATATCAATTTTATGTTCATATGTCATATCATATCATGACATCATATAGATGAATTATCGTTAATGCTGAGTCATGACATTCCTCATAGAATTCTCATGTATAAGGCATATTATCATGTCAGGGTTTAATATGCAATTTATGCAACTTTACTGTATAAACCGCTATCATTTCAAATCATATGATATATACTTTAGAACATGCTCAACATATGAATTTTCAATTCATTTCACATTTACCTTTAAGGCATGATAGGAATATGTTCAATTTTAATTCATGTATTCGTTTTTAGAGCATGTCTAAAACATGTGCAGTTTTAAAATATTTTTCATATATTATAAGTCATATCAGGTCTAGAGTTCATATTAAATCAATCTATACTCTAGACTGCATATCATTTCAAGTTCGACGCAAAATCATATATAAATCATATAAGTGTCGAAGTCATATCACATGTACTTTTAAAACATGTTTAAAACATGTATTGTTTCAAAATATATTTCATTTCAAGCATGTCTCATGTATTGTATAAATCATGTCAGGTCTAGAGTTCATATCAATAAAATCATACTCTAGACTTCATATCATATCGGTTAGAGACTAGGCTAGATCCCTATCACTCATAAATAAAGACTTAAATCACTGCAGCTAGCAGTGAAAATCATGTCATCGTCCCCTGGAAACCAACTAAGGCGCTATCTATGCAATAGACCTCATATCTCTCAGCCCCACTGATCATGCGTGACTGAGACCTGTACACGACTATTGTTGGACAAGCATCTTTGCCTAATGAGCAAAGCTCCAATTAGGCGGTTTCCACTATGCTTTATTGAATTTAATTCTTTTAGGGTGCCTACAGTCTCATAAAACATTTAAATCTTTATCTTTTCTTGTCAAAATCATGTAAAGCATATGGTAAAATTCTGTAAGAGGCTTCATATATATAAAAATATATATATACCATATACTTTCTTTTAAAATTAAACTATACTTTATAGCATTCATATAAATGCTGTTATAACATCTCAAGTGGTAGCAAGTCATGTTTAAAGGTGATGTTATAAAACCTTTTGAGTATGCAACTTTAGTACTATTTTCAAATATCGATATAAACAATATTTTCGTCTTATGCTGTGAAGCAATTCATCTAAATTTATCACCATCAATTATTCGGTTTCAACACTTTCTTTCTGTCTAATCAATAAATCAATATTCAAATCATTCCATATTCATTTCATTCGGTATTCAATTTGCTCAGTATTCAATTATTCAGTGATCAAAACACTTGGTATTCAAACCATTCGGTATCCAATAACCTTTCTCAATAGTTGTCGACTATAACATTTCATTTGTACATTTCATTATCGATACTAGGACCACATCATTAGTATGAATCCTCTTAGTATCTATGAGCATTTGAATACCATGTTTCTATATAGCTATCAACATACTGAAATTATGCAATACCAATATCCTCATTCGATATCTATTCCAGAGTCGACATCGAATCACAGAACCATAAGATCAATAGTCACTTATCAAATCCATTTATGGTTTGACCTATTGGCACACATTTAAAATTTTCGACTTGCGGTTCAATTTCATTCACTATTATAAAATCATATCACAATCCTCAATTCACTTTTCATATGGCCTATAGAACGTAATAGCATGCTAGAATTATCTATAAGACATCATTGTTTTCAATTTTTGGTTGGCAATTTACTCACTCAAATGAATTTGCCAATTTCCACTATCAACAATATTTTAATCGTTTAAGTCACCTTGCGACTATCCATGTTATTGCAAAAATTTCAATTCACATCTATTAATATTGATATGTACAAGTACATTTTTATGTGGAAGTGTATTCCATCAAATACATATAAAACCTCACAATCTACTTTCTTGTTATCATCGTCTTAGTCATACCACTAAGACAGACCATTCGTCAAGTCCTCTAACTTTCTCCAAGTCACTCAATTGTGAGAGAATATTTTTCAATACCCATTCTAAGATTATAACCGAATTCTGTATAGTCTCATGTATGACACCCATTTATTTGAATTTATCAATTCTGAAATCATTTCTCGATTGAAAATCTCGCAATTCAGTCATTCGACTATCTAAATTACAACTTCGATTTTCTCTCTTAAGTTATACCATATAATTATTGTACTTTTATCAGTGATCTGCCTAATCAATATTCCACCTCAATCTTGGCTTGATAACCACTTTGTAATATTGAGATAACTTGATTTGTCGATTCTATAAGGCTTAAACCATATAATCCATCACGTTATCGTGCTCAACAATCTATCTTCTCCTCGATTTCAATATCAACTTTTTCCGGTAATACAATAAAGTCCTTTGAATGTTTATTTTCAATAATTATTTCCAAGATTCCATTTATGTGAGAAACTTAATCTTTTTCTTCAAACATTTTCCTAAAATTTCGGTCGTATAACGGCTTAATTTTTACTAAACCTCCTGCAAGGAAAACACAATTTATAACTACAGCAATTGATTCTCACAATTTCTTTATCTTTTACTAAGACCTCCACCATCAGTTGTGGGTCCTCTTAGCCTTTTAACATCAATTCATCAATGCATCATATTAAAAATTATAATTCCAAATCATACAATATAATGCTACTAATGCTTTACAAAAGTATCTTACCTATTCACCAAAGCCTAATGTGTTTCCGAGCCTAGCCGAACTCCACCACTAGCCTCATTTTCATGCTGCCACAATTTAATACACATATATTCGCTTAGAAAGAAATTTAATAAATTCCATAAATTTCTACGGAATATAGCAAAATCTTTAAATTTCCTACCATTTCTTTCTTTTCTTTCCTTCCTTTTCTTCTCTTTCTTCTTTCTTCTTTTTCTTTTTCCTTTCCTTCTTTCTTTCTTTTCTTTCCTTCCTTTTCTTCTTTTTCTTCTTTCTCTTTTTTTTCCTTTCTTTCTTTTTTTTCTCCTCTTTCCTTCTTTTTTTCTTTTCTTTTTCTTTTTATTTTTTTTTGTCTGAACCGGGTCGAACCGGGTCGGACATGGTTGGGTTGGGTCGGACCGGTTCAGTCGGTTCAGCTTTTGCTAGCCGGTTCAGCCACCGGCGGCCACCCATTCCAGCGGTTCGGCCACTCCTTAGCACCCTGGGATCGCCACGAAGCCGGATCTGGTCTTCTCTTCCCGAGGGGCGGCGCCGACAGTGGCGGATTGTAACATCTCATTAACACCTTTTTCACGTATTTCTATACAACTTTACCGGTTGGGCTGTTTGCGATGCCAATAACATTCAACAGTAACAATAATAAGTGATAAACGTTTATTAACAAATACGAAATATAAAGTTCTTTTCTTTATTTCCTTACATCTGACATCCCCTACTGACTTTGTTTCATTAAAGTAGTACCATATACTCATGTCTGAAATGTAGAAGAGAAGGGACTGTACCTGAAATGTTAATAATCCATCTTGGAGCTACTTCTCTAACTCCGTGTCTTTTATCTGTGGAGTTAAAACAAAGGGATGACCAATTCATTTACTCAGTAAAGGAGACATATGCTGCTTTACAAAACCAAAACCATATACCACAATAAATTTGTTTTTCCTAAAATCATGTCAAATAGGAAAACAGTGGTTATATTAACCAGTACTCTCATTGTGTCATTCAAATAATTTTCTCAACAATTTACAATAAAATAGATTAAACAACAACTAGGATTTTAACAAATCCTTTCAGTAAACAGAAATCAACAAGTTGAGACTAGGCATCACCCTACGAATAAATCATGCTATCATCGTTCCCCCTCCCCCTTGCGAGAACGGAATCTACCGCTATTGGGGTGCACCCGTAGGCCATCGCCCCTCACAGCTATCTCTGCTAGATCTATGGCCATAATCTATAGGTGGTCCTCGAGTCCACTTGCCAAGTGACCTCGAGACCGCTGATGACTTGGCGGGTCCATCAGCCTTATAACTCATAATAATGCATGAAACTAGGGGCCTAAAGTCTCAAAATCATATTTAATTCATAATAATTTCAAAAAGTATTATTCTCATTTTCATAGAAAATGTAAATTGAAATCTGTTCGCCCATGGTCAGCTCGACCAATCTGGCTCGCCCATGGTCAACTCGCCAAAAAGTCAACTTACCCGTTTGTCAAGTCGCCCAATGTTCAACTCGCCCAAAAAGATTTCATATTTCTATTTTCAAAATAATTTATTATTTGTTGAGAAAAGACTCATAAATCAGTTCGCCATGTAGGGCTCGCCCAGTGAGGTGAAACTATGTTCGCCCGCCAACCCTTGGCGATTAAAGCTAATTAACCTGGCTTGCCCCAAGGCTCGCCCTTTATGGCATTGCCATGGTCAACTCGCCCACCCATAAAAACACAGGGGTCGCCCGACCCAAAGCAACTTGTAAAAAGGGTTCGCCTATATTGACTCGCCCGGATTTCTATTAAAAACATGATTGCTCACCCAAAAGAACATAAAAGAGTTCTTTTACCAAAATTGTGAAAAGGTTTGGTCTCGCCCGCCTTAACAGTTCGCCAATCATAAAAACAAAGGTTTGCCCGCCCTGTACTAGTTCGCCTAACAACAGTATTGGGGCGGCTTTTAGTTCGCCCACAACAAAGCAATTTATCAGAGTAACATGCATGTCATAAACCAAAACCATTTCTCAGTAATTTCATAAATTTAACTCTACAGGACATGCATTCTTTTCACATACAACTCCTTTACCTGGTTCAACGAAGCCTTGCTTCCTGCTCGCCTTCCAAATCGCATTCACCGAGTTCATAATTCCTGGCTGCAAAATAGTTTATTAAAACTATTAATATTTTCATTTTATATCACTTGGCGAGACTGAGATAAATCAAATAACTACTCACCCAACAGAGCTCGCCATTCATTAATTGGCTTACAAGTGGGAGCTCGCACGCCATTACTCGAAATTAATACGTTTTGAGCTCGCCCAACATTCAACTCGCCAGTCTGACATCGATAAATGTGGGAGTTCGCCCACAATTCACAATACGTGGGTTCCTTTTCGGCCTGTTTGAGTTCGCCATACGTGGCTTTCTACTCACAAGTGGGCTCGCCCATGGATTCACTGGTGTTGGGCGACCTCGCCTATTTGAACACGAACTTTAATATGGCGAGTTACTTATTTCCTACTCGCCTCATTGGTGATTACTAACTTTTAACATGGGCGATCACCATAGTCGCCATTTTCATCACTCTTACACCATTTCCATCACTTTCCTTATTCATTCTCGATTATTTTCCCATCCTCCTACTACAATTGCAACCCAGTTTCATTTTATTCTTCATCTACTTCAAGCTATGAAATTATTCTATTTCTATGATCTAACAATAATTAATCAAAAGCAACACTAAAATCATGCTTCTCATACTTGAAATCATAGAAATATATCATTCAATCTCAAGAAATCATTAAATCAAAATCTCACCTTAATCAACTGCACTTCCAGCACAAAACACTTTCTGTCTCATGTTGGCCTTACTTTGCGTATTCCTTAAGCTCATCAACTATGGAGGAAAGGTTTTGCAAGCTGTTTTTCTTATTAAATCGAGCATGGTAGAATTGAGAGAAAATCAAAATATAAACTTGCAGTTACATAGCTCTTGTGAAGAAATGAAATTTGCTAAATGGGTTTTCCTCAAGTGTTTCTGCTTATATAGCCATGCTCATCCAATCAAAACTCATCACTTGGCCTTTATTCCGTTTCTTTCCTCATTTCATGGGTCAGACATCCCTTAAATGCATGAAGACAAGCTGCAGTTCATGTTGGCGAGAAAGTTTTCCTTCCAGCCACCTCTTTCTTCTTCTAATGACTTTGTTCTATATTTCCACCAATAGCTTTCCAGCCATGTTAGCCTTTAATTAATTTCTTGTCTCATGCAGAATTGACCAACCTTTAACAGATTGAAGGAAACAACGTGTAGCAGTAGCAAAGTGTCATGAAGTCCACTTTTGCTGCACCTTTGTTGACTTCGATTCTCCTTCTCTTCTAAGCATCATTTGTTGCATTAATTCATAAAGACCATTGCAACAAAAGAAGTCAACTGGAACTCTTTTCTTCCTACATATTATTGACTTTGTTTGCCAACTTTTGATGGCTACTTCAGCCAATAGAGTTCATCCCTTGTTAGACTTTTCTTCAACCTTATCACAATATCAACAAAAGTCAACTTTGGCAGCTCGGTTTATTGTTTCCAACTCGCCAACACTAACCAAATTATCAGCTCGCCCTCCACGTAAACCAGGTTGCCACTTTGTTTTGATGCTAACTTAGTATTTGGCCCTTACGAAATAATATCCTTTCCTTGGCTATCACATAGAGGTTTGGCGATTATAGCAATTTTCATTGTTGGCGATCACCATGCTTTGCTCTACTCGCCAATTGCTATGATTCCCCACAAATTGGTAATTTTGTTTTTGCATTTCAATTTACTCAATCCATCTGGGCGATCAGAAGCCCTCGCCCGAATCACCATAACTTGGCGAGCTCAACATTCGCCCTCGCCATCATCCATTGGCGATCTGCTCGCCCATTAGCGAACGTCTTAACTTGCTCGCCCATTGGTGAGCTCTTCCATTAGTACTCGCCATCATCAACTCGCCGTCATGCATTGGCGATTATCATCTTGCTCGCCCATTAGCAAGCTGTCCACTGTAGTACTCGCCCATCAAGTATTTCACCGAAATTGCTTCTTTCACAACTCAAGTTAAGGAACTTTTCATCTAAGTGGAAATCAATATTCATTATTTATTTAATTTCCATTATTAATTTATGAAATTAGACTCTACAGTAGTGTAGAATCAGGTCTTACACGGATCTAGACGGTGGGTTTCGGCCTCTTTCTCTTCTCTTTTCTCCCTCCTTTCTCTTCCTCCTTCACCGCTGGCTACCTCTTTTCCTTCCCCTTACCTCCGCCAGTGTCGGTGTTGGAGTGGTGGTGCCTAGATTTACTGCCATAGCCGTTTTCCTTTTTCTCCTCTCTCTTTTTCTTTTCTGTTTTCCATTCACTTTTCTCCCTTCCTTTTCTTTCCCGTCGTCAGCCCTTTCCTCTCTTGTCGGTGGCAGTTCCTTTCTCGATCTCTCTTCCCTTGGCATTGCCGGCTTCGACCGACATTTCTTTTCTTTCCTACTCCTTTGTGTAAAACAGAGGAAACAAAGAAAGAGGGGATCGGTTTAAACCTCTCGATTTCCCTCCTTTCTGTTTTTTTTATAATTATTAAATCATTTTATATATATATATCCAATATATAATAAACATATATATTCTATATTATATATGTATTTATAAATTTTCATAATATAAATACAATTATATTCATACTTCCACAAAATACATATAATTGTATTTACCTATTTTTGTTATTTTATTTTTAAAGAATCGATTTCCTAAAATCAATCTCCAACCATATATATATCCAATATATAATAAACATATATATTCTATATTATATATGTATTTATAAATTTTCATAATATAAATACAATTATATTCATACTTCCACAAAATACATATAATTGTATTTACCTATTTTTGTTATTTTATTTTTAAAGAATTGATTTAATCGTACACAAATATATTTTTGGTCGTATTAGTAGTCCTTAATTTAATCTACTTTGATATGCTCATTGTCACCCATGATTAAATTTTCATCACTTCAATTTATATTATCCTAATTTCTATTTAATAATATCTTAAGTTATCACATTTATTTATTTACCGAGTGCAAAATTTACAATTATCATAACAGAGATCAATTACACGGGACAAAAAGTGCTTTGTCAACAATGTCAACACGACGCCAACAAAAATCAACAAATTCAATGCCATGTCAGCAAAAGTCAAAGGCAATGTTGGCATTTTTAACGAAAAATGTAATGACCGTTATCGATTGGACTAAAATTTCCAAATTATAATACTAAAGGGATTTCATTTTTATGAAATATAATGAATGGACTAAATTTCAAATTTCACGATAGTATGGGGATTAAATGCATAATTTGACTTTTTTTATTTGAATACATTTTCAGCATAATAAAATACATTACTAAAGAAATTTTTCATTGGTAATGACATAAATTACAATCACGAATGGGGTATTCACGATGAAAAACTTCGATAGGAATACTCTTAAATTTAATAGTGTCAAAAACAAGTAGTATATATCTATGAAATTACATTTTAGTAGAAGTAGATAAAGATTGAGGTATTTGTCCAATGTGTATATAAAAATTATTTTTTTATATGTTTTGATTTCAATTATTAATATACATATATTTTTATATTAACAATAACATTTTAATGCTATTCGGGATATATTGCCATATGTATTCATCACTTGACGTTTTAAAAATTTTTTTGTTTACTTTAAATTTCTTTTTTCTTCTAGTAATATTTATTCTTCAAATAATAAAACTATTCGTTTATTTCATTCAAACAATAAGAGTTCATAGGAACAGTATTTTTTTTAAAGCTACAAGTATTTTTATAATACAATTTGGCAAGCACATAGAGCAACATATCAGTGTCACAAATAGCCGAAATTACCAGCTGCTTTTCCTTGGCGAAGAAGTTTGCTATCTCTTCGGTGCAAAACATTTTGTCATGGCTCTCCTTTTACTATTTTTAAGTATCCTGAGATATAACGTTTTAAACTCTTTTAGCATAACGTTGCCTGCCGCTAACCTTCTTTTAGCATAACGTTTTAAACTCTCATTTTTCATTTCCCTATAAGTACAACATGCCAACGTGCTCTATTTTTTCTTCTTGTCTACTTCCAGTTTTTCTCGTAAAATTTGATTGCTTCCATTCCTCTTATGACTCTTAGAAACTTCATATCACTGGCAATGAGAGATTTTATTAACAGAAGGGGAAAGTTTTTTCGTGATCAGGTGATTTCGTGATGAGTAAATGCAGCAGTTGGAGTTTGGAATGTATCCAAGATTATCTTTTTTTACTGAGAAGAAAATATTATTGATCAACAAGAAATTCAAGCAAGATTTGGTTTACAAAACTGTCCAGGAGGACCAGGTTACCATAATGGTGCGTTTGGATGAAGAATTTTAAAATTTTGAGGTATTTTAAAATGAAAGTATTTCAAAATTTATCATTTTAAAATACTAACATTTATAATTGACTTGTTTGGATAAAAAAAATTTTAGAAAGAATTTTTGGATACTAAAATTTGATTAAATAAAAAATAATTATAAAAGAAAAATAATAATATTATATATTACAAAAAGAAAAATATCAAATAAAATATGCAATATGGGTATCATTAGATTTGTAAAAATGTATAGATATTGTTAATAATATAAAAAATAAAGATATATATTAAATTTAAATAAATAAAATGTTTTTTATTTTTAACTCTATATTTAATAGTGGGTTATGTCTAATAAAATAAAAAAGAATATAAGGAATTTTGAAAAACTACTTCTTTTGGTGGATTTTCAAAAGGAAATTTGAGCATTTGAAATTCCCTTTTTAAATCCCTCATAAATTTTCAAATTCTTCAAATTTTTTTACCAAATAAAAAATTTATATTTTGGACTTTTAAATATCTTGATTGAAATGAATTCCTTCCTTAAAATTCCTCATCCAAACACAATCTTATTGCTACAATTTGCAGCGCCTTCGGTGAGCAAAGAATTTCTTCCCTAGGAACAAAATCGACTGAGTTTGGTTCAGAGGGCTGGATGATGGGCTGTGATGCAACTGTCAATCCTGTGCTGTCGGAAACCAAGATTGATCCTGAGAAGGTAAGAGCGTTTCCTTCCAAAATCTGTGACTCGCAGTTGGCTGAGAGCGAGATTTGCTGGCAGATCTTCAACCATGCACTATGGCGGGCATTGCTGTGTGGCGAGTGAAATCAGCGGCCAGAACTTCATTTCAGTCTGCTTCTTTCGCATTAGACAATTACAATGGAAGAAGAGATGGAGGAGATGAAGTAAAAGAGGTGCAGGTTTTGTTGAGTTATTGCCAAACTGGTCTACTTTTCGTTACATATTGTTTGATGGTTTTCAAAAGGAGTGCTTACTTTTGCAAGGAAAGAATCAATAATTTAGTATTCTACGTGGAATTGAATGCTCCAGCATCCTCGCGCGGCGTGACTCAAACAGTTTCCTGACATTTCACATTTGCTGGCATGAATTTACGGTTGAGCATGAATTGTTTAATCAATTAGCTTGCCTAACTGTCGGCATCATGCATCATGACCTTTTTGTTGGGTGAATAGTGGACAATAATGTCAGTACTAGCCAATAGTTTGATGACGAGTAAATATAGGCGGATCGCCAGACTCTGGAACAATCAAGCAAAATCGCTCGAGTTCTCGTCGCAACCTAGGGTAATATCGCACGATCAAATACTGATTTTTTATTTATCATTTTTTTTTGATCGAAAATTTATCGATATTCATTTTGGATGATTAATTTAGAGTCGAAAGAAGCAGAACGTGATTAAACAATCTCTCTTTTAATATTGACACTTCATACACAAATCAATATTCAAATTTTAATTTTATTTAAAAGACGAAAATTACTGACCACTTACGCTAATAAGTGATTGATTTTTATTTATCAACTTTACTGTTTCTATAAGTTGACCACTTCAATTGGGAATCTGACAATGGTAACTAAATAATGGTCAGTATTAGATTTTTTGCGAGCCAATAGTTTGAAGACAAGAGTAAATATAGGTGGATCGCCAGATTCTGGAAGAATAAAGCAACAATCGCTCGAGTTCTCCGCGGAACCTAGCGTAGGATCGGACGATCAAATGCTCATTTATTATTTATCAACTTTACTGTTTCTATCAGTCGACCAGTACAATTTGGATTCTGACAGTGATAATTAAATTAAATTAAATTAAATAAAAGTGATTGATAAAAAATTATAAAATATTAAAAAGTTTAGAATAAGTAATTTTTAAATATACTTTTATTAGATGATCAATAAAATTATTTTTACTAAAACTTAATTTAATAAAATATTTAAAAAATTTAAATCAGTTAAAAATTTTGACAAAAGAAAATAAAAAAAATGATATATATATATATATATATATATATGGAATAAAGGGAATAATGTTATCTGTGTGACACTTTTTTTAGGTACATAGTATTTTTTTATTCTTAATTACTTTTAATCTTTAATTTTATCAATCTAGTTCATTAGGATGCTAACTCTTTTTAGAACTCTAATTTTTAAAACATTTCCGATATACGTGTTTAAAGTCTAATATATTCACGTGTCTCCTGCGGTCGGTGAGAAAATCTCTATTTATATGGAGGAAAATCTCTATATACATGAAACATCTTCAAGTAGGATGAACAGGAAGTGCTACCGCAGGCTTGCAGTTGCAAGAAGGATGCACTCCAAAACATCATGGGGGGTCGCATATCGCTTTCAGGTATCTAAATTTGACTTCATTGTTATTTTCATTGTAATTTTTCTTATTTATTCACTATTATTATTTCATGACAAACAAAATTAATTGGGGGAACCATTTGAAGTAAATCTCTAAAAAGGAAATAAAGATTTTCCAACTACTTCACATTTCCAATATATACATATATACACATATGTATATCCTTTTTCAAGATTAGCAGTATTTCTTGTATCTGCTCCTCTGATTATGACAATTTCATCTTTTTAATTCTGGCTTGTCATTACTTCCAGCCATAATTACATAATGATCAGAGAAAATCAAATTTATTCTTTTACTTGGGAACTACCTCATAACTTGTGTTCCCTAGTCATCACATGGCTTGTCTCTTAAGATATTTTCATTCTATATCATTTATCACCTCTGTCAATTTGGCACTTAATATAGTACTTTACTGTTACTATCTCGTAACCATTTCTAATACTGTATTCATACAAACCCTCTCACTTTCACTTTTTTCACAAATAAGTATTGCATCAATAAGGTAGCAAATTCCACAAACTCTTCAACAATTCATTTATGCTATTCAGGTAAAACTCATAAATAACCATACTTTAATCTCACTTAAGTAGTGAGATTCTTTACTCGGACAACTTCAATGTCTACTTAATCATTCGAGACCTCACGTCTCTACCGTATAAAGTTTAATCTGAACTCATATTCACTGACTTAACAGTAAGGTTTTCCACACCTTATTCAACAATATTGTCTATATCAATATACATATTTATTCTCTTTAAAATCGTCCTAGTTAGCTCTAGGCACACATATAGGAAAGATACTACAGTCGGCTAGGGATCCAGATATAGTAAGATAGGTATTTTAGAATACCATACTTGTTCTGGAACCTAGGAGCAACTGTAGAGAGTACTAATCCCGTTGTTAGTAATTAAAAACAAAACAAGAAATCGCAAAGTCTAAAATTATTCAAGAAAGAAATCATTAAGAATAAAAAATAAAAAGAAAATAATAATAATAAGAAATCAGCAACTAATTAAAAATAAAGAAAAAATAAAATTTTATTAAAAACCCTAAGGAAAATCCTACAAAACTAAAAGAGGGAAGAGGGATGTGAGGGATGCTGTTTATGAGAGCCTTGTGCTCTTTATATAGGCCTAAGGAAGAGTTTAAAGGATTTTCCTAAGCAATGTGGGATTCAGATAAGAGTTTACTTGGGAAATAAGTAATTTGACTAGTCAAACTCTTATCTTTATCTCATCCTCTTTTACAATTATTTTCTAAGTAAAATTCCTAAGGCCTATTCATATTAATTAATTACAGATCTAAGACATAATAAAATTAAGAAATTATCTTGTCTCAACAAAATCTTGTCTTGAACTTGCTTTGTTGGAATTTCTTCTCAATCTCGTTATTTCTACCCAAAATTTTGTACTGATTTTGTCCAGATGTTTGACCCATCAAACGAACTTCGATTTTTGCGATCTTGTACATTCTGAAAACCTTGAGAAGTCCTCTACAACTTCTATGAAGGCCACATCTTTATATCAGGTCGTTATATTGGTCAAAAACGTCAATCTTTCAAGCTGGACAGAAAATACTGCACTTTGCTCTTTTTAGCTCCTTTTAATTCAAACTTTGATATTTAATACCTAAAACATAAAATAAACATTAGTAAGCTCTTTTAGGCATAAAACATCAATTAAAGCAAATATATTAGCACATATAAAATTCACAAAATATCATCCTTTCAGAAGATAAGCACTGAAAACCATATACATACTAAGCTTAAGACATAACGACTAAGCAATAATCAAGCAGTTCAAATTGACATATGGCCATAGTCTAGAGGGGGTCCACAATGAGCACTGATCAAGTGTCAACTGAGCCCGTTGTGGACTATATCAAGGTCACAGCAATAGAAACTCTACTGTAGACTGGATCAGGATCATACAGTAGCCCAAAACATTACCTACTGTGGACTGGATCAGGGTTACACAGTAGTCCAAAACATTACTGCAGTGATTGTTAGTAATGTCTCAAAACATTTCTATACATATAGTTCCTACTGCGGACTGATTCAAGGCCACATACAGTAGTCCGAATATAAATACCTACTGCGGGCAAAATCAAGATCACACACAGTAGTTTCAAAACAATACTATACTGACTTTAGTTAGTCATGTCTCAAAACATTTTATACATATATCTTTCAAAATCCGAAATAGTATTTTTCGAGCTTTAGGAAAGTTCATAACAAAAATCGTATACATTTCTTTCAAAAGCATATAAATCATACATATTCATAATATCTTCAAAACAGTACCATAGATTGATAATTTCCTTGAGATTAATATCTCGACTGAAAGTCTTATAAATAGATGAAAGTCGTAAGATTTAACCGTTTTCAAAATAAACCTACCGGATAACTTGTTATTTTCAAATGGTTGCTTAAGTTAAGTTTAAATCATAAAACTATAATTTTCATAAAAATCCATCAGTATAACGGTTTATATTTTCTTAAAACCCCTGCAAAAAAATACAGTTTATATAACCACAAGGCAGTTGATTTTAAATAGTATTCAGTATCTCTTATGTTCCGATATATATATCTCTTACCTCAATCAATCATAATCATAACCAAATCAAGCAATCAACAGTCAATATCCAATACTTGAGCTTGTATGTTTTCGGTTACCAACTCATGCCTAGACTGCAAAAAAAATCATTTAAAACAATTTAATTTCCAAAATTACCATACATAATATTATAAGTCTTAGAGATGTCTCAAAATTCCCTTTAATATTTTCCCAAATAATTTCTATATAATTATTTTGATATCATCTCATCATACTGGTTCATTCTTTTTCATAGGACCTACACTTTCTTCGACTCACTATTCACCTAGTTCTATCAACTTTGACCATAATTCACCATATTCCACATTTTCACAACTTTCTATTGGAGTCCTATCATCACTCAAATGATATAGTAACATTATAATAAGGTCACTCTATTAACATTCCAAATCATTCTAAAGTTACTCCACCATGTTCTAAAATTTTCTCAATTGTTCAATCGATGCTTCAAATAATTAACCCATTCAACTCCAACAATATTTATTGATATATATTTTATAAAGGTTCTATCGCTATTTCACAAGGTTATTTCATATAAGTATTCAATAACACTCTTCAAGGTCCTAAAATCTTCCAAAACAATTTACCAACATTTCCAAGTTCATCATCAAGCATTTTTCCCACAATTTTGATTAATATTCTTCTAATCCATACTTCTATTAAATAACATCTTAGTATCTTAACACTTTCATAATCATCCAACCATTTGCTATCATCACATCATATTTATTCAACTAAATAAATTCTAATACAATATAATTTTACTTCCTACTAAATATCTTACCAAAGGCCTTGTAAGCTTAGCCATCCAAGCCACTAACAAGCTTCATCAGTTCCCCAAAATCAGCTATAAGGTTTAAACATTCACTACACCCTGTTTCACGCCCCTATTTGGACACCAAAACAGTTGCCCAACTCAGCCAACTTCAGCCCCAAAATCACCTCTGCTACAGCCCTTAAAACCCTTTACCGCAATAGCATAACTCAGCCTAGATCAACCCCTAAACATTCCGATTTTAGCTACCACTATACTGCCCTGTACCTTTCATGTTATAGCCTTAAACGTCTGATAAAAGCTCCTAATCAGTACCTGAAATCCACGTGATGTCACCCCTAGTTCAAGCTTCAAGTCGGCTTTAGTTGCAGCACAAGATTCCTTTACTGTTTGCTTCATTTCCTCACATTTCCACCCATTCATTATGCCAATTGAGAGCCCCACTTAACCCTTTGAACACAGCCAAAACGTCCCCTATATTCAGCACTTATTTCAACACATTTTGTTCCTCTCTTCTTTGTTTCGTTGCAGCCTCTCTTCCACCTTGGTTCAGCCACCATTTTCATCTTTACAACCACCACTTTCGGTCTTCTTTCAGAAAGTTGAATCAGCCTCCAAAGCCACTGATTGGTCTCCTAAATTAACGCCCCTGCTTCAGTTTCTTTCTTCTCCTCGTTTCTCTCTCTCATGCTCAATCTCTCACCATTTCATCCTCTCTTCTGTCCTCACGTCTCCTTGTTTACTTCTTCAGCCGAAACAATCGTTCCCTCTCCTTTCATTGTTCTCTCAATCTTTACAGCAGTTAACTTCCTCACAAATGCTATAACATCCCGTTACTTCCTCTTTTAAGACAAATACCACAACTTTTAACCAATTAACAACTAACTTTTTCTTCACATAAGGTTTGGTTAGGCTGTTCAGCGGTGCATCCTTCTTCTTTCTTATAGCTAACACTATATTGTTTAAATGATGGTATATTTCTCATACACATACAGGATCGTCTTACACATAAGTTGTACAACTTTCATATAACTACATACTAATCTCTTTCTCAATTTACATCCCCAATATACATCATTGTGACATACTAGTCTGAATTACATTACAAACGTATATACCTAGGTCCAATGGTTAGTCGTTACTCGACACTTACAAGTGGTAAGGGGTTCGAGTAGCGGCGGACGCGAATTGGGAATTTGTTCCCGATAAAGCCGTGAGTGACTAAGTGCCACGTCTGTGTGACGGGGGGCACCTCTAGAACCCAGAGCGGACAGTACGGATGAGTGATGCGGCTTGGGTCTCCCCGGCGGAGTCCGGTAAAACCAGGGCATCACAGATGTTGTTGAGAATAGACATCAAGTTACTCCATTGATCAAGTTCCCAATCAAAGAGATTCCTTCTGAGCGAGAAATTCCATTTGAATTGTGATCCATCCCATGTGCCATAATCCTAGATGTATCCCTTTTTGTTGATGGCAAGAGTATTGATTCTTCTAAAAGAATTTTTTGGTATTAAGGTTTTGTGTCCAACTGTCTGTCCAAAAGCGAATTGTCAATCCGTTACCTACATAGAAAAAAATTTTTTGCATGATAAAGGTTAGTGTTACCCCCTTCCCCAAACTAGTTTGTTTGTATATCTCTCCAAACTCTCGAAAGAGATCTAATAGGACAGGGAGAAGGCCACATCACATAATCAAGAATGAGATATTTTTTCTCTAATGATTTCTTTCCACAAGGTAGAAGATGTTGAAGCAAATCTTTAGGGCCATTTCAATAATAAGGCCTTGTTGCAAGTCTCCATGTAACATCCAGAATTATAAAATTGCGAATCAAATTTTTCTTTTTTCTTCTATCTTTCTCATTCAATTATTCGATGTCGATTGGTTTGCATTCGGTGTCGATGTAAGTTCGATTCTATAACAAAACTAAAATATAATATTTATAGTTCTATTTATAACAATTCAATATAAAGTTACATCCCACTAGATCATGTATTCTTTTTTTATTGGACACTACACTGATTTCATTCCACTTACAAATGTGTCTGCTGTGCATTTATTAGTCTGAATATATAAATATAAAATTCCACATGTACCTGTACTCCTGACATATCACTTTTAGTGATCTCTTCCACTACCTTGTAACTTCTGTAACCACATGCACAGATGAACTATCTGGGATGGTAAGTAAGGGGGGTGAGCTTTGGGGAAAGCCCAGTAAGAAAAAGCATATAAAAGAGTGGTACTATGCCACTATATGCAATAAAAATCATAAATTTAAATTTTATAAATAAAATAATGCATATGAGTGCATGTAAACATTTATTGAAAACTCTTTTAAAACATATACTGTTCATATAAATATTCATTGTTCAAATCATTTAAAATCAATCTATCTTTAATTCAATCACTGTTCATATACTGTTCATATATTCTTTCACGGTTCACTTTTCAAATCATTTCAATTAAATCTATCATCTGTCTGTAAATCAATCATTTCATATACTGTGTAAAACAATAGAGTGTGAGCATCCAAGAACCCATACACGAACTATATCCCTACAGGGACCTGTATAGGATTAGGCGTACCCACGTGGGGCCAGGCATCCAGCCCTAAGCCGTTCCTACCTGTAACAATGGCCATTGTCGAAGATCTACAGTGTACACTCGTCAGTGACAACTGTGATCGGATAAAGGGGAAGGTACTGGGGACTTAGCTACGGTCTCCCAGCCCTAATCATCAATCTGTATGCATGAATCCACAAGGAGCTAACACTCTTATAGAATCATTTTCATATATCTTAAAATCACATTAAATCTATTTTCATGTAAACTATTTCAATCGATTTCTATTCATGTAAACAAATCAACACTTTATATATTCAAAATAAATCTCATAAAACTAATAAAACATATTATCATCATTTCATGTATTCAAATGTTCAAACTATATAAAAATACTATTTATTTAAGATACTGAGCATGTAAATAATTAAGGGAAATTTTCTATAATTTTCGGTAATCTTTTGATAAATTTCTATTCTAACCCCTTTTATAAATTTCGATATATAATTTCTAAATCACCCAAATTTCCCACATGCATGCACAGTATTTCCTACACTACTTCCATATACCATTCCTTACCTCTATTTCCGTGTAGAATAAATCCAGTAACCTCATTTACGCCTCTTTATTCCTCGTACTTCACACTGCACAACAATTCTAAATTACATTCAAAATTCTGCATTATGATTCTAGTAAACATTCCATCAATTCTATTTTCTATTTATCATTCTCAACAATCTATTTATTTTATTTTCTACTAAGTATCAAAATATAATTTCAACTAAATTCCATTCTTTCTTAATTTTCCATGTCACATATAATCTCAATTTCTATTAAATACCATATACAACTAAAATGAATATTTCTATAAATTAAATTGAAACCTTTCTCAATTCTAATCTCACTAATAATTTATATTTAACTCAATAATTATTCTATAAATCAATTACTCTCTACTCACTTAATACACTTACCATACACCTTTTTATACATATGCACTAACTTCAATTCTTCCAAGTCAAAGCCGACACCCCTCATACTCACAATTTACCTTCCTTTCCAGTTAACTCTATAATTGATCATGATTTATTGCCATATCAGTTTTAAAATCATTATTTAATAAAATACAACCAACATCTCATCATTTTCCTGCATAACCGTAAGCCTCAATTTGCCATATTCCCATGATATTTCATTCTTCAACCAATTCTCATTTCATAAGCCTATTCTACTCACTCAGTAATTTCATCAACAAGTACTAGTTCCTATCCAATATACATGAAATTCACCACAATTTCCTCAATTTCTTTCTATAACCGAAACCCACATCTGTCACCACATTTTATTTTGTTTCAATTAAGGTACTAAACAAGTTATTCATGCCTAAATAAATCATAAAACCAAGTTAGGAATTAAAGAAGTATCGTCGTTTCTCACCTACCTTGTTACCCGAACAGAACAGCAACCCAGAATAACTCCCATTTCTCCGATTCTGCACCTCCAAAAACCCATTCAGCTTTTTCCTTTCAGCCCTCTAATCTCAAGTTTAAGGTGATCTTGGGATAAGGAGGATGTTTTGTGAAGGAGACGAGATACTTAGATGAAGGGAAGATAGAATTTTGTAAGGCACATGTGAGGAAGAAACAGGACAGAAATCGTGCAGCAAGGAAAAAAAAGAAGAAAGTCGGTTTAAGGGGGGCTGCCGATGGGTTGAAGAAAGCCTCATTTTGGTCTATTTATTTTTGTCTTATCCAATTAAAATTTAACACATGGCCCACTAATTTACTTTCTTCTCTTTTCTCTAATAATTTTTTTTTATTGCTTTCAATTGATTTGCAACAAGCTTCCACGAGAAGCTTGTTGTAACGTTCTCTTCCCATATTTTTTTTTTCATTTATAAATATATATTATAAATCTATTCTATATTTACAATTATGTATATAACATATACTATTTATATATACATATAAATATAATTTGTACTTCATCTATATATTTTTAAAACACACACATAAGTATAAATTAGATTATAAATATATATAATTCTTAAATCATATATTTTTCCTATTTTATTATTTATTAATATAGACTTTAACTCAAAATAACATTTATTATTTATTTATATATATACTTCTATATTTGTACATATATATAATCACCTATTTATACACACTTTTTTTTTTAATTGATCAAGTATTATAATTTCGAAATATTCCAATCCTTTAATAAATTTATTTATTTATTTCAACCAGTCTATTTAACATCTGAAATTAAATTTTACATATACTTAACTCCAAAAATAGGAGAATTTCCGGTTATCACACTCCAAGTCCATAATATCCAAGCCTAGTAATTGCATCGAATATTTTTGTCCAAACATGACTAGTTATTAGGCGGGTCTTCAGGCTTGGGCGGATAGCCCAGCTCTTGAGCAGGTCTAGCTAGGAGTGGAACTATGGATTAGACAAAATAAGTGGAATTTGATTGGGAGTGGGATGGATCAGTATGGATTGGGCACATTCTTCTTTTATTTAGTTTAAGGAGAAATTTAGGGTAGAAAGAACTTTAAAATTTTGATAGAAGCAAATTTAAGTAAAGAAAAATGAAAAAAAGAACTAATTATATAGATAGATTTTAAAAGAAAAGGTTTGATAAAAAGGGGTCAATTTTTGTATAATTTAGATTAAAAATAAATTAAAATTAAACGATTACATATTGATTTTATAATTGTATTTTGGATTTTAGTAATAGATTCTTGTTTTTTGTGTTGCCGTTGAACTTTTTTTTAGTATTATATTAGTTTTTTTTGTGTAATTAAATAACAACAAAAATGATATTCATTGTATAATAAATTGCCAACAATTTGTGATAAAAATATTAAATCAACTAGCATAAAATGTCATGAATTATTTTAAAAATCATAATCATTATAATCACTATATTTTATAACAAGTGCAAATTTGAAAAAAAATTCACGACCATGATAGCCGTAATGATCGTAATAGTCTTTGTTTTTTGTAACCGCGATAAACGTGATGCTATAAAAAACGTGATTATGACTGCAATTTAATCCCTGGTTACAAGAAAGCAACTGTTCAGTTCGTGGTGAGGAGGAATAGACAGCGAGACTTGTTTTCAAATGTTTATGGTAACAAAACTAGAAAAGAACGGCAGAGATATAAATGGATTGATACAAGACTTATTGTGCAATTACCAGTCCAATTCAGAATTCTGGGTTCAACTTCAGCCTACAGGAATAATATAGTTGCACAATGCTTCAACAAGTGCTGGGTTTTGTGGAGAAACCGAATCAGGTGCTTTCTAGGAATGGACATTATGGACATCGTCAAAGGTTTCCCTGAATGTAGGGTTTCACAGGTAAAGTGGGAACCTAAAATTCTAGCACATTGTATAGCTAAAAACAAGAAAACCTGCGAAGTTACCGTAAGTTATCAGCAAACTGCCAAGCATAAAACCCCCTCAAAGGTAAACTCTTGTAAAAATTGTTCCATGTGGGACCCCCACACAAATTAAAACTCATATAACACCCAAACGAATTCAGTCATACAAGACTATAATAAAACACCAAAAATCGTTCGATAACAGTTGAGAAGCCGAGCGACTTTTGCCCATTCACCTCATTCCCAGACAACACAGGCATCAATATATATAACTGCTCTTTCTTCCTCATTTCATTCCGATTTCTCTTCATCTTCGTAATTCTTTGTTTTTCTTTGTTGAAATTACGCGGTTTTGCTTAAATTATCATGTTATATAGCCCAGTAGAGTTCATGGCATTTCACTCATTACAATCAAATATTATATCTCAATCTGTTTTAGTTGAGAAGTTTAGCTTTAAGCCGGCAACATGGTGCAGAGCAGGATCAGGAAGAAGGCTTTGAAACCAACAATGAAGAGTTTGAAACTGAGGGTCCAACGAATAAAAGCAGATATGGGAAATATAAGGAAATATCAAAGGTGCATAAGTGAGGAGCAAAGAAATATAAAAGAAAAGTTTGCAGAGGTTAAACGCCAATGCGATCAACTCGGAAAGCAAGCTCAACTGATTATGAAGCAATCAAGTAGCAATCGAATTCGGCTTATTCTAATGTACTATATCGTACGAGCTCGCCAAGATGGAGACTCTGATAAAGCTGTTACTTATTCGCTTCCTTAAGTCCGCTTCTGATAGAAGAAGGTTATAATATAAATTCGAGAAGTGAAGATCACTTCCCCAAAAAGTTACAAGACGTGTAAGATCGAATAAAGTCTCTAACTTTTCAAGTAGTGGAAAGTCTATGCATAAAAACTTATTTAATTTATAGTTGAATAGTTGTGTCATTTTGTTAAATAGTTATAACTCTATTGTTATATAATTATTATAAACAAATGTTTTTGCTCAAGCACAATTATTCATTTAAATAGTTATAATTTTTTTGTTATGCAACTATTATAAACAAATGTTTCTATTTAAACAATAACTCGAAATATGAATACAATTAATACAAAAAGTCAAGTCTATTCACTAAAATTTATGATTTTTATATTTAATGCGAAATGTAAAATCTCACGTAACATTCTAAACTACCAACATTCTCTCATTAGTTGGTGTTTGTGAAATCGAGAATTTAAAAGAGAAGATTTGTTGCAACAATGTCTAAGTTACCTGTGAAGCAAATAATTTGGTTCACATTTGTTAAGTACTTTGTTGATTATGGTTTTATATTCAAGTTAGACCTCTCCATTTATTGCCAATTAATTTTAGGGGTTAAATGTTTAACATAATAACAAAGCTTAGTTTTTCTTTTCTTTTGTTATTTTTGCTTGCTACTCCTTCCAAGATTGTCACGTGTAGGCTTTCATGTTTCTGCCTATACGTGATGGGAGCATGTTAAATTAATGTTATACCCTATCTATTAAATACTCTATTTATATTCAAGTTATATTCTTATACCAATTGTCATTTAGTTTTAGGTTAGATGCTTAACAGCTTGGATGCACTGCAACAAAATGTACTTTTAATACTTGTAGCATTAGAAGCAAACACAGCAAAAAAAAACGCCGGCTTTTCTAGCGTTGAGAAAAATAGCAACGTTTTTTTGTAAAATGCCACTAGTATTATGGCGTTTGAAAAACACAACTAAAACAATTGCTTAGTAGCGTTTTTTTAGAGATTTAGCGTCGTTTTTCATAAAAACGTCGCTAAAAATGCAACATCACTTTTCCTGCATCTTTCCATCGCTTTTGGAATTCTAAATTTTTCAGTTAACTTTACGTGTTATCATCTTTCTGTCTCTCTTGAGAGCCACAAATTGAGTTTAAAGAGCTGAATGAAAGATTTGAAGAACTTCTCGTCAATCCATTGCACCATCAATGGTGACAAGCTACTTTAATCTAGTGGTTTCCAGTAGTGATTTTGCAATTATTTCAATTATGCCACATGTTTTTTAGTGACAAGTCTACTTTCAATTATTTCCTTTTTATATTTATTAATATATATAAGGGATTATCATATATCATTTCAATTTTTGTTTTTACACAGAACTACTATTAATATTATTAAAATATTAAGATATTATATTACTATGTAAGTTACTTAATAGCATTTTTACCGGGTTAAGATAGCACAAACGATGATGATTAAGAAAAAAATCTCGCTGCATTCCATTCTTAAACATAATTACAAATATATTAAATCCTAAGCAAGCTTAACTTACATAATAAGACGACAGATAATCACAAATCAAATGAACTCAATAGTTAAACAGCAAATTAAAAAGCTCTTGGTACATTCCGTTCCTAAACTTGATTACAACAATAATAGCCTAAACTAGTAATCAACAATAGCAAATGATCCAGAATGCATACTAGGCTTTAGATTTTTATAAGTTAACACAACTATAAACAAACTAATTAACATATGTTTGAGAAGTTACCCTAGAGAACATTTAGCAATACTGCAATAGAGTCTTTTCAACCAAAGACAGAGCTTCAAAAAGGAAATTAAAGCATTACTGTTGTATCTCTCCTTTGAATAATCAATCCACCAAATCATTGTTAACTGATTAAGTTGAAAGCTCCAGAAAAAAAAGAGGTAGCAGTAGCCATTGTTTTAAATTGCGGTCGCGGCCGCGTTTTCGGTCTCGTTGCGTTTGTCACGGTTGCAGATATAACGGCGGTAATTGCGGTCATTTTGGTCATCGCGGTCGTGAATTTTTTTTAATTTGGCACAATTCTATATAAAGTGTAATAATTGTAATTATAATCATGTAAAGTCTTATTTTATAGTTTTTAAAGTAATTTATGATACCTCAAGTCTATTATTTATGTGAAAAAAAAAAGATTATTCATAATTTTTTGAATTATAATAAAACATTCATATTTACAAAATTACTTATGATAATTGAAAAATAACAAACATTGAAAATAGAATACCATATATAACCAACAAAATATTTAATACCATATATTTAATTACACTACAAAATTTACTTTAAAAAATTAAATTAATAATCTAAATTCAACATTATCTATTTTTTTTAAAATTCAGATTACCTAATTTTTTTTATCATGATTCATGACTAATATTAATTCTTAAACATTTAATATTATCCAAAAAAATTCTTAAAAGTTTAAAATCCATCGCAAATTACCACATATTAAAAAAACATGTATTTTCCACCAAAAAGAAAAACATATATTTAAAAAAAATAAACCCAATGCTAGAATTGTATAAGGCTAAATACTAGTAATAAAAAAAGGCTATATTCCAGCTGGATTAAAATAAGGATATTTCAATTTTAAATAGGGCAAATACAGCTCGCATTGACTTTCTTTACTAAGCAGCAGGATGTGCTTTTCCCGAGCATTGAACATAAATAGCCGTTTCCTTATCTTGCTTCTGCTTGTACGTCTATAGGCCCTCTTGCCTGTGCTTTGCACTCTCCTTTTTTTTAGTCTATCAAACTGGCCCTAGGGATCGACTAAAATAGGAAGTTTGGAACCGCAAGGGAAGCCGATTGAGACTCGAGAAGACCCCATTTAGTGAAAAGCCACCTGATTTGCTAACATCCCCTCCCACCTATCGGCCCTCAGTCCCTCCCTCACCTCACGTCCTCAATCACATCTCATGATTCTAGTCAAGAGCCATCGCCCACCAGTTCTTCAACAGTGGACAATCACCCATGACCACGCCACGCACTGCGCCACTACCTACCCACGGCTCAGTCACCCACCCACGGTCCCACACTGCACTGCGCCACTGCTACCTACACACGCTGCCCACTCTGCCTCAGCCCTCAAGGCCCTTCGCCCTCGCCATCATGCTCGCCCCTCAGTCCTCACAGTCACAGGTCCCTTCACAAATCCCTTTCTCTCATTCTCTGATCTAAATCTAAGTTCTAAAATCAAAAGTAAAAATTTTAAATTTGCTGTTATATAAATTTCTGATTTTTGTTTTTTTTATACTCTAATTTAGTGAATGGAAACGGTGGATAGCGGCGATAACGGACCGTTATCGCCGCTAACGACCATTACAGCGTTTTGTAACGGCCGTTATTGGTCGTTACAGATGTGATTCACAATCACATCCGCGATTTCTTCAATAGTGGTGGCGCCCACTGCCGCTACCGCAATATAGCGGCCGCTATTTAAAACACTGGCAGTAGCATCAGACAGAACAATGCCTTAAGGAAAAATAGAGAGAAAACAAAAGAAATTAAGAGCCTAAGGTTGAGTTCAAGTGCATCAAAAGTAATCAAAAGATATGCTTGAACCTCTTTTAAAACATTAACTGCATGTTGCTGATAACCAAAAAAACAAAAACCTTATCCTTTAATGCCATGGTAAAGAAATTGCTGAATTCACATTTTCCAATAACCAAGTCCACATAAAATATATGTATTGGATTTAAATGTTCACGCAAACTTACAAAAGCTGTGTAGTTGAAGTATTGTCCTCCAAGGGACTGACACAACCATTGTCCTCTAACACCATTCTGCAAGAGAGAATAAGTTTATAATTTCAATTAGTGAGCAATTTAACAATCAAACTGTTTAGTTATTACATTTAAGTTGGTTGGCTGGTGAGAGTCTTGCACTTTCTTCAGCTAATGCATCGCAAAATACTCTGTGAGTTATGAAGCTGTCCTTCTTGTTGGTTTCGAAGCAAAGCTTACAAATTAAATCACAATCAATTGCATTAGCAAGCAGGGGATTGGGGATATGATTCAAATGAAAGAAACAAAGAGAAATCAGTGAATGTGGGATTATATGATGGATATATAGTGTTAATATTTGATATTAAAGTTTCTGGTTTCTCTAGGTTATGGATTTATTGTTTGTTACTGTCGATTTCTTGTTGGTTCTGTGGGTATTAGATTTTTTTTTGTTCTGGGTAATGTATTTGATCTTGCTTAATTATCTTTTGGATAAGGATTGTGGTGTGGCTGATTTCTCTCCTAATTTGGCTTTTCAATTCTGAGTTTCCTAGAGTGTTTATCTGCGCCTTAGGTTCTTGCTGTTGAAGGAGCAAAACCGAAGGAAAAAGAGAAGAGATAGCTGGATTGTAATATCAAGAATTAACCAAGGACACGCTTGGAAACAAAAATTCATTAAATCAATTCCTCCTGCGGCCGGAATGAGGCTTTCCATGGAATGCCAATTCTGAAAGGAAAAATGAAGCAATCAGCAGAAAATGTGGTCCATACGGAAAGAGACCGGAAAAGATTTGTGGTTCTAGCGAACCAAACGTGCTGTAAAAGAAAAGTTTGCAGAGGTTAAATGCCAATGCGATCAGCTCGGAAAGCAAGCTCAACTAATTATGAAGCAATCAAGTAGTAATCAAGTTCGGCTTATTCTAATGTACTATATCGTACGAGCTCGCCAAGATGGAGACTTTGATAAAGCTGTTACCCTCACTCGCTTCCTTAAGTCCACTTCTGATAGAAGAAGGTTATAATATAAATTTGAGATGCGAAGATCACTTTCCCAAAAAGTTATAAGACCTGTAAGATCAAAAAAAGTCTCTAACTTTTCAAGTAGTGGAAATGATTATGCAAAGAAACTTATTTAATTTATAGTTGAATAGTTTTGTGATTTTGTTAAATGGTTATAACTCTATTGTTATATAATTATTATAAACAAATGTTTTTGCTCAAGCACAATTATTCATTTAAATAGTTATAATTTTTTTGTTCTGTAACTATTATAAACAAATGTTTTTGCTCAAGCACAATTATTCATTTAAATAGTTATAATTTTTTTGTTCTGTAACTATTATAAACAAATGTTTCTATTTAAACAATTACTCAAAATATGAATACAATTAATACAAGAAGTCAAGTCTATTCACTAAAATTTAAGTTTTTTATATTTAACGTGAAATGTAAAATCTCAAGTAACATTCTAAACTACCAACAATCTCTCATTAGTTGGTGTTTGTGAAATCCAGAACTTACAAGACAAGATTTGCTGCAACAGTGTATCAGTTACATGTGGAGCCAATACTTTGGTTCACATCTATTAAGTACTTTGTTCCTTGTGGTTTTATATTTAAGTTGGGTCCTTCCATTTATTGTCAATTGATTTTAAAGGTTGAATGTTTAGAATAATAACAAAGCCTAGGTTTTGTTTTGTTTTGTTATTTTTGCTTGCTACTCCTTCAAAGATTGTCACGTGTAGGCTTTCACCTCTGATTACACATGATGGGAGCATGTTAAAATAATATTATCCCCCATCTATTAAATACTCTGTTTATATTTAAGTTGGACCTTTTTACTAATTGTCAATTAGTTTTAGGTTGGATGCTTAACAGTTTGGAGATTAATTTTAATTTTTTTTTGTACTAGTTAACCTTTAATCTTTAACATTTCCTATAAATAAATAATGTATATATAAGAAGGTATCTCTCTATTTAAATATTATAAATATTTAAATATTATCTTTGGACGTTAAACTTTTAATTATGGCATATACTTAAGAATTCTAATCAAGTTGATGGTGTTCACACATTAAAGCTCAACCCCTGGCAATAGAATTAAAAATAAAACACCTAAAATACTTTCTTGATTTATTATTAGAGGATTATAATGGCTGTAGCAATTATTTTAGTCACTGGCAGACATGAGAAAACCCAATTACTCTTTTTGAAGCGATTATTTTTTTTTGCCAAAAAAATGATTTTATTGATTCATGAACAGTACATCAGTGAGCATCAGTATTGCAGTGTAATCCAATATACATGAGTTTACTAACTTTCAACTCTAATATTAGATTAAAAAACAAACTCAATTAACTTGGTGGAGCTGGCAATCCATCCTTATCCAGAATTCCAACTAAGGTAGATGGAAATGGCTTGATTCTATCAGACCAACCCATCCTTTTCATGGCATAAGAAGCCACCCAGTCAGCAGCTTTATTAGCTGTATGTATCTTTACAACTCTGTAGTTGATCTTTGCATCAATGGATCCTGTACATCCTTTATCACAACACTAACTTTCTAGTTAATAGAGATCTTGTTCTTGACCATATTACATACTTCCTGTGCATCTACTTCAAAAATAACCTTTCCATATCTATTCTATAATGCCAAACAAACACCATCTCTTAGAGCTAAACATTCCACAGCCAAAGCACTATCTGCTATGAACCTTCTACTCCAACCATCTATTACATCACAATAAGATTTTCTTACAATCACACCCAGACCAGCATTCTTAGTGCTCAAATCAAAAGCCCCATCACAGTTTATTTTAATCCAGTCATCCTCTAGTGCTATCCATCATTCATCACTATTACTAACATTCTTTAATAAATTTGCTTGTGCAACAACTATAGCATAGCTGTAAAATTCAACAATCACACATCTTACTTTAAAAATTATGACATCAATAACAACTTCTTTCTTTCCAACTATTTTATAACATCTTGCCTTCCAAATAGACCAACTTATAAATGCCACATCATTCATCAAATCCTTTCTACAAATATTATTATGCTTACCGCATATCCACTGTAACCATCTATCAAAAGAAGAAACCTCTTTGTTATTGAACCTAAGCCCATAACAGACTTCAAACCAAATAGCCCTTATCCATTCGCACAACAACAATAGATGCTCTACTGATTCTTTATACTCATTACAAAGGCTGCAAATTGGAGTCTCCAAAACTTTCCTTTGCCATAGCAACTTTCTTGCAGGTATCACATTCCAATAGGCCCTCCACAAAAATATTGAGTTTATTCGGTACCTTTAAACTCCATATTACCTTCCATACAGCCATATCAATAACATGAGAGCAAAAAGGTTTATCTTGTCCAGCTGCTTTCAAACACTTGAGCAACTGATAACCAGATTTAACACTATATTCCCCATATTATTAACATAGGGCCATATTAGCTTATCTTTCAAGATCCTCTGACCAATAGAAATACTCCTAATGGCACTTTGTTGCTCTTCATTCAACCAATGCTCAATTTGATCTAATTTCTACCTCTTGTTTTCCTTGTCCAAAATTTCAGCTACTTTATCAGGCAAATTTGTACCAATTAGTCCAGGATGTCCTAATGTTTTGCTAGCCAGACCTGGAATCCAGGCATCATGCCAAATAGAAATTTCTTCACCGAAAGCCACCTACCAAAGAACATTCTTCTTTCGAAAATCCCTCCCTTCTAGCAAACTTCTTCAAGTCCATGAAGCTCTCCCCCCTTTACTGCTGACAGAATATCTCCATTGTGAAAATATCGTCCCTTTAAAATTCTTACCCTGTAACATCCCGTTACCACGTTTTTCACGTATTTCCATACAACTTTACCGGTTGGGCTGTCTGCGACTGCGATGCCATTAACATTCAACAGTAACGGTGATAAATGATAAACATTTATCTAATAATTATGGAATATGAAATTTCTTTTCATTATTCCTTACATTTGACATCCCCTATTGACCTTTATTTCACTAAGGTAGTACTGTATACATATGTCTGAAATGTAAAAGAGAAGAGACTGTACCTGTCACATTTAACGTGCCATGCCTCAATGCTTTAAGCATAGCTATACCCATCTGAGAGCTAATTCTCTCAACTCCGTGTACTTCTTATCTGTGGAGCTAAAACAAAAGGGGTGAGCGATTCATACGCTCAGTAAAGGAAACATATGCTGCTTTAAATAAAGCAAAACTATATATCACAACTCAGTAGAAAAGACAGTGGATATATAGTACACAACTCTCTTAAAACACCATTCAAATCACTGGCTAAACAGTTTACTTTAAAATGTAGTAAACACTATATAGGATTTCAACCAATCCTCACAGTAAACAGAAATTGGTAAGTTGAGACTAGGCAACAAATAAATCATGCTATCATCGTTCCCCCTCCCCCTTGCGAGAACGGAATCTGCAGCTTTTGGGGTGCACCCGTAGGCCATCGCCCCTCACGGCTATCTCAGATCTATGGCCATAATCTATAGTGGTCCTCGGGTCCACCTGCCAAGTGACCTCGAGACCGCTGATGACTTGGCGGGTCCATCAGCCCTGTGACGCCCTGAGCTGCACTCATTGGTCCATCGACCGAGCCACCGCCCCAGGTAGGTCACGCAATAGTAACGCATGAACTCAGGGCCTAAAGTGTCAAAAATCACTTTCATATCTCATGAAAAACCTTTATGGAATTATTTCACCCATATTATCATTTTCCCAAAATGATTCAATTTCCAAAAAGGTTTAGGCTTTCTGTTTACAAAACACCTTGAAAACATTCTAAAATCTCAGCTTTTAAAACCTGTTCGCCCATGGTCAGCTCGCCCAATATGGCTCGCCCATGGCAGCTCGCCCAATGCGGACAACCTGTGTTCGCCCGCCCACTTGCTTTTAAAATCTGAAAAGCAAAACCGGCTCGCCCTCAGTGGCTTGCCCAGTAATCAACTCGACAAGACGGTGAATTAGTATTCGCCCGCCACTTAGCTTTTCAAAACAGAAGTATGTCTCGTTGATAGCGGTTCACCCGCCTTATCTTTAAAACAAGGGCCGCCCGCCCAAACACATTAAAAAGGGTTCGCCCAACTATGGCTTACCCGGATTTCCCTTTAAAACAAGGGCACTCGCCCAGTTCTCATAAAAGAGAGCTCGCCACTTGGCTCGCCCCTTAGCTTTCCTATAAAAACGGTTCGCCCGCCCTTAAATCTAGAAACGGGTGTATAAAAATTATAAAAGGGCTTGGCTCGCCCACCAGTACCAATTCGCCCGCCCTGTATCAGTTTATCTAGAAAACAGCATAGGGGTCGGCTTTTAGCTCGCCCGAATCAAAATAATTATCAAATAACTTCCTCAAACAATGCATGTCAGAAAACAAAATATTTAACTTAATGTTTTCATAAAATTTACTCCACAAGACATGCATCACTTCACACACATCTCCCTTACCTGGTTTAACGAAGCTTTGCTTCGCCCTGCTTCCTGCTCGCCAATAGCCATTTCCAATTATCGGCTGCAAATAATTATAAATTCTATTAATATTCTTTTTATATCACTTGGCGAGATTGAGATAAATCGAATGACTACTCGCCCAACAGAGTTCTAACTAGCACAACCGAGCTTGCCATTCAATAAATGTTTTACACGTGGAAGCTCGCCCGCCAGTCAACTCACGAGGCCTTCATTGGCTTAATTGTAGGAGTTCGCCCACAATCCTATTCGCCCAAAGCATATGCTTTTGAGCTCGCCCATTAATTCACTTCACTAGAATTGGGCGTTCTCGCCCCTTGAACACAGACTTTACCTTGGCGAGTTCCTTATTATCTACTCGCCTCATTGGCGATTACTAGTTTTCAACATGGGCGATCACTGTAGTCGCCATTGTCGTCACTTATTCCATTACTTTCCTTGTTTCCATATTCTCTAAAGATCTAACTAAAACAAGGTTGTGTTCTATGTTGTAAACATATAAGTCTACCATTGAATATAAAGAACAACTCAGAAATATGAAACTCACCTCAATCAACTGCACTACCAGAACAAATTGCTTTCCATCTCATGTTAGCCTTCCTTTGCCTATTCTTTTAGCTCATCAAGTTAAGAAGGAAAGGTTTGCAAGCTGGTTTATGTATTTAACCAACTTAAGGTTGGAGTTTAGTAGATCGAACATGGCAGAGAAATGGAAGAAACAGAGAAATGGCTTTCATAAAAAAAAAACTGAGGTTGGCTAACTCTGTTATCCTCAATTGTTTCTTCTTTTATAGCTGTGCCATCCAATCAGAATTCACTACTTGTTCTTATCTCATTTCCAGCATTCATTACACGTCTATCATGCATTTAATGCATGAAGAAAAACTGTACTTACATGGGCGAGAAAGTCTTCCTTCCACACACATCTTCTGCTTCTATTGACTTTGTTTTACTTCTCAACCAATAAGGTTAATTCCTTACTGACTTTAACATCTTCTCCATTAATTGTTTTCAACCGTATGACTTATAAGTCAATTTTGGCTGCAATGGTCATGTGCTGATTCCAGTTCCAGTTCGTCTAGTCAACCAGAAACCTCAGCTTGCCAACACCAATTTCAGTTTGCCAACATACGATGTGGTGATTTATGAGCTGACTTCCTTTACTTGGCTATCATTTATGCTTCTCTATGGCGACCATATTACTCGCCAATACATTCTTTGGGCGATCACAGTCTTCGCCACACATGGGTCATCATCTAATCACACCCTTGGCGAGCTCACCTATTCTCCCTTACCATCATTCGGTTATCACCATAAGCCACTAGCTGGCGAACTCACGTATTCACAAAAAGGTAATTGCATTAACTCGCCAGCATCAATCTCGCCATCAACCCTTGCAATGGCCATATCTTGCTAGCCCATTGGCGAACTGTTTCATTATGATACTCGCCCATGGAGTATCTCACGAGAATTGCCCCATTTGCATCCAAAGTTAAGGAGCTTTTCACCATAGTTGTTCCATTCACTACTCAATTTAAGGAGCTTGGAAATCAATGCTCTCTATTTATTTACTTTCCATTATCACTTTTATGAAATTAGACTCTACAGTAGTGTAGAATCGGATCTTACATTTTCTCCCCACCTTAAGAAATTTGGTCCTCCAAATTTCAACCGGATCTAATTCTCAAGTAGCCTCCTACTGCCAGAGCATCAACCAAAGAATAAATCTTAGATCATAACATTTTATCACTACATTTTATCCTTCCTATCCAAAATCTGTATCGATTTCTCAACGTAATTCCTGTCCTCTCCAATCTCTAGGACTCATTTCGAATCACGTGAGAAGGATATGGATAGTACTTTCTCATTATTGCGACATGGAACACATTGTGCACTTCTGACAACACGGGAGGTAGTGCACATCTTCCACATGATCTAAGATCTCCAACGATCCAATGCATTGGGAACTCAATTTCCCTCTCACTATGCATCCCAATGATGAGACCTTAATATACATAACCTCTTGTATATCTCAAGAAGTCTTCCACCAAGTCGAAAATAATTTTCGGTCTCCCATTTTCTCATGCTATCGTGGATTATATCGTCTGCTAAATAATCCCTTTCATGTGCTATGCCTATACTCTCCTTTGGCCATCATCATCAACAAACTTTGCCAGAGTAGAGGATTATCCCAGGAGCTTATAAAATCAACTGCACACGATCACACCATATCCTCGAGCGTCCATCTCATACGCTCGGACTATCTCTCAGTCTGCGGATAAACTGCGGTGCGAACCTCAATCGGGATCCCATAGCTTCTTGTGATCTCTCTCAACAATGAGATACGAAGCGGGACTCCTTATCAACTATAATGCTCACTGGAATACTGTAAACCTCACCATTTCCCTGACATATAATCCGGCCAAGGCATTAATTAGCTCAACAAATTTCATAATCAAGGAATGAGCAGACTTACTCAATATATCCACAACTATCCAGATAGCATTTAACTCTTTTCAATTTTTACTGAGTATAGGAAGTACCTCTAATATAGGTATTTTTCTTCCTTATCACTTTCCCAACTTTTATTTATTCTCGTCTCCAATATGAGACCACGAATATCTCTTTATACTCCTCATTGTCTCTAAGAGTACTGCCCATCTCTTCAGGCCATCAATAATCATCCCTTTGGTGCTCTCCCGCGCTCTAGGATTATTCTCTCAAGTGTATTGGCGATCACTTAGTTCGCCCACATCTCACAACATGTTATCCGGTGTTGAGCTATCACCCCACTCGTGGGTCGCCCATCCCAAATTTCCTCAAGGTCCTGAAGAATCTCGGGCGTCTTCTCTCAAAACCAATTTACACTCACTCAAGTCTTTTATCATCCTTGAGAGTTAGTAACTCATCTATACTACTTTTCACTTATCATCTCATTCAGTGCTAGTCGATTATAATTTGGTGACTATCATGTAGGTAATTTTAATCATTCGTATGTAATTATCCCAGTAGTCTCTAAAATACCACTCATTCGCTCTTAATATATCCCGGAGCGTCCACACAATGCGCTCGGATATCTATATCAATCTGAGGCGGTGCTAACATTATAAATTTGGAATCCCAAAGCCTCTTGCTATTCCTCAAAGCATATGGCGAATCAGGGATCCCTTTCACAAATACCCACTCACTGGAACTTCACATACGTCCTCTCTGTTTCACCAATGTATATCGACTAAGGCACTTATTACATCCCGAAACCTGATGATGAAGAAGTGAAATAATTTGGTTACTCAATCCATAATCACTTCTATAACATCATGGTTCTTTCGGATTCTTCACCACCTCACAGTGATTATTTCATGATTAATCTAGGACTGCTTTTCTTTTGCAGACCTTAATATTAGCCACCGATTACGTCTCAGGTAATCATTTTCCCCTCGCTCACTTCTCTTATCTCAAGTGATCACTCTCTTATTCTCCTAGTACATGTAAGGTCACTACTTGGAGAATATACTTTTTCTTATATCTCTGAAATTTAAATTTATTATCATTCAGATTTCATCACCACTTTACTTATACAATTTCACATTCCCAATATGTACATATATACATATATTTATATCCTTTTTCAGGATTAGCAGTACTTCTTGTATCTACTCCTCTGAGTATGACAATTTCATCTTTTTAATTCTGGCTTGTCATTAATTCCAACCATAACTTCATAATGATCAGGGAAATCACATTTATTCATATACTTGGGAACTACCTCATAACTTGTGTTCCCTAGTCATCATATGACTTGTCTTCTCAAGACAATTTCATTCTTTTACATTCATCACCACAATTATTTTCCCACTTAATATAGTACTTTACTGTTACTATCTCGTAACCGTTTCGAATACTATATTCATACATACCCATTCACTTCTACTTCCTCCCAATTAAGTATTGAATCAATAAGATAGCAAATTCCACAAACTCTTCAACAATTCATTCGTGCTATACGGGTAAAACTCATAAATTTTATACCCCAATAAGCACACTTTAACCTCATTTAAGTAGTAAAATCTTTTACTCAGACAATTTTAATGTCCACATAATCAATTGAGACCTCACGTCTGTAATATATATATATCAATTCGGAACCAATGGTCACTGACTTAACAATAAGGTTTTCCATACCTTATTCAATAATATTGCTGATATCAATATACATGTTTATTCTTTTTAAAATCATCCTAGTTGGCTCTAGGCACACAAATAGGAAGGATACTACAGTCGGCTAGGGATCCAGATAGAATATGATAGGTATTTTAGAATATCATACTTGTTCCGGAACCTAGAAGCAACTGTAGAGAGTACTAATCCCATTGTTTTCAAAACGATAAAATTTTCATTTTCACCAGTTATAACAAACTAGTTTAATTCTTTACTCATCAATCTCTCGAGTAATTTCTCAAGCTCTACTGATTCACTGGTAAGAGCTTACAAACAGATTCCTATTTCAATTCACCAACCTCTAAGCTTGTCAACTAAATCTCGATGCCAACTTTATAATTTGGCAACTACGAGACCTTTCATCTTCTTGGTGATTACAGCTATTGTTCTGTTCGCCATATTGCTTTGATTCATATCATATCATTGGCGATCGCTCTTCTCGCCACATTATTATGATTTACACCACAATTTTTTGGTCAGATTAATCACCATACTCTTTGAGCGGTCAAGATTCTCGCCTACTTTAATAATTCATGTTATATTGGCGGACTCTTTTAAGTCCTCGCCATCATCTAACTCGCCCACATCATTGGCGATCATGCATGTGCACGTCCATTGGCGAGCTATCCCAATGTAGTTCTCGCCCGTCGAGTATTTCACATAAATCTCATAATATCACAGTTCTATGGATATCATAACGGACCAGCCTAACCGGCCATGGCAATCCCCTTTTTGGACCCATCGACAACGATTGCTGTGACAACGTTACTCATCCATACTGTCCTCTTTGGCGATCACCTCGATGCCCGGTTCTTCCAACCGTGCTCGAGCTCGCCTACCTCAAGGTTTTCTTTCCCAGCCACAGACTCAAACACTTGACTTCCTCAAATGTCAAGTTACTACCATTCTCCTAAAACATAAGGAGTATATATAACCAGTATTATCATAATCGATTTTACATCATTTTTCACACAATTCACCATTTTAAATCCAGACCTCAAAATCCACAACGGGGCTGACTATCTCGCGACCTCTCATAGCTTGTACTCTGGGTCGCCTTACTTATCAATATATCAATGGTGTCTACAGTAGAAATCATCCTTTATACCATCAAATACTCATACTATTTCACCATCAATTTCTATTTTAAATTCATTCAATCACTTATGACTTTGAAAAAAAACATGTCAATATAATGGTATATTCATAAATTCCCCTTTAATTTTCTCGCTCATCAATATAACTCCAAACACGAGATCTTAGGGCTTATATGTTAATATTACCCCTTTTCATCTTAATATCATCATTTTCAGGATCTTAGTTTGATATGGACAGAGAAGTCCTGGTGGGGCCCTCACCGAGTTCCTCACTGTATCTTATCAAATAGACCCGACATTATGATGATAAGATAGCCTATCTCATGCAAAATTTCCGGATTACTATCTCTATTTGTAACCCATAATTAATCAACTTTCACAATATTTCACCACTTAACTCATTTCACAGTCATTCGACTCCTCTATACATTCAGACTATACAGTACTACAAGGGATGTTAACCTTTCTCAACACTTTCTATGCTAAAGGCATCAACAGACATCGGACCAACCCAGGCTCTGATACCATTAAATCTGTAACATCCTGTTAACACGTTTTTCACGTTTTTCCATACAACTTTACTGGTTGGGCTGTCTACGATGCCATTAACATTCAACAGTAACGGTGATAAATGATAAACATTTATCTATTAATTATGGAATATGAAATTTCTTTTCATTATTCTTTACATTTGACATCCCCTATTAACCTTTATTTCACTAAGGTAGTACTATATACATATGTCTGAAATGTAAAAGAGAAGAGACTGTACCTGTCACATTTAACGTGCCATGCCTCAATGCTTTAAGCATAGCTATACCCATCTGAGAGCTAATTCTCTCAACTCCGTGTACTTCTTATCTGTGGAGCTAAAACAAAAGGGGTGAGCGATTCATACGCTCAGTAAAGGAAACATATGCTGCTTTAAATAAAGCAAAACTATATATCACAACTCAGTAGAAAAGACAGTGGATATATAATACACAACTCTCTTAAAACACCATTCAAATCACTGGCTAAACAGTTTACTTTAAAATGTAGTAAACACTATATAGGATTTCAACCAATCCTCACAATAAACAGAAATTGGTAAGTTGAGACTAGGAAACAAATAAATCATGCTATCATCGTTCCCCCTCCCCCTTGCGAGAACGGAATCTGCCGCTTTTGGGGTGCACCCGTAGGCCATCGCCCCTCACGGCTATCTCAGATCTATGGCCATAATCTATAGTGGTCCTCGGGTCCACTTGCCAAGTGACCTCGAGACTGCTGATGACTTGGCGGGTCCATCAGCCCTGTGACGCCCTGAGGTGCACTCATTGGTCCATCGACCGAGCCACCGCCCCAGGTAGGTCACGCAATAGTAACGCATGAACTCAGGGCCTAAAGTGTCAAAAATCACTTTCATATCTCATGAAAAACCTTTATGGAATTATTTCACCCATATTATCATTTTCCCAAAATGATTCAATTTCCAAAAAGGTTTAGGCTTTCTGTTTACAAAACACCTTGAAAACATTCTGAAATCTCAGCTTTTAAAACCTGTTCGCCCATGGTCAGCTCGCCCAATATGGCTCATCCATGGCAGCTTGCCCAATGCGGACAACCTGTGTTCGCCCGCCCACTTGCTTTTAAAATCTGAAAAGCAAAACCGGCTCGCCTTCAGTGGCTCGCCCAGTAATCAACTCGACAAGACGGTGAATTAGTATTCACCCGCCACTTAGCTTTTCAAAATAGAAGTATGTCTCGTTGATAGCGGTTCGCCCGCCTTATCTTTAAAACAAGGGCCGCCCGCCCAAACACATTAAAAAGGGTTCGCCCAACTATGGCTTACCCGGATTTCCCTTTAAAACAAGGGCACTCGCCCAGTTCTCATAAAAGAGAGCTCGCCACTTGGCTCGCCCCTTAGCCTTCCTATAAAAACGGTTCGCCCACCCTTAAATCTAGAAACGGGTGTATAAAAATTATAAAAGGGCTTGGCTCGCCCAACATAAAAACACAAGGGCTCGCCCAACATAAAAATACAAGGGCTCGCCCACCAGTACCAATTCGCCCACCCTGTATCAGTTTATCTAGAAAACAGCATAGGGGTCGGCTTTTAGCTCGCCCGAATCAAAATAATTATCAAATAACTTCCTCAAACAATGCATGTCAGAAAACAAAACATTTAACTTAATGTTTTCATAAAATTTACTCCACAGGACATGCATCACTTCACACACATCTCCCTTACCTGGTTTAACGAAGCTTTGCTTCGCTCTGCTTCCTGCTCGCCAATAGCCATTTCCAATTATCGGCTGCAAATAATTATAAATTCTATTAATATTCTTTTTATATCACTTGGCGAGATTGAGATAAATCGAATGACTACTCGCCCAACAGAGTTCTAACTAGCTCAACCGAGCTCGCCATTCAATAAATGTTTTACACGTGGAAGCTCGCCCGCCAGTCAACTCACGAGGCCTTCATTGGCTTAATTGTAGGAGTTCGCCCACAATCCTATTCGCCCAAAGCATATGCTTTTGAGCTCGCCCATTAATTCACTTCACTAGAATTGGGCGTTCTCGCCCCTTGAACACAGACTTTACCTTGGCGAGTTCCTTATTATCTACTCGCCTCATTGGCGATTACTAGTTTTCAACATGGGCGATCACTGTAGTCGCCATTGTCGTCACTTATTCCATTACTTTCCTTGTTTCCATATTCTCTAAAGATCTAACTAAAACAAGGTTGTGTTCTATGTTGTAAACATATAAGTCTACCATTGAATATGAAGAACACCTCAAAAATATGAAACTCACCTCAATCAACTGCACTACCAGAACAGATTGCTTTCCATCTCATGTTGGCCTTCCTTTGCCTATTCTTTTAGCTCATCAAGTTAAGAAGGAAAGGTTTGCAAGCTGGTTTATGTATTTAACCAACTTAAGGTTGGAGTTTAGTAGATCGAACATGGCAGAGAAATGGAAGAAACAGAGAAATGGCTTTCGTAAAAAAAAAAACTGAGGTTGGCTAACTCTGTTATCCTCAATTGTTTCTTCTTTTATAGCTGTGCCATCCAATCAAAATTCACTACTTGGTCTTATCTCATTTCCAGCATTTATTACACGTCTATCTTGCATTTAATGCATGAAGAAAAACTGCACTTACATGGGCGAGAAAATCTTCCTTCCACACACATCTTCTACTTCTATTGACTTTATTTTACTTCTCAACCAATAAGGTTAATTCCTTACTGACTTTAACATCTTCTCCATTAATTGTTTTCAACCGTATGACTTATAAGTCAATTTTGGCTGCAATGGTCATGTGCTGATTCCAGTTCCAGTTCGTCTAGTCAACCAGAAACCTCAGCTCGCCAACACCAATTTCAGTTTGCCAACATACGATTTGGTGATTTATGAGCTGACTTCCTTTACTTGGCTATCATTTATGCTTCTCTATGGCGACCATATTACTCGCCAATACATTCTTTGGGCGATCACAGTCTTCGCCACACACGGGTCATCATCTAATCACACCCTTGGCGAGCTCACCTATTCACCCTTACCATCATTCGGTTATCACCATAAGCCACTAGCTGGCGAACTCACGTATTCACAAAAAGGCAATTGCATTAACTCGCCAGCATCAATCTCGCCATCAACCCTTGCAATGGCTATATCTTGCTAGCCCATTGGCGAACTGTTTCATTATGATACTTGCCCATGGAGTATCTTACGGGAATTGTCCCATTTGCATCCAAAGTTAAGGAGCTTTTCACCATAGTTGTTCCGTTCAGTACTCAATTTAAGAAGCTTGGAAATCAATGCTCTCTATTTATTTACTTTCCATTATCACTTTTATGAAATTAGACTCTATAGTAGTGTAGAATTGGATCTTACATACCCGCAGTGCCTTTGGTTCTCTAATCATTCTCTAACACTGTTTAGCAAGTAAGGCCACATTAAACTCGTTCAAATCTCTAAACCCCATTCCACCCAAATTTTTAGCCATGGACATATGCAACCAACTTTTCTAATATATTTTCCTTTCATCAAATTTTTTACCCCACCAGAATTTCATAGTAGCAGCATTCGTCTCATCACAGATCCTCTTTGGTACCTTAACACATGCCATTGTATATGCTGGGACTGCACTAACCTTGATCAAAACCTCCTTTCCACCTAAAGATAAAGCCTGTTGCTTCCAATTCATCAGTTTCTTGAAAACCTTTTCTTTCACATATGCCATAGCTTCCCTTTTTGTCTTTCCCCATAAGTTAGGAATACCCAAGTAAACACCTGGATTATCAACAGCCTTAATACCTAAACAGTCTTCAATATTCTTCTTGACTTCACACGGTGTATTAGCACTAAAAACAATGCATGACTTGTCCAAATTCACCAATTGTTCGAAGCATAATAGTAAGCTTTTATGCAGTCAACCATCCTCCTGCAATTATGAGTATTAGGCTTTAAGAAGAAAAGAGAATCATCTGCAAACAATAAATGGGTTAGTTCAGGACTAAATTTACTCAACCTAATTCCTCTTAAAACTTTATCTTGTGCTTTACTCAAAATCATCCTAGACAAAACATCAACTACAAAAAAAAAAGGTATGGAGATAAGGAATCTCCTTATCTAAGTCCTCTAGTAGGATAAAT
Organism: Heritiera fomes; assembly: GCA_032173925.1. NCBI lineage: Eukaryota > Viridiplantae > Streptophyta > Magnoliopsida > Malvales > Malvaceae > Heritiera > Heritiera fomes. Next base: position 24,652,245 of record JAPDPM010000002.1, on the reverse strand, counting down.
CTTAGTTGAAACTTTTTCGTTTACTACCAAAGAATAAGAACTGTTTTAACACATTTCATAACCCATTTTACCCATTTTTCAGAAAAAACCAAGCTGCTTCATCACAACTTCCAAAAAATCCCACTCAACTCTATCTTATGCTTTATTCATATCAAGCTTAAGAGTCAAGTCATACTTCTTTCCTTTCTTCTTCATATTCAAAAAATGAAACACCTCCTGCGCAACAATTATGTTATCATGGATCTGTCTTCTCACTACAAACGCACTCTAATTCTCAGTCACCAACTTGCCCAAGTAAGGCTTTATTCTATTTAGATATTACCTTATAAATGAAGTTGCAAAGGCTTATAGGCCTAAAATGACCCACTTTTTTAGGGCAATCTTACTTAGGAATTAACACAATATCAATATCATTCAAGCCCCTTATCATCCTCCCTTCCACAAAAAAAAAACTATTTTACAACTTGAACAACATCATCTTTAACAATTCTCCAAAAATTCTGAAAGCCATTCAACCCATCTGGTCCAGGAGCCTTATCTGCTCCGAAGCTGAAAGACAACATCCTTCACTTCCTCCTCAAACACTTCTCTTTCTAATTAATTATTCAAATCGTCATCTACTAGACAAGGAACCTCTTTTAGCACTTCCCTCCATTCTTTGTTTCCTTTAGTTTCAAAGAGCTTCTTAAAATGATTCACAAACATGTTACAAATCTGCAATTCATCCTCTTCCCAGCTATTATCTTCCCTTAACATCCTTAGTATCTTATTTCTCCTTCTTCTCTGTATTGTGTTTTGGTGAAAGAATCTTGTATTTTTATCACCATGTTTGATCCAATTCACTCTCGCCCTTGCCTCCAATAAACCCCCTCTCTTCATTAAGCTTCCTTCAACGTTTTTTTAATCTCCACTGATTTATTAAATTCCATAACTTTCCCACAATTTTCCTAAACCATACCAAGTTCCTTCGCTAAATCTTCAATAACTTTCTCATTATTTTCGACTTCCTGCTTACTCTTATCAATTAGCCTTTTCCTACACCCATTTAGCTTTCGAATTATCTTCTCACCCTCAATTCCACTCGTTTCCCATTCTCATGCTTCTCTGATCACCTTCTCACAATCTTTCCAAGTTAACCAACAAGCTCCAAATTTAAATCTTCTAACTGCCTTCTTATCACACCATTATGAATTAAACACTAATGAAGCATTATCTGAACTTATAATAACCAAATTAATCACATGTATATTTGGAAACTCCTCCAACCAGGCTAAGTTGACCAACACCTTACCCAGTTTCTCCTCAATAATCTCCCCTTCTCTAGTTCCAAGCCATGTAAATTTTTGACCTTTTGCAAAAACTTCATTAAGATAGCATCCATCAATGAACTCATTAAAGCAATCCATTTTCCTCTTTTCCTTCCTGCCCCTACCTTTTTTCTCCCTTTCCTATCTTATGTCATTAGAATCACCAACACATATAATAGGTCCCTTACAACTAGTTACCTTCCTTTTCAATTGTTCTTATACTCCATGCCTTTCTTCAAATGTTAGAGCTCCATATATCTAAAAAACTCTAACAAGGTTATTCTTACCTGACAACTTTAAAGTAGATTCTATAAAACTTTTATTGCCCAATACAATATGAACATTGAAATCTCTCTTCCACAATAAAGCTAATCCACTACTAAGACCTATAGGATCCACATAAACTCCTTCCTCCATACCCACTTTCTTTCTCAAAACCTCCATTCTATTCCTCCCATTTTTTGTCTCCATTAAAAAGATACAATCTAGATCATATTTCTTTCTAAGCCCCTTAAGGTATGAACTGTCAAGTCTAATCCGACTCCTTATCAGTTCCAAGAAATTGCAATCATGGCTCCCTTGTGGCTGTTATAAGCCAACCACCACTGCCTTTAAATAGCTCTATAGTCTCTAAAACATCCCTATACAAATTTTCTCTTGACCTATCCTTAAAACCATCTCACTTTAAAACACCTTTCCCATTTTTCCTTTTACTTCTATATTGCCTCCGATGACCACCCTCCCTACCTAAACTCTTCCTAATTTGAAAAGGAACTGCATCTACCACCTCTACATTTACTAAACTTTTTGAGTCTAAGACATCCTCACTTCTCACTACTTTTTTCCTTCGTCTTGCCTCCTCCTCCTCATCCTCACCATCATCCCTTGTCCTTTTAATCTCTAGCTTTCTAATTCCATCATTAACTTCCTGCTTTCCTCCTCTTTAACTAAAAAGCAATTCCCAAAGGCTCATAACATACCATTTGTCCCTCTAGAGGTAATTCAACTATATAGTGATTTGTTTCCTTCTCTTCCTTTTTACCTTCTAAAGTATTCACATCATTCCTATAACACCTAATTCCCCCAAAAGTCATCTCCTATTTAGCATCCTCTTCAGACCCTACAGATTTTTTTTCTTTACTCTGCATCTTCGAAACATCCCCTGCAGACTGACTTTTTGCAGCATCCATGGTATCTTTACTCTTTACCATAACAGCTGACTTATCACTTTTAATCTGACCTGGCATACCACTTAATGTCTCAAGACTTACAATAACCTTCTCAGGGGACCCGCCATCCTCTCTATCCTTAAACAACCTATTATTTTTGCTCTAATCATCAAGTTTAATAGAATTCTCGCCCAAATCACTAACCATAACAGAATTCCCACCCAAAACAAAATTCCCGCCTAAATCACCCGTTTTAACTTCCCTATGGGCTTCATTTACACGTGCCAGCATTCCTACCTTAACTGTTTCCTCCTCCCTTTTGGAGGCTTTCCCAATCTCACATGCCACCTTACCTCCCTCTAATTTCAGCAGTTTGTTTTCTTTAAAACCTGTCACTACCTTCTCATGTCTGCTTCGATAATCTCACAACCTCCATTCCATTTCACAATCAGACCTCTAATCAATATTTTCCAATACTCTACTTCCACCTTTGAAAGGCAAAGCTCTCATGTATGGGCCAAATCTTGGTTTAAACTTATCATTCGCTATTATGCTTAGCTCCCCACCCCAACTTTTCAACAGGTGTCCTAACCTACCACAAACAAAGCAAAACTCTGACAACCTTTCATTCTTTAGATTTATCCATTTCCAATCACGTTCTCCTCTTGGACACCAAAATCCATTGATTAAGGGCTTTTGAATTGATATGCCAGCCCTAATTCTAAAAAAACCTCTATTTACTCATCTTGAATCCAGTATTTATTTATCTGTATTAATCTTCCCAACTCATTTCCAATCAATTCAGCATTTCTCAAATTCATCAAATCAAATGGCAAATTGTGAATCTGGATCCAAAAAGCAACTTCCAAAAATTAAATATCCTCTACTGCCGTTTCACTATTCAGCCACATAAGAACTAAGCAACACTCCATCATGGACCAAGAACCATCTTTAATGGCTCTAATCATGACCTCCTCTAACCTGAAAGAGATACTATACAAATTCTTCCCAACCTTACACATACAGGGACCTACATCAATGGACCTAATCCCCCTTAGAATGGCTAACACACCTTTCTTGTTTGACAATTTTTGTGAAACTATTTTCCAATCACAAAAAATTTAGTCAGAGCTATACTCTATTCATCATCACCTTCCAAATGAATCTCCATATCCTCCATGTATAAAAACCTTTATGATCTTTCTGATCCACAAGTAGAAATAGATCGTATGTGTTTAACACTGTTTTTTCTTCAATAGTAAAAGATAGAACAACCAAGAAATCCTATACCTAAGCAAAAAACAAAAATTCAATAAAACCCATAGATCCCTTATCTTTGATTAACCTTCTTCACTAAGCACAAGCCAAGAAAGAAATTCAAGAAAATCGAAAAACAAAAAAGAAAAAAATGAAGAAAATCCATTAGGAAAACTCTTAGAATAAAAGAGGAAACTCTATCAAAGAGACTAGACTCCAATGAGAGAGAGAAAGAAAAACTCCCAAAGACGAGAGAGAAAATTCCCAAAAATGAGAGAGAGTTGAAGCGATTATGTTATATATAGGTAGAAGTTTGTCTTTTACGTTTCCATTACTTTAGACATATAACATTACCTTTGCTAAGAGTTTAAACTCATCTTTTACGCAATGGACCTTATTAGTCTCTAACATTTTCCTACAGAGCACGTTATAATAACATATTTTTAGTCATTATAAATTCAAAGTAAGGTTTTGTCAACGGTGTGGATTTCATCTCTAATATTCGTTAATTATAAAAAATGAAACATTCAACGACGTCCATTTACCCTTTAGTGGCATTTATAAATGCAAATAATTATGTTGTGACGTTTATTATAAACGTTGCCTAGTTTAATGTTGACAATAAAGTGGGTTAGGTGTTTTATATGTAAAGTGGATGTAGTGCAAAGTGATTGTTAGGAGTTAAATTGTAAGGAAACTAACATTGCAATGTTTGATAAACTAACGCTTTGCTGCTAATGTAGTGATAAATTTCAAAAATATCCCTAAGTATAAAAACAAAATTGATGCATGATTATTAATTTAAAATATAATTACTATATTAAAATATAAATAATATAAAGTTATAACTTTTAACATCTTAATCAATCATAATATAAAATTTAATACATTATTAATAATTTAAAATTTAATTTTTATATTAATTTGTAAATAATATAAAGTTATAATTATTAATATGTTAATTTAAAAAATTAAATAATCAAATATATTTTTAAAAATATTAATAAATAGTTTAATTTCAACATTTACTTTTTGCTCTGAGTAAGTTACCAACAGTTGCTAACGCATAACTATTGCTATCTGTCATCATGCTCAAAGCTAAAGCGACTGGTTCATTCTAGTCTACCAAGGTTGTAGTTTGTTTCATCTATTTAGGTGTCTTGTTTTCTAATCAATGATAATAGAAAAGCAAAAGACTATTGTGTCAAAGGATTTCATTGATTCGTGGAATATTCTGAAGTTAACAGATGAGGAGTCTAAAACTATGAAAGTTGAGGAAATTGTGATTCAATAGATGAATTACTAGGGAAAGTTCTCATTTGTTAGATCTCTTCTGACTAGCAAACCTTTTAATCATGAAGCAATGTTTTCAACTTTCAAGTAACTATGAAGAATATCGTAGGGAGTTTCCTTCCAAGTGTTGGGTGATAATCTGTTTCTCTTCCAATTTATGTTCGCAAGGATGAGGTCAAAATTCTTGAAGGAGCCTCTTGGACTTTTGAATGGTGTCCCTTACTGTTGAAAAAATATGATGAGGCCAAACGCCCTACAGAGATTTTGATTTGTTCTTTGCTACTCTGGATGCATGTGTATGATTTGCCTTTAAGCATGATGTAGGATGTTGCAAAATAAATAGGTGCTAGAGTGGGAACCTTTCTAGAAGCAGATATGGGTGAGAAAGATGGAAGTTAGGGTAGATACTTGCAGCTTAGAGTTGAAATTGATATACAGAAATCTCTACAGAGAGCCATAAGTTTTTTGGACAGTGCCTCAACTTGTTCACAACTAACCCTTACGACTGGGTAGTCCTTTCCACTGAACAAGGTACTCGTGCTTTAGTATACAGTCCTTCCTCTATTCCACACAATTAGCTAGAATGCCCTTAACCTCCTTATCATATGAGGAAGCCATTATCACCGATGCACCTTAAGACTCTACTTATGTTGGATCATCATTATCCATATGGGATGGCTTAAACATGCTTACTCTATCATTCCAAATCACTAGGGACTTATTAGGCTTCGATACAACTAAGCAAGTGACCTTTTTACTTTACATGCTTTTGGCTAACAGAGTGGTCATTAGTACCTTGGCTTTGTTATTTGGCCTTCATCTTATCAAAACAACACATTGGCATCATTATCCATAATGCTTATATAGCTAGCAAAAGGTACAACAAATTCACGAATGCAGTCAAGGAAATCTAAACTAATTATAAATTCATGATCATTAAGTGGGATTACTTCAATAAATTCCTTCCCCTTACAGTCACCTAATGATAGCTCTACAGTGTGTGCTACTCCAGTTGCCGAAATTGGGTTTGAGTTGACTGTTTTGATGGTTTTTATTCATTTATTTATGTTCAGGACAAGCTTCTTGATTGTGCCTTCAAACAAAAGAATATTTAAAGCACCCATGTCAACCAAAGTAGTGATCGATTTACTTGCGACTAGAGGTGTCAAATGGGCTGGATGGCCCATGGCACGATATGATTCAACACGATGTGGGCTGTGATTGGCATGATTCGTAGCTAAATAAGTAAGCTGGGCCAAGAATGACATATATATGTGTGCCATGCCGAGCTACAAGTTTTAAAGCACGTGGATCGGCATGGCACGACCCGTTAAGAGCCAGTGCTAGCATGCGGCATGTGAGCTAGCATGCTAGCATGGCACAGCACACAAACCCATGTGTTGTGCCATATTAGCCCATAATTATTATATATGACACTTCGGACTCAATTTATTGGTTCTCTAAATTTATTTATGTTATTTTTTGTTTATGATGAAATTATATTTTTTATATTTTATTGGTAATTTGTACAAATAAAATTATATATTTAAAAAATCTAACTATGATATATTTGAATTATTAATTCATAGATTTATAATTCTTTCATTTTGAATACAAAATATAAAATATGTCATGTTTTATATATAATATATATAACCTCATAAAAAATAAATTATAAAGATAAAAATAAATTGCCACTTGATTTAGCAGTAGTAATAATATTGAATATCGAAATGTGCATTTTACTTAGAGATTGGTTAGATGGAGAAGTTCGAGCACAAGATAAATCAAATTATTTAATTGAATCATCAAATGAAGAGAATGAAAATAGAATAATAATGTTTGTGTCTTATGGTCTTTGTGTGTACGTGTATGTGTGTGTGTGTGTGTGTTTTAATATTAAGATTGTAAATTTTGATATCTTTATTTAGTAGGTTGTTTACATTTCCTTGTGGAAGTAGGCATTTTACCGAACCACATAAATTATGTGTCTATTTTATTTTTACTTATCTCGTATATTATTTAAATTAATAAATAAAAAAATTTTAAATAATAAAAAATCTAAAAAATTATTAATGGGCTGGGCTTGGCACTACATGGCACGAAAAATAATGCCATGCCTAGCCCAACATGACCCATTAAGGCTGTGGGCCATGTGCCGTGCTGAGCCATACCCTTAATTTTCATGGACGATGCCAGCACGACCTATTAAAAAACAGTGCTATGCTAGCATGACCCATTAACACATGAACTAATATTTAAATGGACCATGCCAACCTAACACGGCCCATTTGACGCCTCTACTTGTGACACTATGTCTATGTACATCAGTTGTGAGATCCTTAATTTCCATGTAATTCCTCCATGTATGTAAAGTATTCTAAGCTAATATGATTAAATGAACATGAAGTTTAATGTGTGAATGATGTATGCATGATGTGTAGAAGAAATAAGAAAGTTGATAGTCAATAAGTCAAATAAATTATGTTGATATCTAAAAAAAAATAATTGAAGCATGAAAGAAAATAAAATCAGAATTTTGATTGGATTTAAATAGATGAGTCATATGGAGGAGGAAGTAAATTCAATGGACAAATGAGTCAAAGAGGTAAAGCATGGCTGAGATGAATTAATGGGATAAAGCATGCATTAAATGCAAATTAGCATAGTCATCATCTTCATCTCATCACCAACGTCAGCCCTTATCTTCCAGCTCTCCCTCACGTTCTTCCTCCATTTTCCCTAAGTTTCCAACATAAGTTACCTTGATAAACTGCCTTAATTCTCCAGCAATTCATTAAGTTCATTTGACGAAAATCGATCCTTGTCACTAGACTAAGAGATATCCAGAGTTTGGTGGATTGATTTCAAGTATTGGAAGAGATCTCAAAGTTTGAGATTTTGATCTCTAGTAAAGGTAAGAGAAATAGATGATTCTTGCAATTTCGTTCTTGGATTTGAGTTGTGCTGAGTTGATATGATAGGTGTATGTAGTTTAAATTAAGGTTTGATGTGGTATGATGATTTTAGGTTGAAGAAGTGACAATCTAAGGTTAACGCGCCAAGTGTTTTTACGTTCTCGAAGGAATCGAGGTAAGGAATTTATGTAACGGACGTAAGGCGGCTATGTCCGCATGTTTTATAGTGTTTTTATGTGGTTTGGAAGAAGCACCAGTTGATTTTGTGCAGGAAAAGATGCATTTTCGGACTTGTCTCCTAGTACCAATTAGGCTAGGGGCAGCCGACTACCATAAAGGGAAGTCGACTGCCTAGAGACAAACAAAACGCCGTTTTCCGAAAATCGATGCAAACCAGTCGACTGCTATGTAAGCCAGTCGATTGCTATTTTTCCAGAAGCATTCTGTTTCAAACCAGTCGACTGCTAAATGGGACAGTCGACTGCTATTTACCAAATTACATTCTGTTTCAAAAACAGTCGACTACCCTATATGACCAGTCGACTGCTATTTCTTAAGAAGCATTCTGTTTGAAAACCAGTCGACTGCTATATGGACCAGTCGACTGCCCCCATGTATTTTCAAATATGAAAATATTGGAAAATTTAAATGAAATTATTTCGATAAAAGAAGTTATGAAGGAGCAATCGACTGCCCTATAAGACCAGTCGACTGCCATGTATGAAAAGATGTTTTCAAAGCTTATTTGATTTAAACACAAAGGTGTTTTCTGAAAAGTATATTATAAATGTTTTGAGGCTATGGACTGCGTAATGATTATGCATTTCTGATGGCTGAGAGACTCTGATCAAGTCCTCAGTAATATGTATGTTAAGTGAGGAACCCTAGTCTGGTCCTCAAGACCATCAGTGACACCTGACTAGTGCTCACTATGGTATTATTAAGGCAGGAGAGAATCCCTGACCTCTACATGGTATACCAATGTACTAATGCATGATTAGAGTCATATGAGTCATATGAATGGGAATGAACGGTTCATATGACGACTCAATCGCTTAAACATTGTGCATAGTCTCCATCTATTTCAAAGTACAAGACGTATGTATGAAGAAAAGTATGATGTATGTTTTAAAGTATGATATGAAGTATGATGTTTTAAAGAAAGAAGTATGATGCATGTTTTATATGTATGCTATATTTTAAAAAGAAGCATACAAAGTATGATTGCAATGTCATTTGAAATGAATATGCATGGTTGAAACCAATGCATGAAAGATGTTTATAATGCCTGCTTTATAATGCTTTACATGACATTATAGAGCCAAGTAGGAAAAATGCATATAGAGGCATAGTACGCTCTTTTACATACTTTTCTTACTGAGCGTAAACTCACCCTTTTACGACTATTTTTCCTACAGACTACCTGAAGTGAATTACGCTCCGACTAGAGGAGCTTGTGCTTGAAGAATCGAAGTGTACCTTCTCGATACGCTTCCCAGTTAGCATAGAAGGTATACTTATATGTTCATATGTAAAGTTAAATTGTAATTCAGCTACAATACAGTACAAGTAGAAATTTATGTATATAAGATGTCGGGGATGTAAGTTAAGATGATGTATGAGATCCTGTGGAAATGGAATGATATTTATATATATCATTTTTATGTTTATAGAAATTGAATAAAATTTCATGAGCTATTAAATGATTAGCTTAAGATTAAGGGAAGAACGACACTGGATGAACTAAATCTAAATAAGAAGGAAAAAGATAAGTGATAAGATGAAGTGACGGGGACGTCACAGAGTGGTATCAGAGCAGTTTAGATTTAGGTTTGTCAGTGTCAAGGAGCTAGAAATAGAGTATATTCCCCAATTGTACTGTACTTGTCGGAATATAAATGTATAGTATAGCTGTTTCTAGTTATACTAAAGAGCTCAATGATGATTATATTTACAGTATGAGCTCACGAAGAAGAGGTACAAGAAGAGGAAGAGGACGGGGTCGCACTGAAGAGCCCCCAGTTCCGTCTCCTCAACCATCTCCACCACATAGCCCGAATACAAGGCTAGTGAAGATGGAAAAGCATATGGAGAACATGGCCACGATGTTCACCCAGTTTATGTCTAATTTCCTGAATGTGGCCACAAGCACCCAAGCAACTGCAACTGTTATTCCTCCTACTGAAGTAACCCCACCAGTCCCAGTTACTGGAAGGCGGGATCCTAGAGCTTATTGCAGTGTGGCATTGATTAAGGAATTCAAGAAGTTGGATCCGCCCAAGTTCAAGGGGGAAAGAGATTTGTTGACAGCTGAGAACTGGATGAAAGCTGTTCTAAAATCTTTCGAGTATATGCCCTGCTCCGAAAGGGAGAAAGTAGGCTTAGCCGCTTATCTGTTGATTGATGATGCTGAATATTGGTGGCAAGCCACTCGGACCGTGTTAGAGGCCCGATATGATGAAGTTACGTGGGACAGATTTGTGGAAGCTTTTAATGAACAGTATATCCCACGCACGGATCAGAATAGATTGAAGATCGAGTTCCTAAGTTTGACTCAAGGTACGATGACGGTGAATCAATATGAATCTAAGTTGACCACCTTGAGTAGATTCGATCCAGAAGTCCGAAGAGATGAAGGGCATAAGATCTACAGATTCATCGAGGGATTGAGGTCCCCGATTAGATCTAAGTTGTATCCAATGGATATCACCACCTATGGAGAAGCTGTCTGTAAGGCTCAGCTGTGTGAGCAAGACTATGATCTACACCATGCTGACTTCCGAGCCAAGGGTAAAGGCAAGGAACCGATGAAGCGAAAGTCGGATGAGAAAGCTTCGAGCAATAGGTATCCATTTCGGAGGAGTAGACGATCTGAAAGAGTTTCTATAGGTAAGTAAAGTATAGAAAGAGGATCTTTAAATTAATTTAATAGTTATATGGAATTATATTGAAGTTGGAGTTATGATGATGATGATACTGATATAGGTACTCCTAGAGCTATCGGGATCAAGATAAGTGATGAGCGATCCCGAAATCAAGTTGGAAGTACCGCTAGCTCACCAAAGAGTACGATGCAAAGATGTGAGCAGTGCGGGAAGTTTCATGGATCACAGCCATGTCGCTCGGTGAGTGGCGCTTGCTTTAGATGTGGGGAGAAAGGACACATGATTAGGGATTGCCCTCAGAGAGATCCGAGGATGCCTGACGAATCAGATAAGACCCCTAAACCACAACCTAAGGCCACTGCTGCTGAGAAGGGAAAGAAAGCTGTGACCCAAAGACGAGTGTTTGCCATCAACGAAGAGTCTGCCGATGCCTCGTCCAAAGTGATTAAAGGTACAATTTACCTGTTTGATGTGAATGTCATAGCATTGTTTGATCCAGGCTCCACGCATTCATTCATGTCTCCTATGATTGCTATGAAAGTACCTGTTGAGCCTGAGACTTTAGAACACTCATTAAAGATAAACACACCACTTAGAGAATCACAAGTGACAGAGTTGGTGTATAGAAACTGTAAGCTACGGGTAGGAGAAAGAGAATCTAAGGCTGACCTAATCCTATTGAATATGTATGGGTTTAATGTTATTTTAGGTATGGATTGGTTAGCTAACAATCATGTTATAGTGGACTGTTATGCTAAGAGTGTAACCTTCTCTTCACCCGTTAGCTATGTTATAAATTTTGCAAGAAATTAATATGAAACCTGTTTAGTTCCTGATTTGAATTCATATGAAAATAATAAGAAGCATGTATGGTTGTATGAAGGATTCATTGCTTATGTGGAGGACGTAGATCAGAAACGTCCCGGACTCAATGATATTCCTGTAGTCCGAGATTTTCCCGAGGTGTTCCCGGATGATCTTCCAAGACTTCCTCCGGATAGGGAAGTGGAGTTCACTATCGATTTGGTGCCGGGGACTGAGGCTATATCAAGAGCTCCTTACCGGATGGCCTTGGTAGAATTGGAAGAACTTAAGAAGTAGCTTCAAGAGTTGCTAGACAAGGGATTCATACGACCCAGTGTATCCCCTTGGGGTGCTCCTGTGCTTTTTGTCAAGAAGAAGGACGGTAGTATAAGGTTATGCATTGACTACCAGTGGTTGAATAAAGTGACAATCAAGAATAAGTATCCTATTCCCAGGATAGATGATCTCTTTGATCAGCTCAAGGGTGCACAAGTCTTTTCCAAGATAGACTTGAGGTCGGGATATCATCAGTTGAAGATCCGAGATGAAGATATCCCTAAGACTGCATTCAGGACACGGTATGGCCATTATGAATTCTTGGTGATGCCATTTGGATTAACCAATGCACCCGCAGCATTCATGAATCTGATGAAAGATGTGTTTAAACAATACTTGGACTAGTTTGTCATTGTCTTCATCGATGACATCTTGGTGTACTCGAGGTCACGGGAAGAGCATGAGCAGCATTTGAGGATTGTTTTGGAGACCCTCAGAGATAGAGGACTATATGCCAAGCTAAGTAAATGTGATTTCTAGTTAAACCAAATCTCCTTTTTAGGTCATGTGATCAGTAAAGATGGAGTCTTAGTTGATCCATCAAAGATTGAAGCGGTGGTCAAGTGGGAAAGACCGAAGACTGTGACGGAGATTAGGAGTTTCTTGGGTTTAGCTGGCTACTATAGGAGGTTTGTAGAGGGTTTCTCGAAGTTAGCTGCTCCACTGACGCGCTTGACGCGCAAGGAAATGAAGTATGAGTGGAATGAAGCCTGTGAGTGTAGTTTCCAAGAGTTGAAGCACAGGCTGACGACTGCACCGATTCTCACCATCCCTAGTGGTTCAGGTGGATTTGTAGTGTATAGTGATGCCTCAGGGCAAGGTTTGGGATGCGTGTTAATGTAGCATGGTAGGGTAGTAGCCTATGGTTCCAGACAATTGAAGGACCATGAGAAGAACTACCCGACTCATGATTTGGAGTTAGCTGCAGTAGTGTTTGCCCTGAAAATATGGAGACATTACTTATATGGTGAGAGATTTCAGATTTTTACGGATCACAAAAGTCTGAAATACTTATTTTCCCAGAAGGAATTAAACATGAGGCAAAGAAGATGGCTCGAGTTACTAAAGGATTACGATTGTGAGATTTTGTACCACCTGGGGAAAGCCAATGTGGTGGCGGATGCTTTGAGCCGGAAGTATGTAAGTATGATGTCTTATATGATGATAAAACTAATTGAGCAATTCGCAAGCCTCAACCTTAATGTTATGACTTATGAGCAAATTGGAATGATGGCTAGTTTAAGGATTGAGCTAGAGTTAATGGACAGAATCCGAAGTGCTCAAAAGGAAGATGATAGATGCATAGAGGCTATGAATCAGATGCAATCAGGTATGACCTCAGAATTTAATGTCAGTAGTGATGGAATTTTGAGGTTTAGAGGTCGTATATGTGTTCCTAATGATGACGAATTGAAAAAGTTAATCTTGATTGAAGCACATGCCACTAAGTACACGTTACATCCAGGAAATACGAAGATGTATCACAATCTTCGCAAGGTGTACTGGTGGAAGGGCATGAAGAGAGACATAGCAAATTTTGTAGCAAAATGTCTCACATGTCAACAGGTCAAGGTAGAGCACCAAAAGCCAGCAGGATTACTGCACCCTCTGCCTATACCTATGTGGAAGTGGGAACACATTACGATGGACTTTATTATGGGATTGCCCAGAACCAAGAAGAATCATGATGGTATTTGGGTGATTGTCGATAGATTGACAAAATCAGCTCATTTCCTACCTATGAAGTCAACTGATACACTCAATGCTTTGGTAGATATGTATGTAAAAGATGTCGTAAGACTACACGGTATTCCAGTGAGCATCACTTCTGATAGAGATTCCAGGTTTACTTCCCATTTCTGGGAGCATTTTCAGGAAGCCATGGGATCTAAGTTAAATTTTAGCACAGCTTTTCATCCGCATACTGATGGACAGTCCGAGCGCACGATTTAGACGCTCGAGGATATGTTGAGGGCTTGTGCTATGGACTTTAAAGGCTCCTGGGATGACCATCTGCCATTGGCTGAGTTTGCATACAATAATAGTTATCATGTAAGCATCGGAATGGCACCATATGAAGCTTTGTATGGAAGAAGGTGTCAATCTCCGATTGGGTGGGAAGAAGTGGGCGAACGTAAGTTATTGGCTCCAGACCTAGTCGAGCAAGCATCAGAAGATGTTAAGTTGATTTGTCAGAGGCTTAAAACAGCTCAGAGTAGACAAAAGAGCTATGCGGATGCTCGACGGAGACCACTTGAGTTCATGGTTGGAGATTTTGTGTTCTTGAAAGTTTCTCCATCCAAAGGGATCATGAGATTTGGCCGACGAGGTAAGCTAAGTCCTCGTTACATCGGTCTATTTGAGGTCTTAGATCGGATAGGTGATGTTGCCTATAAATTGGCATTACCTCCGGAGCTATCGGGAGTTCATAATGTGTTTCATGTATCGATGCTTCAGAAGTATAATCCGGATCCGTCTCATGTCATTGAGTATGAACCCTTGGAGATAAGGGAAGATATGAGCTATGTAGAGAAGCCGATTCGGATTTTGGACAGAAAAGAGAAAGTTTTGAGGTCTAAGACGATCTCGTTAGTGAAAGTTCTCTGGCAATACCATACGATGGAAGAAGCTACATGGGAGCTAGAGAGCTTAATGAAGGAAAGGTATCCAAAATTATTTACATGACAAGCTAAGGCAAATTTGGAGGACCAAATTTTCTAAGGTGGGGAGGATGTGAGATCCTCAATTTCCATGTAATTCCTCCATGTATGTAAAGTATTCTAAGCTAATATGATTAAATCAACATGAAGTTTAATGTGTGAATGATGCATGCATGATGTGTATAAGAAATAAGAAAGTTGATAGTCAATAAGTCAAATAAATTATGTTGATATCAGGAAAATAATTGAAGCATGAAAGAAAATAAAATCAGAATTTTGATTGGATTTAAATAGATAAGTCATATGGAGGAGGAAGTAAATTCAATGGGCAAATGAGTCAAAGAGGTAAAGCATGGCTGAGATGAATTAATGGGATAAAGCATGCATTAAATGCAAATTAGCATAGTCATCATCTTCATCTCATCACCAACGTCAGCCCCTATCTTCCAGCTCTCCCTCATGTTCTTCCTCCATTTTCCCTAAGTTTCCAACATAAGTTACCTTGATAAACTGCCTTAATTCTCCAGCAATTCATTAAGTTCATTTGACGAAAATCGATCCTTGTCACTAGACTAAGAGATATCCAGAGTTTGGTGGTTTGATTTCAAGTATTGGAAGAGATCTCAAAGTTTGAGATTTTGATCTCTAGTAAAGGTAAGAGAAATAGATGATACTTGCAATTTCGTTCTTGGATTTGAGTTGTGCTGAGTTGATATGATAGGTGTATGTAGTTTAAATTAAGGTTTGATGTGGTATGATGATTTTAGGTTGAAGAAGTGACAAGCTAGGGTTAACGCGCCAAGTGATTTCACGTTCTCGAAGGAATCGAGGTAAGGAATTTATGTAACGGACGTAAGGCGGCTATGTCCACATGTTTTATAATGTTTTTATGTGGTTTGGAAGAAGCACCAGTTGATTTTGTGCAGGAAAAGATGCATTTTCGGACTTGTCTCCTAGTACCAATTAGGCTAGGGGCAGCTGACTGCCATAAAGGGCAGCTGACTGCCTAGAGACAAACAAAACGCCGTTTTTCGAAAATCGATGCAAACCAGTCGACTGCTATGTAAGCCAGTCGACTACTATTTTTCCAGAAGCATTCTGTTTCAAACCAGTCGACTGCTATATGGTACAGTTGACTGCCCCCATGTATTTTCAAATATGAAAATATTGGAAAATTTAAATGAAATTATTTCGATAAAAGAAGTTATGAAGGAGCAATCGACTGCCCTATAAGACCAGTCGACTGCCATGTATGAAAAGATGTTTTCAAAGCTTATTTGATTTAAACACAAAGGCGTTTTCTGAAAAGTATATTATAAATGTTTTGAGGCTATGGACTGCGTAATGATTATGCATTTCTGATGGCTGAGAGACTCTGATCAAGTCCTCAGTAATATGTATGTTAAGTGAGGAACCCTAGTCCGGTCCTCAAGACCATCAGTGACACCTGACTAGTGCTCACTATGGTATTATTAGGGCAAGAGAGAATCCCTGACCTCTACATGGTATACCAATGTACTAATGCATGATTAGAGTCATATGAGTCATATGAATGGGAATGAACGGTTCATATGACGACTCAATCGCCTAAACATTGTACATAGTCTCCATCTATTTCAAAGTACAAGACGTATGTATGAAGAAAAGTATGATGTATGTTTTAAAGTATGATATGAAGTATGATGTTTTAAAGAAAGAAGTATGATGCATGTTTTATATGTTTGCTATATTTTAAAAAGAAGCATACAAAGTATGATTGCAATGTCATTTGAAATGAATATGCATGGTTGAAACCAATGCATGAAAGATGTTTATAATGCATGCTTTATAATGCTTTACATGACATTATAAAGCCAAGTAGGAAAAATGCATATAGAGGCATAGTACGCTCTTTTACATACTTTTCTTACTGAGCGTAAACTCACCCTTTTACGACTATTTTTCCTACAGACTACCTAAAGTGAATCACGCTCCGACTAGAGGAGCTTGTGCTTGAAGAATCGAAGTGTACCTTCTCGATACGCTTCCCAGTTAGCATAGAAGGTATACTTATATGTTCATATGTAAAGTTAAATTGTAATTCAGCTACAGTACAGTACAAGTAGAAATTTATGTATATAAGATGTCGGGGATGTAAGTTAAGATGATGTATGAGATGCTGTGGAAATGGAATGATATTTATATATATCATTTTTATGTTTATAGAAATTGAATAAAATTTCATGAGCTATTAAATGATTAGCTTAAGATTAAGGGAAGAACGACACTGGATGAACAAAATCTAAATAAGAAGGAAAAAGATAAGTGATAAGATGAAGTGACGGGGACGTCACATCAGTCCCTTCTCTATTTCTTGACCTTGAATTGATGTAGTCTTAATCAAACCAAGGTATCTTGCTTTGGCTTATCATCCTGCTTTATTAGTGTGGACAACTTGCTTCTTTTTGAGCAGTCAAATACCTTGTGGGGCACTTCACATAAGAAACATTTTGGTGGCACATAGTCATTCTTGGAACCCTTCCTATTAGACTCCTTGCATTTCGACCATTATGGTTTTCCGTTTCCATACTTGGATCGTCAACTCTTGTTTCCCCCATTATTGCCTTTTCCATTGGATTTGGAAGATTCAGACTAGTCTCCCTTTCCCTTAAAATCTACCAATGACTCTGTAATTGTCATGGCCTCGGTCAGATCCTAGATTCCCTTCTGTCTCAATTGCTGTTGTGCCCACAGCTTCAAGCCGTCTATGAACTGGAACAGACCCTTGCTGTCCCCAATGTAAAAAATCTGCAGCAAGATCTCTGAAAACTCTTTAACATACTCTTGTACCTCGCCCTTTTGACTGAGCTAACGTAACCTGCCATGCCTCATCCTTAACATACACAAGATTGATTTGCTTATTAAATTATTTCTTGAATTTATCCTAAATCCTGATCTCATCACTTCCACACTTGCTTCTCCACCAAAGTAATGCAATATCAACCAAATATAAAGTGGAAGTGTTTACCTTGGTTTACTTATCAATAATACCAATCCCATGGAAGAATTATTCCATGCCCCAGAGAAAGTTATTAACATCCTTAGCACATCTATTTCCCTTGGATTCCTTTAGCTTTGAAACTTTAACATGATGCCTAGTAACTGTAATAGCTAGCATGCCACTCCCAATGATCGTTTTGTTGGTTGTGAGCAACTCCTTGAGCTCTTCCATCTCCTTATGCATAGCCTCAACGACAGCTTCTAATGCCTCATTTTTATAGGTCACCATGTCCAGTGCCTTATGGAGAGCGTTTTATACCTCTCTCTTGAGATCTTCCTCTAATGGGCTGATCTCCTCTACGCACACATCAGTCTTATCACACTTGTCTTTCATTTCTCCTACAACAATCTCAACCTTGACTAGTAAAGCCTTTGTGGAATTGATAATATCCCTCAAGTTGGCCTTTTTGACATGTCCCCTTGTCTCATGGACCTCTTGGACCTTTGGTTCGTTGTCGGATTGAGATGCCATCATTATTCTACTAGTCCTTCTAACAAACCTGGTTCAGATACCACCTATCACAAGTAGTGATCTTTGACTGAGAACCGTGCGACCTTAGGCTTGAAGCTTGCATCCTCAGAAGCTTAAGCTAGCCTACTTTCACTATCACACACACATGTTTAGAACACGTAAAAAACACTTAACCAATAAAGATACTGAAGTATAATAATAAACATGAGAAGTATGTAGATAAAATTCATAAAACTTTGATGAGAACTGATTACAACTGTGATAATCGAGAATTCTCCCATTTTGAAATTTGGGATCTGCAAATTTAATTTCTAATGTTAACAAACAAATTTGAGTAAATAAATAAATTTATTATGCGACTAGAATATTTTGGGATTAAGGTACTTAATCCATTTGGAAATTGTAGATTTAATAGTTAAGAAATTATTTTGGGTAATATGGAATTTAAATTTCAAAGAAATAGAAATATATATATATAGTAAATAAATATATATTGTTTGTTATTTCTTATACCAAAATAAATGTATACTCGGAAAAGAATATATGATTATAAATGAATGTATATGGATATATACATGTATATATATATAGATACAAAATAATAATATATATGTAAATATAAATATAAAAAATAAAATAAATAAAATATATATAATAAGTAGTAAAATATATTACTATGTATTATAAGGATTTTATATATAGGTATATAATATATGTATATACTAAATGTATTAAGTAATAATAATAATAATAATAGTAGTAATAATAATAATAATAATAATAATAATAATAATAAAAAACAAATAAATAAAAAAATATATAAAAAAAAGAAAAGAATGAAAATCGGCAAGGTTCCAAGGGAAGCTTGGCGAAATCATCAGTTTGCCTACGCAGACTTACCAAAAAAAAAAAGAAAAGAAAGGAACGAAAGAGGGAGACGGGGAGAGAGTCGTCGCTGGCCAAGAAGGAAGAGAGGAAGGGCCAGCGACGACGAAGATCGGTGAAGGAGAGAGGAAAAGGACCTGATTGGAAAGAAAGAAAAAGAAAATAAAAGAGAAAAGAGAAGAGAAAGGCAAGAGAACCGATCAGACTAGAGGAGTCGAACTGATGCCGGTATGAAGGAGAAGAGAAAGGGCTTGCTGACCATGAAGAAGGAGAGAGGAAAGAAAGGAGGAATGGAGAAAGAGGTTGCCGCGCCACTGCACTACTACCGCTGCCGCCCAGCTAGCCAATCTAAAAAGGAAGTGAAGGGTACAGCCACGCCACACCCTCAACGGCGGTCAAAGTGGTTGAACCGAGGGTTAAGAGGAAAATAAAAGGTTAAACCAACCAGGGCAAGGCTGAATCGGTCTGAACTAGTTCAACCAAAGAAAAAAAAAACAACCAAATAAAAAGAAAAAAAGGGGACAGAACAGAGAAGAGAAAAAGAACGGTAAGAAAATTAGGTTAATTTTATTTTTATTAAATTATTGAGTAATGTTGCAAAATTGTAAGTATAGATATGGGTTTGAATTTGTAGAAATTATGCAAAGGATGATTGGAGCTTGATAGAGCTTGAGAGAGATTGAATTGTGAATTTTGATGCTAGGTAAGGTATTTATATAAATTAGTCGTAAATTAATATGGATTTGGTTTGATTGATTTGAGGTTTTAAATACTAAATTTGAAATTTTGAGAATGTAATTAAATAAGGTTATGGGTGAGAATAGGTGATGATGTTGATGTAAAGATTGAAAATGGTAATGTGATGATTTACATTGTAGATATGATGTGATTGAGGTTTTAAAGATAAATTTCAAACTATTTGTGGATTGATTTGATTGAGGTTTCTGAGGTAGAATTGGAACTGTCTATAATTTTGAAATGATTAAGGGTTGAGATTAAATATTTTATTGTATTAAATTAGTTGCTTTTATATGTTGATAATTTAATTTTTAATATATGGATAATAATATGAGAAGTAAATAAGTATTTGAAATGAATTGGTTTGGAAATTGTGCCTGGTTGGGTATATATAAAATTGTGTTTTTCATGCAGGAGGTTAGGATAATTATAGTTGTTATGCCACCGAAAAGTTTTTCTAATCATCGATAGGAAATAATTGTATATCATGTGATAAGCTTAACCATAAGTATCAATTTGTAAGATAATAAATTTGGTAGTAAGAGGTAAAGTTGGCAAAGGAAGTGAAGTTAATGGAATTTTATATGTATGGAGGATGTACGATAATTATACCAAATGAGTAAAGAATAGTTGTTAAATTAAGATTTGAAAAGAACGAGTGGTGAACAAATTGGTATCTACGGCGAAGCATGATTTATAATATTAAATGTGGGATATTGATGAATAATGGATAAGAAATAAAATAACAATATTAATAGGATTAAAGATGGAATTGGTTGGAAGAAAGAATATCATTTAATGGAGCACTATCTAATGATCGGTAGAAAATTATACTGAATATGAGAAATTATTAAATTAAAATGTATGGAAGGAATGAATAAAAATTTATCATTATTATGGTGTGTAATTTTAAAGTATTTTAATATTATTTTGCAGTTATCAATTTTAAGGGAATAAATAGGAAGTGGTGTTATTGGACATGGTACTGCACGATAATCATGGTAATGAACATATATGAGAGTTACATAAGTAACGTTTTATTTCCATCGTAAATTTTCGAAACTGAATCGTAATTGCTCCGAACTTGATTCTTATAAACAAGAAAATAGAAATTTACTTTATCTTCGTACATGTTTAAATATAATTTTAATTGCATGAAAATATATTTTATCATTATTATTATTTTATATGAAATGTTTTTATGAATTGACTTACATGAAATAAATTACATAAATTGATTTACATGAGATGATTTACATGAATTGATCTGCATGAAATGGTTTGTATGAAATGGTTTACATGAAATGAATTACATGGAATGATTTTTATGAATTGAACGACATAATATGATTTACATAAGTGGAATTATATAAAATGATTTGTATTATGAATCATATGATTTATGAAAATGATTTGAACTGACTGAAGATAATTGCTACCTGAAAATGATTTCTACTGTTGACCGAAATGATTTATGAAAATATTTTGAGACGATTGCTCCCTAGTGGTTATGCATATTGTTACCAATTGCGAGACCTAATCAGTCCACAGATATATTACATATGACTGTAGGAATATGGTTAAACCCACAAGTTTACATAGTAAGCACCTGACCAGTTCGATCTGTGATCGAATCACTATGGCCATACGTTATTATACTAGCCCCACGGGGATACCAAACCAACCCTACGGGTATACTGATATTGTTTCATCCCTGGGGATACCAAACCGTGCATGATTCTATTGAATGTGACTGTCTCCACTATATTATACTGTTTTATTGAACTGAATTGTTACCGATAATGAACTGTTTACTGATACTAAATTGTTTACTAATATTGAACTGTTTACTGATACTGAATTTTTACCGATATCGAATTGTATACCGATATTGAACTGTTAATGGATTTTCACACTGAACTATTTACTGAACCATTACTGGATTTTACATTGAACCGTTTTACTGAACTGATTGATGTAAATTATTTACATATTGCATTACTACATAAAATGCTTTTAAAGTGATTTAGAAGTAAATTATATTGTTTATTCATTTATCATCCAACTGGTTATTCCCTATAGTCGCTAGTAGAGACCGAGACATGACAGGTATTCTAAAATACCTCTCATCTTCCATCCAGTTACTTGGTCGACTATAGTATCCTCCCTATAACGCCCCTTAGTGAGCTAATAGGAAATAAATGTTTATATGCATTTTAATGTTTATAATTATTATGTTATTCATAGTTAGCAAAAGAAATGATTTTTATTTAACTGCATATAGTATACACTTTTATATATGTTTCTTACTGGGCTTTCCCCAAAGCTCACCCCCTTCCTCACCATCCCAGATAGCCCATCAGTGTACAAGATATCTGCTTCTTTCGGGTTAGTTGAAAAATTCTCTAGAAGTTTAAGGTATCAAGTGATCAGGTATATATATAGAATTTTATATTTATATTCAAATATATAAATGTACCGCAAATGTATTTGTGATGGGATGTAAATAGTATGATGTTAAATCTTTATTTTGATTTTCTTAATTCTTATTTATGGATAAAATAATTTAATTGTAGAAAGGTTTAATTGTAATGAAAATTATAAAATGAACTTACTCTGACACCAAACGCAAACCCATTGATATCGAACGATTGAATGAGAAAGATAGAAGTGAAACGAAAAAAATTTAGTTTGAAATTTTATAATTCTGAATGTTACAAAGTGGTATCAGAGCAAGGTTGTCTAATACGTGTCGGTGTAAGTAAATTGGAATTGATTTACATCTCACACTATTGAGCATTGTTTGAATATAAATTGAGAAGAATGGTTAGAAAATAAGATGAAATGTCGATCTGTAGAATAATATTGATGGTCAATAGGACGAACAAGAATAATAAATATGGATGTTGTACGCAAGTGTTATGAAATACGTACTGGATGATTGGTGATGATTAATCAATTAGGTTTAGATAGAATGATTAGAAGTGATTGAAGACTTATGTATAACTAAAAATGATAGAGTGATCACAGTAAAGATAAATGGTACAAATAGGAATGAGAATTGCTAGTGAATGATACAAATATTATATGGAAGCATGGGTATAAATGAATAAGATAGACATTGAACGATCAAGAATGTTTGATTAAGAAATGTATGATTTTAAGGATGACAAAATGATCTTATAGGATGCAATTAATGTAAGAGCCCTATTTTCCTCGTATTTGATATAAGTTACTGAGTGTAGGAACTTAAAAAAAAGGAAAGAAATTTATTGTTAAATATTTAAATGAAGGGTCTGTTCGATAAGGTTCAGGGAAGTACTCGATGTGGGCCTCACTAGGACTTTTTCTGTCCAGATCGAAGTAAGACCCTAAAATGATGATGTTTGAGGTGAAATATGAATATAGCAAAATTTATAAGAGTATTGGTGTCAATAAATTGGGAAGAGGATAAATTATGTGTATGAGGAGGGGTACGGTTTAAGTGTAATGATAGAATTGTGGTTGTTTGGAGATGATAAAATGCTTGTGAAGGATATAAGTAGTATGGGGATTGATGAGAATATAAGTAATGTAATAGGTTAGTGAATGATATAGAAAGGTTGACGAGAAAGGACGAAGTAGATGTTAAATGATTGAAAATGGATGACGGAAATATGTTTTGCCTTGAAGATAATAGAATGATCATACAGGATAGGATTGATATGTAAATTGAGAAGGATTGAAAAAATGTAAGAGAATCACCAATGGATGACGTAGACATTGAAGTGTTAGCATGAATTAGAGAAAGAACTAATTGTTAAGAATAAGCATTGATTGATAGGTATTTGAATATAGTAGCGATACGAATGGATAGGGTCAATGAACTATTGAAGTGGTGGCAATTGAATTTGGAGGACCTGGGGAGGATGTGGTAACCGAGAATTCTCCCATTTTTGAATTTGGGGTATGCAAATTTAATTTCTGATGTTAATAAACAAATTTGAGTAAATAAATAAATTTATTATGCGATTAGAATATTTCGGGATTAAGGTCCTTAATTCATTTGGAAATTGTAGATTTAATAATTAAGAAATTATTTTGGGTAAGATGGAATTTAAATAACAAAGAAATAGAAATATGTATATATAGTAAATAAATATATATTGTTTGTTATTTCTTATACCAAAATAAATATATACTTGGAAAAGAATATATGTAATAATATATATGATTATAAATACATGTATATACATGTATATATATACAAAATAATAATAATATATATGTAAATATAAATAAAATAAACAAAATAATACATATATATACAAATGATAAAATATATATATAATAAATACTAAAATATATTACTATGTATTATAAGGATTTTATATATAGATATATAATATATGTATATACTAAGTGTATTAAGAAAGATATAAGAAAGATATAATAATAAGAATAATAATAAGAATAAGAATAATAATAAGAGTAGTAGCAGTAGTAGTTAATAATAATAATAAAAAAAATAAAAAAGAAAAGAAAAGAATGAAAATCGGCAAGCTTCCAATCATCAATCTACCTATGCAGACTTACGAAAAAAGAAGAAAAGAAAGGAACGAAAGAGGGAGACAGGGAGAGAGTCACCACCGGCCAAGAAGGAAGAGAGGAAGGGCTGGCGACAACAAAGGTTAGTGAAGGAGAGAGGAGAGGGACCCAATTAGAAATAAAAAAAAGAAAAAAAAGAGAGAAGAGAAGAGAAAGGCGGGAGAATCGATCGGAGTAGAGGAGTTGAGCTAACGCCTATGTGAAGGAGGAGAGAAAGGGCTTGCTAGCGATGAAGAAGGAGAGAGGAAAGAAAGAAAAAGAAAAAAAAAGGAGAGAAGAGAAGAGAAAGGCGGGAGAATCGATCAGAGTAGAAGAGCTGAGCTAACATCGATGTGAAGGAGGAGAGAAAGGGCTTGTAGGAGATGAAGAAAGAGAGAGGAAAGAAAGGAGAGAATGGAGAAAGAGGTTGCCGCACCACTGCCCTACTACCGCTATTGCCGCCACCAGTTGATCTAAAGAGGAAGTGAAGGGTACAGCCACGCCACACCCTCAGTGGTAGTTGGAGTGGCTAAACCGGTGGCTGAGAGGAAAATAAAAGGTTGAATCGGCCAGGGCAAGGCTGAACTGGTCTGAACCAATTCAGATCGGTTCAACCAAAGAAAAAACCAAAACAAAAAAAAAAGAGAAAAAAAGGGGACATAACAGAGAAGAGAAAAAGAATGGTAAGAAAATTAGGGTAATTTTATTTTTATTAAATTATTGATTAATGTTGTAAAATTCTAAGTATAGATATGGGTTTAAATTTGTAGAAATTATGCAAAGGATGATTGGAGCTTGCTAGAGCTTGAGAGAGATTGACTCGCGAATTTTGATGCTTGGTAAGATATTTGCACAAATTAGTTGTAAATTAATATGGATTTGGTTTGATTGATTTGAGGTTTTAAATACTAAATTTGAAATTTTGAGAATGTAATTAAATAAGGTTATGGGTGAGAATAGGTGATGATGTTGATGTTGATGTAAAGATTGAAAATGGTAACGTGATGATTTTCATTGTAGATATGATGTGATTGAGGTTTTAAAGATAAATTTTAAACTATTTCTGGATTGACTTGATTGAGGTTTCTAAGGTAAAATTGGAACTATCTATAATTTTGAAATGATTAAGGGTTGAGATTAAATATTTTACTGCATTAAATCAGTTGCTTTTGGATGTTGATAATTTAATTTTTAATATATGGATAGTGAAATGAGAAGTAAATAAGTATTTGGAATGAATTGGTTTGGAAATTGTAGCTGGTTAGATATATATAAAACTGTGTTTTTCATGTAAAAGGTTAGGATAATTATAGCAGTTATGCTGTCGAAAATTTTATAAAATCATCGATAGGTAATAATTGTATATCATGTGATAAGCTTAACCATAAGTATAAATTTGTAAGATAATAAATTTGGTAGTAAGAGGTAAAGTTGGCAAAAAACTTGGAGGAAGTGAAGTTAATGCAATTTTATATGTATGGAGGATGTACGATAATTATACCAAATGAGTAAACAATAGTTGTGAAATTAAGATTTGAAAAGAACGAGTGGTGAACAAATTGGTATCTACAGCTAAGCATGATTTATAATATTAAATGTGAGATTTTGGTGAATAATGGACAAGAAATAAAATAACAATATTAATAGGATTAAAGATGGAATTGGTTGGAAGAAAGAATATCATTTAATGGAGTACTATCTAATGATCAATAGAAAATTATATTAAGTATGAAAAATTATTAAATTAAAATGGAAGGAAGGAATGAATAAAAATTTATCATTATTGAGGTGTGAAATTTTAAAAGTATTTTAATATCATTTTGCAATTATCAATTTTGAGGGAATAAATAGGAAGTGGTGTTATCAGATATGGTATTGCATGATAATCGAGATAAGGAACATATATGAGAGTTACATAGGTAACGTTTTATTTGCATCGTAAATTTTCGAAATTGA
Source organism: Heritiera fomes (assembly GCA_032173925.1). NCBI lineage: Eukaryota > Viridiplantae > Streptophyta > Magnoliopsida > Malvales > Malvaceae > Heritiera > Heritiera fomes. Next base: position 24,625,960 of record JAPDPM010000002.1, on the reverse strand, counting down.
ATCATAACTGCTTTGAACCTTATTCTTATAAACATGAAAATAGAAATTTATTTTATCTTCATACATGTTTAAATATAATTTTAATTGCATGAAAATATATTTTATCATTATTATTATTTTATATGAAATGGTTTATATGAATTGACTTACATGAAATGAATTACATGAATTGATTTACATGAGATAATTTACATGAATTAATCTACGTGAAATGATTTACGTGAAATGAATTACATGGAATGATTTATATGAATTGAATGACATAATATTATTTACTTAAATGGAATTGTATAAAATGATTTCTACGGTGAATCATATGATTTATGAAAATGATTTGAACTGACTAGAGATAATTGCTACTTGAAAATGATTTCTATTGTTGAACGAAATGATTTATGAAAATGTTTTGAGACAGTTGCTCTCTAGTAGTTATGCGTACTGTTACCGTGCGATCTGTGAGCACCTGATCGTGCGATATGTAGGAATATGGTCAAACCTATAGGTTTACATAGTAAGCACCTGACCAGTACAATTTGTGACCGAATGACGATGGCCATACATTATTGTACCGACCCCATGAGGATATAGAATCGGCTCTACGAGGATATTAATATTGTTTCATCCCTTTGGGGATACTGAACTGTACATGATTTTATTGTATGTGACTGTCTCCACTATACTATACTGTTTTACCGAACTAAATTGTTTACCGATAACGAACTGTTTACTGATACTGAACTGTTTACCGATAAGGAATTGTTCACCGATACTAAATTTTTACCGATACCGAATTGTATACCAATACTAAACTGTTTACCGATATTAAACTGTTAATGGATTTTCACACTGAACTATTTACTGAACCGTTACTAGATTTTACATTGAACTGATTGATATAAATTATTTACATATTGCATTACTGCATAAAATGCTTTTAAAGTGATTTAGAAGTAAATTATACTGTTTATTCATTTATCATCCAACTGGTTATTCCCTATAGTCACTACTAGAGATCAGGACATGAAAGGTATTCTAAAATACATCCCATCTTCCATTTGGTTACCTGACCGACTATAGTATCCTCCATATAACGTCCCTTATTGAGTTACTGGGAAATAAATGTTTATATGCCTTTTAATGTTTATAATTATTATGTCATTCATAATTAGTAAAATAAATGATTTTTATTTAACTGCATATAGTATACACTTTTATATATGTTTCTTCTAGGCTTTCCCCAAAGTTCATCCCCTTACTCACCATCCTAGATAACCCATCAGTGTGCAAGATATCTATTGCTTCGGGGTTAGTTGAAGAATTCACTAGAAGTTTAAGGTATCAAATGAACAGGTATATATATAGAATTTTATATTTATATTCGGATTTATAAATGCACATCAGATGTATTTGCAATGGGATGTAAATAGTGTGATGTTAATCTTTATTTTGATTTTTTTAATTCTTATTTATGGATAAACTGATTTAATTGTATAAAGGTTTAATTGTAATGAAATTTGTAAAATGAACTTACACTAACACCGAAAGTAAACCCATTGATACCTGTTAGCTGTAAATTGACATATATATTTTGAAATGACAAAAACTTAAGTGATCTTTTAAGTTTTGATTCATATTGTAAATTTACTTTACCATATATGATTGTTTAATCCATTTTTAAGTGATTATATCAAACATTAAGACCACAATTTATTGATACATTCTTATTGGTCTTAATAATTTATAAAATGTTTTAAATATTTTAAAAAATTACTTAATGAATTTTTGGACCATGTTTACGGGGTATGCCACATGATGATGATGATGATGATGATGATGCAGTGCATAACTTCATAAAAGTACAAATAGTTTTTATGTTATCAAAAACTATATGTATATGCAATTTCGAAGAATAAAGAAATCGAAAGTACTAGGTGTATTTGTATAAGAAGTTTTAAAAGAAGTATATGATGTATGATTTCAAGAAAGTATAAGATGTTTTAAGAGAAGTATGTATGTATGTAAATGATATTTGAAAGAAGTACTTGAAGTATGTTTTGAATGAAGTATATGACGTATGTTTTCCATGATGATTTAAAAGAAGTATACGATGGGTGTTTGCATATGCTACTTTAAAGAAGCACATGATTTACTTGATTTATAAGCATATGCTATTATGAACTTTGTATATTTGATGAAAGTACATGAATATGCATTATAATGATTTTACATGACATTATAGAGCCAAGTAGGAAAAATGCATCTAAAGACATAGCACGCTCTTTTACATAACTTTTTTACTGAGCGTAAACTCACCCTTTTACTATCATTTTTCCTACAGATTACCTGAAGTGAGCTTCGCTCCGATTTGAGGAGCTTGATTTTGAAAGATTGCAGTGTACCTTCTCGATACGCTTCCCAGTTAGCATAGAAGGTATACTTATATACTTATGTATAGTAAATTGTAGTTCAGCTACGGTACAGTACAAGTTACAATTATATATATAAGATGTTGGGGATGTAAGATAAGATGATGTATGAGATCCTGTGGAATGGAATGATATTTATATATATCATTTTTATGCTTATGGAAATTGAATAAAAATTTTATGAGCTATTAGGTATTTAGCTTAAGGGTAAGGAATGGATGACACTGATGAACTAAATCAATTAATGTCGGATAAGATAATAAGAAAAAGTTAAGTGATAAGATGAAGTGGCGGGGATGCCACATAATTAGTTATTTTTAAAATATTTGAAATTAAAAAAAAGATTTCAACTATATTATCTTAATTTAAATCAAACAAAATTTATCACTTATTATGTTATTTTTAAATTAGAAAAATATCCATATATTTTGTTTAGAATTATATTAAAATTTTAAATCTTTTATCAAAAATATTAAAACTGGATATTTAAGTTTATATATTTTAATATTGAATTAAGCTTCCATATCTTTTTTTTTCAATTTTCATTTATTCCTATTTCAGAATTATTTGTTCAGTCATTTTATTTGAAAAAAAAGTCCATATGGATTATTCATTCTCTTGAAATGTGTATGCTCTTAAATATTGCATTTAATTATTTTGAATTGATTTGAATTTTAAAAAACCTAAATAATAAATTATTTTTAGTTTTATTTCTGTTTACATTTTTATTTTACTTACTCTTTATGTTTGACACTATTATAAATAATTCTTTTAAAAACCCTAAAAAATAGAATTTTTTAACACTAATTAATTTTATAAGATTAATTTGGAGTCATCTAAATTCAAATTTTAAAAATAAATTAGTTCCAAAAATGCAATATTAACCAATAATCTATTAGTGATTAATATAGTAAGAACTGTTTTCATTAAAATTGTAGTTATTTAATTCATTTATTAAATATTTAAGATTTTTGATATTTAATTTTTCTATAATTTTTAATTATTATTTGATTTTGAATTATTTTTTAATTTGTGTATTCTATATATTCATCAAGTTTTTAATACATTATTCAACATGTAATTCAAAATAAATTTTCTTATAATTTAATTCTTTAAAAATTATTATAAATTAAAATAAACAGTATACATCGCACCGATTTAAATCTAGTTAATATATTGATTCTTAATAGATAATTATATATATATATATATTACAATTTTAATATTTATTATTTTTCAATTATATATCATAAATATTTTTGATACATATGGACGCTTTATTTTAATCTAAAAAAATTATGAATATTTTTTAAGTATATAATAAGTATGAGGTCATAGATTACTTTAAAAATGATAAAATAAGAGTTTTTAAAATTTTATACCAAGTTGTGCATATTTTTAAAAAAATCACGATCGTGATGAGCACAATGACCGTGATGATCTTTATTATGTCCGCAATCACAATAAATATAATGTAACTGAAAATGTGACAGCGACTACAATTTAAATCCCCATAAGAAAGAAGCAAAAAAAAATGTAGAAGAAAAGTTTGGAGAGATTAAGCGCTAATACGATCAACTCAAAGAGGAAACTCAGCTGATTATGAAGCAACCAACTTGCCACCAGCTCGCCAAGACGGTGACTTCGATAAAGCTGCCACCCGTGCTCGCTTCCTCATTGTTGCATCACAGATAAAGCTGAATTGAATACTAACGAATAAACAGTAAGAACACAGTTATCAGACGACTAGGCTTACGTAAAATTACAATGTGTTTTTCTTCAAAATTTGTCACTTTTCTGCGACAGAAGAAACGGTTGTTTAATAGAAATTAAAGCATAATTCAAGACCACAAATATGCAGTGTTGTCGCAAAATCGTTTCTACCACGTCTTATACATCTGTGACAGAATTTAATAAAGGAAAAGCTTTCCATCACAGATTAGACACTTTTTTGGTAATTTCCTGTAATTAATGTTGAAAATGTGTTTTGGCGAGAGACATTCACAACATCACAATCAAACAATTTTTGAAAAGCATGGCATTATTTTGACGAGAGATTTTTCGTTTATAGAGAAATATAATGAAAATACGAGAGAATTGAATTTTAGACCACTAAATCAAGTATAATGAAATATAATGAAAATATGACACAATTCTCCTTCGCTTTTCCTCTCACACTTACTCTTTCTCTACCCATTCTTTTCTCCAGTAATTTAGTTATGTTTTTTCACATTTGTTGACAACTAATAATGTTAGATGGTCAAAAGGTTAAAGGATGCGATTTGAAACAAGAGGGGCCAAAGAGCCATTTAGGAAAATACTGAGAGGGTTTTTTTAGAGTTTAATTTATTTTGAATTGTATTGATTGATAATAAAATTTATCTAAAATTGACACCTTATATAGTTCAGTAAGAGTTAGAGGGTTGTTAAAGTAATTAAAATTGCAAAAATTATTTTGTGTTGTGTGCTTTATTTAGTTATTTAGAAAAATTTATCACAATTTTAACATCCTCTAAATTTCATTTTCATAAAATAAATAAATAAATTTTCAAAAAAATTATAAAACCATATACTTAAGCATTTAGATGAGTAGTAACAAATACAAGTATCTCATACTCAAAAAGCTGGTAAAATATTTATTAATTAATCTCTAATTAAAGTTGGTAATATCTCAATGTTTTTATTTTTTATATGATTAATTTTATAATTTTAAATCTTGGAAACAAATTTAACATAAAAGAATTACTCTTACAAAGTATTCTTGAACCTAATTTCTCCTCAGAAAAGATAACAATCACTGGATTAGGCATTGACCATTTGTTACAAATTATTCTTAAAATCAAACTAAAGGTGCTAAAAATGACAACAAAACCCAGAGCGTAGCAGTAGCTGTCGCCATATGCTTCCAATTGTGCGTTCTATTCCATTACGAGTTCACTGCAAGGAAAGGAGAAGGTAATATTAGCTGCACAATCAAAGTTTTGAAATCAATTGCATACTTTTTCTACCATACATTTTTTTTCTCCTTATCTTTAAAAACAAACAGTTATGAACAGTGCCCTCGATTTGATTTTCCTTGTAAAATATCAATTTGAAGTAAAAAAGAAGAGAAAAATAAGAGAACCCTATGTAAAGTTCATTAAGTTAAGAGCCAAGTTCAAGTTTCACCTTAGTTTAATTCAATCATATATATGTTTGTTTAAATAAGGGTTTGTTTATTCATTTCTTATATTAATGTAATAGATATCAATATATAAGAGTTATTGGATTGTAAATTGTAATTGAAGTTTTTACTTGGTATCTCTCAATATAGGAAAAAAACATATAAATAATAATTTCTTTAAAATTTCAGCTGATAGAGATCTTATATTGAGTAAAGCAGTAACACCTCAACAATTGGTCAAAAATAGCATACAAATATAAAATTCTATCTATAGCTATTGAATGGTGAAAATTATATTATTATTTCCATTATATATAAAAATTATATTCAAAAGTATTAAATCTTGTTCAGATTACTAAAAATTAATAGGAATTAATAAGATCTATCTTCTATTCGTTCAAGTTTTCGATTTTAATTTGTTATTTAACTTTTAAGAGACAACTTAACAAATTTTAATTAACAATCTTTATCTAAATTTTGCTAAAAAAGGAAAAAAAAATACAATGAGATAAGTGAAGGAAACCGAAACAAACACGCAGCGGAATTTAAATCATTCGGCCTCCACCAGGATCGATTCGGAGAGTTGCCTAATTAGGGTTTCGAGATTTTACCTAACGTTTTCTCTGATTTCTGTCGTTGGTCAAGTCACAAGCAACAACTTTTCGTTCCTGCCTCTATGGTATCCACACGAACGGATCTCACGACTCTTGAACGTCTCACGATCAGCAGCCTTAAAGAACGTTTTTTATTCTTATAATCGATTTGCTAGCTTCGATTAAAAGAATACCTTTTCTGTTTTTTTAATTGTGCGGCTCTGTTTTAGAAAAACATCCTTTTATAGGCAGTAAATTTTACCCTAAAATTTACTGCCAAACAGAACTTTAATCCTACTTAGAATAGGATTAACTATATCCTTAATCCAATTCAGAATATGATTAATTAAGCTCCTTATTGATCCGTTCTAAGTGTGCGACCCAATAGGTTCTCAAAACAATGGCAATGACAAAAAAAATGTCACAGGCAATGAGCGGTATCTAGCAACATATCATTGCTACCCATGTAACGAGAATGTCAATGACTCGACATAACCTTACTCGTGATAGATGTTACCGTGTAGTCTAATCTCTTTATCCTTTGATGTCTTGATTAGACACAAGTCATGGAATGTGTCACACTTGTATAGTCTAATCAGCGTTTCTTGATTCCTGAGTAGACTAATTAAACAAATAAAATCAATATCTCATATTGACTTATTCGAGCACGGCCATGCATTTCTTAGTCTCACTCTATCAAAGGGCCCAAGACATCACTCTTGTTATATAAGAGGGATAAATCCTATCTTGATCACTCAACATCCCTCTACATAGATCAAGGCATACCCAATTACTACCTTTATAGTTCATCCTGTTACGAATGACATCTAGCAGCATTAAAGTATATAATTCTCTATGTTGGGATCTCTGATGATCTCAAGTCAAAGGATCACATACACCATCATCACTATGAGAATCGCTTATGACACTCATATAACAATCCATGTAGCGTTCTCATGGAGGGTCGATCCAGTACATAGTTCTCTAACATGTACTTATGTGATGACTTGATATCTTATATCCATGACAATGGTCATCAGTCAACCACATACTAGTCTAATCGTACATTGTTATCCTTGTTCACAATAATACTTGACTAGGGATATTTTAAGAATAATGTGTTATTACTATTTTAAGGAAATTATCATATAAGATTACATTACGCAGTTATAAGACAAATATAATAATGAGCTATAATAAATAAAATGTCATGATACATAAAATTGTTAAAGTCAATCATCTAATGAATGGTTCTAAAGGCATAATCCAACAATAAGGACTTTACCGAAGAGCCTGAGCAAGTTTAGCTGCTTTGGTAAAGTCTTTATTTTCTCTTGCTTTTAAGATTTGAAACATCAAAGCAAGCCGGATTTGGGTGGCAGCACTCTGCTGTATGATGAGGGCTGTGTCTCTTCGGAGTTGCTCACATTCGGCTTCTATGGCTTTAAGTTTGTCTCCGACTTGTCTTTGCCCCTCTTTCACTCCCTTCTGTTCCAATCTTACCTCTTCCATCTGTGCCGTCAACACTTTGATGCGATTCTTGTGCTTTTTCAACTTCTTTCTCTTCTGTCCAAAATTAATGAAATATACAAATCAATTAAAGATACTATGTATTATTTTGTAGTCAACCCCTGATAAATGTAATGAGTTTATAAATCTATTGAATTTTATTTTACCATATTTTTAACTTCGTTCAACTGTATTCAATTGAGAATTTCATGAACTCCTATTAAAATTTTACTTAATGTGTATTTGATAAACCGAAAACTTTAAAGTTGAAAAATAAAATATTGGCCTTTAACATGTATTAAACTAAATTTTTTATTTTTAAAAAATTTTAAAGTACTAAATATGGGATGTATTTAATGGGTTTGGACAAAATTTTTAAGCCCGATCAAAAAATAGACCAAGCCAAGCTTGACTTTTCAAAGCCGCGCGATCCGAATAGAAATAAAATTAAAGTTTTTTTAAAATATATTTACTAAGTATATTTCAATTATATGTACATAAAACATTATTGATTAATAAACATGAGTTAGATATATTTAATATAGAAATTAATATGCAAATTTTGACAAATCAAATTAAACTTTAAAGGGACTAAAAGAATAAAAATAAATAAATAAAAATTAATATACTAAATAAATAAAATAATATTAGACCAAGACAAATTGGACTCGGGCTTGCAATATAAAATAAAAAACTTTAGTCCAAGCCGAAATTTTTGAGTCGGACTGAACTTGAATTTGTATATAAATCATTATTATATGCCTTATACCAGATCTGAACCTGACCGGAGCCCGCTCATGATCAAGTCCATGTTAGATCAGTGCCAGCTAAATGTTCAGCTGACATAAATGTCAACCAAAACTCAAACGAACCCATCTCTTTTGCTAGGTGTGCTACGTTTTATGATGGACATATAATTTAAAACCAATTAACAATTGGTTAAAATTTTTTTGATATATTTACGAGCCCAAAAGGTGCTTTTATTTTAACAACATTTTAAAACTTCCCTTATCTTCTATCAAAAAAAAAAAAACCTTCCCTTACCATGTACGGACAAAAGATCTATCACGTGACATGAATATTTTATTTAGGTATAACAACTTGTATCTGTAAGGGAGCAACAAACGAGAGTAACGATATGAACATTTAACTCAAAATCAATTGATGATAGGTTAAAAGGTATTTGTTACTGTAAACGTCCATCAATATCAATTGATGATAGGCGATATAAACCAAATGAAGTTTATGTTTGTTGAAAACTAAAAAAGAAAAAAAAAAGGAATGGAGGAAAAAATTGTACCTTATCTCCCCTTCGTGATAACCTTGAATTTAGAGCAGCGATAGCCAATGGAGACTTGTTCTTGCTCAGATCCAGCAAACCCATCTTTGCTAGGTTGTCTGTCCATGGATTTCCTCCTGCTATAAACCTATATATATAATGCTTCCATTCCGTTCCCTAGAAGCATGGAAAACGTCAGAGATTAATGTAAATTCTAATGGATCGAACGATTGCCCTTACGATTGATTTATTTTATATTATTGGGCCACAATTGCCTTGGTTGTTAAGCTAAATTGTTCTTAGCATAAAAATAAAACCATTTCGAACGACTTTTCTAAAGGATTGATTCGCCGAAATTTTCATGGAAAGGTTATGATCATCTAGTCATCCAGTACGTGGAAAGCAGTATTGATCCGTGTAAAATAAAGACTACCCCAACATGTGAATGCTGCCGTACAGTACACACATATGAAACGATTTAATAAAGGTTCACATGGCTGATGTGACATGGCTTTGAGTCATTCTTGCTTGATTTAAAGGTTCACATTTGCGGTGGATTCATCTTTCTTTTTCTGCTTCCACTCGTAAAATGCAGCCGTTTTCTTTTAGTATATAACTTTCAAATTCTTCTTGGCAGACCTCATAACACTTCAAAAACTTCAACAGAAATCCTAGATTTGCTAAAAAAAAAAATTAAAGATCAGAAACTCTTTTTGTCTTTACTCTTCTTCCCCTCTACTCCTAATTAAAGCTGTCCATGGGTCTAGGTGATATAATAATAATTTAAATGCAAGTCTGAGCTCAATTCAATCCACGAATTCGGACTTGGATTTTAGTCCAAGCCCCTTCTTTTTTTTATGCAAGCCTAGGTCTGGGCCAACCCAACCTAAATATTATTTTATTTATTTTTTTAATTCTAATTTTTTATTTATTTATTTTTTATTCTCTTACTTCCTTTAAAGTTTAATTTTATTTGTCAAAATTTACATATCAATTTTCATATTATATATATAATCATATTTTTTAATTAATAATGTTTTATATACATATAATTATATTATCTTAGTACATATATTAAAAAATTTTATTTTTAATTATGTTCGGGCTGGGCTCGAGTTTCAAAGTGTCTAGCTCACGCCAGCCCGAACTTTTATAACTCCTCAAAAATCCTAGGTTTATAGGCATAAAATTCAACAAAAATCCTAGGTTTGTTCCCAGTTCCCTCTTTACTTGTGATCTTAGACTAGATTTATTGGCATAAATTTTAGTACTTAGATTGAATTTAATCTTTTTCCTAAACTTTTTACTTTATTTAAATTGTTTAAATTTCCAAACTATCTAAACCATCAAAACTTATCTAACTTATCTAAAATATCTAAACTTATTTAAATTCTCTAAAGTTCTAAATTTATCTAATTATTTCATATATCTAAATCCTAATTCATTTAAATTATCTAATTTATCTAAAATCTAATTTATCTAAATGATCTAATTTAGCCGATGAGGCACTGCCATAATGGCAAAGAAGAGATCCTGAGATTTATGCTCGAGTCTCACCAAGTGTGAATTCAATTTAGTTTGTTATATTATTTGTTTAATTTTTGTTGTTGTTGTTGTTGTTGCTATTGTTATTTGTATTTATCACTTTATCAAGTTACTAATTCATAAATTGTAATATGTTGATTATTATTGTAACTTTGAATGAAAATGCACCACTAAAAATTTGATCTAATTTATGTAAATTATCTAATTCATCTAAAGTCCTAGACCATCCTAATTTATCTAAATTATCTAATTCATCTAAATTATCCTAATTTATCTAAATTATTTTAATTCATCTAAATTATTTAAATTTTCTAATTTATCTAATTAATCTAAATTGTCTTAATTATGTTGATTTTCTAATTCATCTAAATTGTCTTAATTTATCTAAATTATCTAATCCATAATAATTTTCTTAATTTATCTAAATTATCTAATTTATACTAATAAACACTAAAATAAAAATGAATAAAAATGGCTCAGGTATCTAAAACCAAACAGTAATAGGAAATTGGCCCATTAAAACCCAAAACTTACTTGAATTTATATTTTAATTAAGGTTCAATTCACATTAAAAGGTCTCGGACAAAATAATATGTCTACAGTGTCAAGTAAAGAAGTTTTGGGAAAATATACTAATGCACTTTCTTAATTACTTTATTTTTTGTGCAATTTATTTTGAGCTTGTGTTTTTTTTTTGTTGGGACTTTGATTTAGATTTTCATGATTATGTAGTCTTTTTGTATAAATTTATTCTTTTATACTTATTAATTATTATGTGTTTTTTTTATATTTTTAGATTTTATTTTAATTTTATAAAAAAATTAGTGGTGATTGGACGAATTTGAATGAATATGAACTTATTCATTGTATGTAAAATTGGGTTTAGATTACAAATTAGATCCTAAATATTAGACGAAACCGGATTTGAGCCTGTTTACAATCTCTAAATACTCTACCTAAACTTGACATGATCCAATCTATGCACACCTCTAGGCCTAACAAAATTTCAAAAATAGTATTAAGGACCCACGTCCGTACACATGAACAAATCTAATTAACTGGCATAGTCAAGTATTTTCTGTGGAAAAATTCATACAAATAAACATATCAGGATCTCATGTTTAATCATCAAGCAAAGTAATACAGAAGCGTACTTGAATCCATTGGAATTGATTTCTTGAGGTTAGAGTCTTCCACGTCTAAACTTTTGAGAGAATCTATATCTCACTCAACGATAGGATTTGATTGTGAGAATTACGTTATGTTTAGATTGGGGACCATAAACTATTTATACTTGAAGTATATTTTATTTTATTTTGGCCCATCATAAAATAAAATAAAATATTGGGTCTATACACATTGCAAAGCCCATACTAATTGAGATGTCCTAAAGTCCAATAACTTAAACTTTATTTGATCACTTTTAAGTGGACTAAACATATTAGATAGCCTGTAATGTATAATTAATTTACATATGTAGGCCCACTAAAGAATTTCCCAACAATCTCCCACTTAGGCCACATATGTCACCTGATAATTGTACATTTTAAAATAACTTTAAGAGCTCTAAACTTGCTATCATCACAAGGCAACATCTCTAAACAATCTAGACCATCAATTATACTAATATAGGATCAAAGCGATTTTCGTTACATATATTCCGTAAGTAGACCCATCAATAGTCACGTATATTAATATAATCAATAACATAGATCAAGTATGGATGTGTAGCATGGAAATTACATGCAGTGAGATCCCTTAAACATGCCTATTTCCAACTAGTCCTACTTTCAAAAACTTTATGCTCAACTACAATTTGAAAGAATAATACTTTATTTTAGAGTTTCAGTAATAACAACAATACCTTATTCTGATCAGAAAAATTTCTCAATAATAAATGAATATAAATGAAACAAACTCCCAGTATACAAGCATATCATCAAAGTGAACCACACCCATACGAGCTACATGCTCATGAAACACCTTAGGTGGTACACCCTTAGTAAGCGAATTCGCAATCATGGTCGTATTGATATATTCAATAGATATCTGAAGACTCTGAACTCCCTCCTTAACAACAATAAACTTGATGACAATATGCTTTGACTTCGACGAGCTTCTATTGTTCTTAGAGTATAATTCTGCAGCTTTATTATCACAATAAATCTTCAATGGCCTCTTAATACCATCGATAACGCATAGCCCAGTGATAAAATTCTACAACCATATTGTCTGGTTCGATGCCTCGTAACAAGCTATAAACTCTACTTCCATGGTGGAAGAAGCTATGAGTGATTGTTTTACACTTTTCCAAGACATAACTCCACTAGTGTGAAATCCCCAATTTCATGTAATTCCCCTATGATTGTAAAATATTCTAGCTTAAATGATGTAAAGAAATATGAGATTTTGAAGTATAATTGATATATGAAACATATGGAAGAAATAAGGAAATTGAGAGTCAAATAATCAATGGCTGAAATATTTAATGAAAGAAGAAGAATTAAAGGTCAAAGGGTTAAGAAAATAAATATCAGAATTTATTGAGTGTAAAACACATGTGGCATATAAATGAAAGAAGACCAATTAAGTGAATGGTCAAAGGGTCAAGGGAAGCATGGCTGAGATGATTAATGGATTAACATGCAATTAATGCAAATTTCATGAGTCATCACCATCTTCATCAGCCAAAGTCGGCAGCCCCTTTCCAGCTCTCCCTCACGTTTCCTCCATTTTCTTCCTAAGTTTCCATTCCAATTCCCATGACAAACTCCCATGTTTACTCATCGAATCACTAAGCGTTAGTAACAAAAAATGATCCTTGTCACTAGGCTAAGCTACCTCTGAAGTTTGGTAGATCGAATCCAAGTAATTGGAGAAATCGAAAGTGCTGTCAAATTGGTGGTTAACAAAAGTAATGGAATAAGTTGATTCTCTCAATTCTAATTGTGGTTGGGAGTCATATTAAGTTGGTATGATATGTCTATGGTGGTTTCTTAAAGGTTTGATTTAATATGATGTTACAGCTTTGAAGAAGAAGTGAACTGAAAAGCTAGGGTTAATGCAACCAAACTAGTGGATCATTGGTGATCGAGGTAAGGAATTTATGTATCGGACGTAAGGTGGCTATGTCCGCATGTTTTGATATGTTTTAAATGTCTTTGGGATGAAACAAACGCTGAATTTGAAGTGCAGGAAATATGATTTTCGGGTTTTACTCCGAGTACCAATTAGGCTAGGAGCAGCCGACTGCCTTAAGTAGCAGCCGACTGCCTAGAGACAACCAAAGCATAGATTTTTGAAAATCGAGACAAACCAGTCGGTTGCTATGTAAGCCAGTCGACTGATATTTTTCCAGTATGCATTCTGTTTCAAAACAGTCAACTGCTATATGAGACAATCGACTACTATATGAGACAGTCGACTACTATTTGCTAAAAAGCATTCTGTTTCAAAGCCAGCCGATTGCTTATGAGACCAGTCGACTACCCTGTTTTCAGAAGCATTCTGTTTCAAAAACAGTCAACTGTATATGACCAGTCGACTACCATTTCTCGAAAAGCATTCTGTTTCAAAATCAGTAGACTGCTATGTTGGACCAGTCAACTGCCCCATGAGTTTTAAGAAAATAAAATTATCGAAATTTTAAAAGAAAATAATTTCGATAAATGAAAGTATGCAGCAGTAGCCGACTACCCTATGATGCCAGTCGACTGCCCTACTTGAAAAGAGGTTTTAAAACCTATTTCAAGAAAGTATGAATGTCATAGCAAATAGCTATATGACAAATGTTTTGAGACTATGAAGTACTTAATAATTATGCACTTCTGTATATGTTCGTGGCTAAGGAGCTCTAGTCTAGCCATCAGTGCTACAGATGTCACTTGACTAGTGTTCACTGTAGCCACCGGCGTTTGGCCAAATTGTGTCTGTTATATATATATATTGGCTAGGGAGGATTCCTGGCTTCTACGGGAGTGCGCCACATGATTCAGTGCATAATTCTATTAAATTGCAAATAGTCTCTCTGTTATTTGAAAGCTATATGATGTATGTTTTGAAGAAAGAATATGATACATGTTTTGATGAAAGTATATAAAGATGCTTATAATGATTTCACATGACATTATAGAGCCAAGTAGGAAAAATTGCATATAGAGGCATAGCATGCTCTTTTACATATATTTCTTACTGAGCAAAAACTCACCCCTTTACAACTATTTTTTAGACTATCTGAAGTGATCCCTCGTTCTTGATAAAAGAGCCTATTAGTGGATCTTGAAAGTTTACCTTTGAGATACGCTTCCCAGTTATTATTGAAGATATACTTATGTATTCATGTAAATTAGACAGTACTATAGTACATTAATGTTCATAAGAGTTTTAGGGATTTAGGTTATGTAAGATGTGTAAGATCCTATAGTCAGGAATGATATGTATATATATCATTATTTTGTTTTATTTGAAATTAAATTATCCATGTTGAGATATTAAATATTAAGCTTAAGAAGAAGAAGAAGAATGAATGACATTGACGAACGAGTCTAATCAAGTCGTATAAGATAAAGGAAAAAGTTAAATGAAAAATGTAATGACGAGGACATCATAAATTGGTATCAGAGCAGTTTAGACTGATGTTTGTCAGTGCCAATAAGTTAGAATTAATGTATATCCCCAATGTACTGTACTTGTCTGAATCCATATGTATAGTACAATTGTTTATAGTTATACTAAATAGCTCGATTTTGTGGTTATATCGACAGAATAAGCTCACGTAGAAGAGGTACTAGTAGAGGAAGAGGAAGGGGTCGTACTGAATTGCCCCCAGTACAGTCTCCTCCTCCATCTCCACCGCATAGCCCGAACACTAGGCTAGCTAAAATGAAGAAGCATATGGAGAACATGGCCACCATGTTCACGCAGGTTATGGTGAACTTCCCAAACGTGGCCATAAGTGCACCATCAATTACTCCTACTGTACAGCCCCCACCAACACAAACAGAGTTACCCCCGCCAATCCCAGCTACTGAAAGGCGGGATCCCAAGGCATATTGTAGTGTGACCTTGATTAAAGAATTCAAGAAGTTGGATCCGCCTAAGTTTAAGGGGGAAAGAGATCTTTTGGCCGCAGAGAATTGGATGAAGGCGGTCATAAAATCTTTTGAATACATGACATGCTCCGAAAGGGAGAAGGTGGGCTTGGCTGCTTACTTATTAGTAGATGATGCCAAGTATTGGTGGCAGGCCACTTGAACCATATTGGAGGCTGGATATGTTGAGGTTACGTGGGATAGATTTGTAGAAGCCTTTAATGAACAGTACATCTCATGCACTGATCAGAATAGATTGAAGATTGAGTTTTTGAGTTTGAATCAAGGGACGATGACAGTAAATCAGTATGAATTGAAGTTCATTACCTTGAGCAAATTTGATCCAGAGATCCTAAAGAATGAAGGACATAAGATTTACCGGTTTATAGAGGGATTGAAGTCTCCCATCAGATCTAAATTGTACCCTATGGATATCACCACGTATGGAAAGGCAGTCCGTAAGGCTTAGTTGTGTGAGCAGGACTATGAGCTTCATCATGTCAATTTCCGCGCTAAGGGTAAAGGCAAAAAACCGATGAAGCGGAAGTCAGATGAGAAAGTCTCTAGTGATAGATATCCATTTAAGAGAAGTAGACATTATGAAGGAGTGTCGATAGGTAAGTAAATAAATTATAAGAACATGATTCTCTGTTTTAATTTAACAGTTATATGGAATTATACTGAATTGGGAGTTATGGTGGTTATAATATAGGGACTCCTAAAGCTACCGGGATCAAAATAAATGATGAGAGATCTCGATATCTGGCAGATAGTACCGCTAGCTCACCGAAGATTATAATGCAAAGATGTGAGCAATGTGGGAAGTTTCATGGATCACAGCTATGCTGGTTGGCGAGTGGCGCATGTTTTAGGTGTGGTGAGCAGGGACACATGATTAGAGATTGTCCCAAGAGGAACTTAAGGGCGTCAGAGGAATAAGAGAAGACCCCACAACCACAGCATAAGGCCACTGCTACAGAGAAAGGAAAGAAAGCTGTGACCCAAGGACAAGTATTTGCCATCGATGAAGAATCTGCCGATGCCTCGTCCAAAGTGATTAAGGGTAAGATTTACTTATTTGATATGAGTGTTACTGCATTATTTGATCTAGGCTCCACTCACTCTTTTGTGTCTCTTATGATTGTTATGAGAATACCTAGTGAGCTTGGGCCTTTAGGACACTTATTGCAGATAAGTACCCCATTTAGGGAATCTCAAATGACGGACATAGTGTATTGTGGGTGTAAGCTACGGGTAGGAGAAAGAGAATCAATAGCTGACCTAATCCTACTAAATATGTATGGATTTGATGTTACCTTGGGTATGGATTAGTTAGCTAAGAATCATGTGATATTAGAATACTGTGCTAAGGGGGTGATCTTCTCTTCTCCCGTTAGCTATGTTGTAAATTTTGAAAATGTTTAATGCTAAAGTATGTTTGTTACTTGATTTGATTGCAAATGAAAGTAATGGGAAGTATGAATTGCCATGTGAAGGATTTATAGCTTATGTGAAGGACGTAGAAAAGAAACGTCCTGGACTTCATGAGATTCCTGTAGTCGGGGATTTTCCTAAGGTATTTCCCAATGATCTTCCAAGACTTCCTTCAGATAGGGAGATAGAGTTTAATATCGATTTGGTGTCGGAGACTAAGCCCATTTCGAGATCACCCTATCAGATGGCTTTAGTAGAATTGGAAGAACTTAAGAAGCAGCTTCAGGAGTTACTGGATAAGGGGTTCATACGACCTATCATGTCCCCTTGGGCTGCTCCTGTGCTATTTGTTCGGAAGAAGGATGGTAGCATGAGGCTGTGTATTGACTACGGATGGTTGAATAAGGTGACGATCAAGATCCAGAATGAAGATATCCCTAAGACTGCATTCAGGACACAGTATGGCCATTATGAGTTTTTGGTGATGCCGTTTGGTTTAACCAATGTGCCCGCGGCTTTTATAAATCTGATGAATGTTGTGTTCAAATAGTACTTAGACCAGTTTGTCATTGTCTTTATCGATGACATATTGGTATACTCGAGGTCCCTAGAAGAGCATGAGCAGCATTTGAAGATAGTCTTGCAAACCCTCAGAGATCGAGGATTGTATGCCAAGTTAAGTAAGTGTGATTTCTTGCTAGATCATATCTCCTTTTTGGGTCATATAATTAGTAAAGATGGAGTTTCGGTCGATCCATCGAAGATTGAAGCAGTAGTACAATGGAAGAGACCGAAAACGGTGATAGAGATTAAGAGTTTCTTGGGTTTAACTGGCTACTATCGACAATTTGTAGAGGGTTTCTCGAGGTTAGCTCCTCCCTTGACGCGCTTAACACCCAAAGAAGTGAAGTATGAATGGAATGATGCCTATGAACGAAGTTTCTAAGAATTGAAGCGCAGGTTGACGACTGCAGCTATCCTCACCATTCCTAGTGGTTCTGGTGGATTTTCGGTATATAGTGATGCCTCAGGACAAGGTTTAGGTTGTATACTATTGCAGCATGGTAAGGTAGTGGCATATGGTTCTAGACTTGGAGTTAGCTGCAGTAGTGTTTGCTTTAAAGATTTGGAGGCATTACTTGTATGGTGGGAGATTTCAGATTTTTACGGATCATAAAAGTCTGAAATACTTGTTCTCTTAGAAGGAGTTGAATATGAGACAAAGAAGATGGCTCAAGCTTCTGAAGGATTATGAGTGTGAGATCTTGTACCACCCAGGAAAAGCTAATGTGGTGGCAGATGCTCTGAGCCGGAAACATGTAGGGATAGTGGCTTACATGATGATCCAAGAGTATGAGTTGATTGAGCAGTTTGTAAGCCTCAGTTTAAATGTTATGCCTTATGAGCAATTTGGAATGATGGCTAGTTTGAGGATCGAGCCTGAATTGATGGGTATAATTCGGATTGCTCAAAGGGAAGATGATTAGTGCATAGAGGCTATGAGTTAGATTCAGTCAGGTATGCCCTCAGAGTTCAATATGGGTAGTGACGGAATCTTGAGGTTTAAGGATCATATACGTGTTCCTAATGATAAAGACTTGGGGAAGTTGATTTTGACAGAAGCACATGCCACTGGATACACATTGCATCCAGGAAATATGAAGATGTATCATAACCTTCGCAAAGTGTATTGGTGGGCTGGCATGAAAAGAGACATAGCAGAATTTATGGCGAAGTGTCTCACATGTCAGCAGGTTAAGGTAGAGCATCAACGACCAGCAGGCTTGCTACAGCCTCTGCCTATACTTATGTGGAAATGGGACCACATTACGATGGATTTTGTCATGGGATTGCCCAGGACCAAGAGGAATCATGACGGTATTTGGGTGATCGTGGATAGACTAACTAAATCATCTCACTTCCTGCCTATAAAGTCTACGGATACACTTAGCACCTTGGCAGACTTGTACGTGAGAGAAGTTGTAAGACTAAACAGAGTTTCAGTGAGCATTACATTTGATAGAGATTCCAGGTTTACTTCTCATTTTTGGGAACATTTTTAAGAAGCCATGGGATCTCAGTTGAATTTTAGCACAGCTTTTCATCCGTAGATGGATGGTCAGTCCGAGCGCATTATTCAGACGCTCGAGGATATGTTGAGAGCTTGTGCTATGGATTTTAAAGGCTCCTAGGATGATCTGCCATTGGCTGAGTTTGCTTATAATAATAGTTATCATGCAAGTATCGGGATGGCACCATATAAAGCTTTGTATGGTAGAAGGTGTCAATCTTCGATTGGGTGGGAAGAAGTGGGCGAGCGTAAGATATTAGCTCCAGACTTAGTCGAGCAAGCCTCTGAGGATATTAAGTTGATTTGTCAAAGACTTAAGACAGCTCAGAGTAGACAAAAGAGTTATGCGGATGCTCGATAAAGACCACTTGAGTTCTTGGTTGGAGATTTTGTGTTTTTGAAAGTTTCTCCATCCAAAGGGATTGTGAGATTTGGCCGAAGAGGTAAGCTTAGTCCTCGCTACATAGGGTCATTTGAAGTCTTAGATCAAGTTGGAGATGTCGCCTATAGGTTGGCATTACCTCCGGAGCTATAGGGAGTGCATAATGTATTTCATGTGTCGATGCTTCGGAAGTATAATCTGGATCAGTCTCATGTCATAGAATATGAACCCTTGGAGATTCAAGAAGACATGAGTTATGTGGAGAAGCCGGTTTGGATTTTGGATAGAAAAGATAAGGTGCTAAGGTCTGAGATGATCCCACTAGTTAAAGTTCTTTGGCAATACCACACTATAGAAGAAGCTACAAGGGAGCTAGAGAGCTTGATGCAAGAGAAGTACCCGGAGTTATTTGAGACATAACCTGATTTGAATTTGGAGGACCAAATTCTCTAAGGTTGGGAGAATGTGAAATCCCCAATTTCATGTAATTCCCTTATGATTGTAAAGTATTCCAGCTTAAATGATGTAAAGAAATATGAGATTTTGAAGTATAATTGATATATGAGACATATGCAAGAAATAAGGAAATTGAGAGTCAAATAATCAATGGTTGAAATATTTAATGAAAGAAGAAGAATTAAATGTCAAAGGGTTAAGAAAATAAATATCAGATTTTATTGAGTGTAAAAACACATGTGGCATATAAATGAAAGAAGACCAATTAAGTGAATGGTCAAAGGGTCAAGGGAAGCATAGCTGAGATGATTAATGGATTAACATGCAATTAATGCAAATTTCATGAGTCATCACCATCTTCATCAGCCAAAGTCGGCAGCCCCTTTCCAGCTCTCCCTTACGTTTCCTCTATTTTCTTCCTAAGTTTCCAGTCCAATTCCCATGACAAACTCCCATGTTCACTCATCGAATCACTAAGCGTTGGTAATGAAAAACTATCCTTGTCACTAGCCTAAGCTACATCTGAAGTTTGGTAGATCGAATCCAAGTAATTGGAGAAATCGAAAGTGCTGTCAAATTGGTGGTTAACAAAGGTAATGATATAAGTTGATTCTCTCAATTCTAATTGTGGTTGGGAGTCATATTGAGTTGGTATGATATGTCTATGGTGGTTTCTTAAAGGTTTGATTTAATATGATGTTATAGCTTTGAAGAAGTGAAGTGAAAAGCTTGGGTTGTTGCAACCAAACTAGTGGATCATTGGTGATCGAGGTAAAGAATTTATGTAACGGACGTAGGGTGGTTATGTTCACATGTTTTGATATGTTTTAAATGTTTTTGGGATGAAACAAAAGCTGAATTTGAAGTGTAGGAAATGTGATTTTTGGGTTTTACTCCGAGTATCAATTAGGCTAGGAGCAGTCGACTGCCTAGAGACAACCAAAACGTAGATTTTCGAAAACCGAGACAAATCAGTCGACTGCTATGTAAGCTAGTCGACTGCTATGTAAGCTAGTCGACTGCTATTTTTCCAGTATGCATTCTGTTTCAAAACAGTCGACTGCTATTTGCTAAAAAGCATTATGTTTCAAAACCAGCTAACTGCTTATGAGACTAGTCGACTGCCCTGTTTTCAGAAGCATTCTATTTTAAAAACAGTCGACTGCTATATGACCGTCGACTGCCATTTCTCTAAAAGCATCCTATTTCAAAACTAGTCAACTGCTATGTTAGACCAGTCGACTGCCCCATAAGTTTTCAGAAAATAAAATTATCGAAATTTTAAAAGAAAATAATTTCGATAAATGAAAGTATGCGACAATAGTCAACTGCCCTATGAGGCCAGTCGACTACCCTGCTTGAAAAGAGGTTTTAAAACCTATTTCAAGAAAGTATGAATGTCATAGCAAATAGCTATATGACAAATGTTTTGAGAGTATGAAGTACTTAATAATTATGCACTTTTGTATATATTCATGGCTGAGGAGCTCTAGTCCAGCCCTCAGTGCTACAGATGTCACCTGACTAGTGTTCACTGTAGCCACCGACGTTTGGCCAAATTGTCTCTGTATATATATATATATATATATATATATATATATATATATATATATATTGGCTAGGGGAGGATTCTAGGCTCCTACGGGAGTACACCACATGATTCAATGCATAATTCTGTTAAATTGCAAATAGTCTCTTTGTTTTTTGAAAGCTATATGATGTATGTTTTGAAGAATGAATATGATTCATGTTTTGATGAAAGTATATAAAGATGCTTTATAATGATTTCACATGACATTATAGAGCCAAGCAGGAAAAATTGCACATAGAGGCATTGTACGCTCTTTTACATATATTTCTTACTGAGCATAAACTCACCCCTTTACAACTATTTTTCAAACTATCTGAAGTGATCCCTCGCTCTCGATAGAAAAGCCTACTAGTGGATCTTGAAAGTTTACCTTCGAGATACGCTTTCCAGTTATTATTGAAGGTATACTTATGTATTCATATAAATCAGACAGTACTACAGTACATTAATGTTCATAAGAGTTTTGGGGATTTAGGTTATGTAAGATGTGTAAGATCCTGTGGTAAGGAATGATATGTATATATATATATATATCATTATTCTGTTTTACTTGAAATTAAATTATCCATGTTAAGATATTAAATATTAAGCTTAAGAAGAAGAAGAATGAATGACATTGACGAACGAGTCTAATCAAGTCGTATAAGATAAAGGAAAAAGTTAGATGAAAAATGTAGTGATGAGGACGTCACATCTAGCTAACATGAAAACATAACCAGAAGTGGATCTTCTACTATCAAGGCAACCAGCAAAATATGAGTTTGAATTCCCCAACGATCTCTAATGATCTGACCTCTGATATGTAAGCATGTAATCTTTAGTTTTCTGTAAATGCCTACCCTCTTTACTGCTTTCCAATGATCTATTCTAGGGTTACTTAAATATCTACCAAGCATACCAACTATGTATGCAATATCCATACGCATACAAACTTGAGCATACATGAGACTCCCTACTGCTGAAGCATAAGGAATCTTCTGCATCTCTTCCTTTTCAATATTATTTCTTGGGCATTGAAGCAAACTGAATTTATCACCCTTAGCAATGGGCGTGTCTCCTGATGCAAAATTTTTCATGTCAAATCTACTAAGCACTTTATTGATATAAGCCTTTTGTGATAAGCCAAGTATTCCTTGAGAACGATCTCAATGGATCTGTATGCCTAACACAAAAGATGCATTCCTAAGATCTTTCATCTCAAATTTATTTGAAAGAAATCTCTTGGTTTCATGCAATAAGCCTGTATCGCTACTTGCTAGCAGGATGTCATCGACATATAACACAAGAAGAATAAACTCGCTCCCACTGATCTTGTGATAAATACATTGATCAATAGTATTCTCTTTAAAACCAAAAGAAGTGATTACTTGATCAAATTTCTGATACCATTGACGGGATGCTTGCTTTAAACCATAGATGGATTTCTTTAATTTGCACACTAGATGTTTCGATTCATCTGACGCGAAATTTTCTGGTTGTTCCATATAAATTGTTTCTTCAATATCACCATTGAGAAACGCTATCTTTACATCCAAATTATGTAGCTCTAAATTATACTGAGCTACAAGTGCCATAATTATTCTAAAAGAGTTTTTCGACGAAACCGGAGAGAAATTCTCTTTATAATCAATGCCTTCCTTTTGAGTGAAACCTTGGCAACTAGACGTGCTTTATATCTTTCGATATTGCCATTCAAATCGCTCTTGGTTTTGAAAATCCATTTACAACAAATCGGTTTCGCTCTTTTAAGCAATTCGACAAGATCCCAAACGTCATTGTCCTCCATTGATTTCATCTCAACTTTCACGGCCTCAATCCATTTATGAGAGTGAACACTTTGTTTGGCTTTACTAAAAGATTTTGGATCATCTTCTAGTCCGATATCAAACTCGTGTTCTCGGAGATAAATGATATAATCATCTGGAATCGCCAATCTCCTCTCTCTCTCGAGGATCTCCTTATTGGCACTTCCAATTGAGGTTGTTATTGCTCTTCAATATGAGTAGGATGTAACTCAAGAGTGTCTTGATAGTCCGGATTTGCATCTTGAACAATATCAGACATAATTGTTTGATCATTTTCAATTGCAACTGTAGGAATAGTAACATGTTCTTCCTCAAAGACAAAGTTCCTAAGTTTGGCACCCTCATCATATTCAACATCCTCAATAAACTTAGCATTTCCTGTTTCGAAAAAGGATCTCTTTGAGGGATCATAAAACTTGAAACCCTTCGATCTTTCTGAGTATCCAACAAAGTAGCAGCTTATTGTTCTTGAGTCCAATTTCCTTTCATTAGGCTTGTGTGGCCTAACCTCAGCTGGACAACCCCAAATATGTAAATGCCTAATACTAGGCTTCTTTCCTGTTCATAATTCATATGGGGTTTTAGCTACTGCTTTGCTTAGAACTCGATTAAGAATGTACATTGCAGTCTTTAAGGCTTCTCCCCAAAGTGACTCTGGGAAAGAAGAATGACTAATCATACTTCTAACCATATCCTTTAGGGTCCAATTTCGTCTCTCAGCTACACCATTTTGACTTGGAGTCCCTGGCATGGTGTATTGAGGAACGATGCCACATTCTGCTAAATACTCTGCAAAAGGGCCTGGACGTTGTTCATCTAATCCGTCATATCTACCGTAATATTCACCTCAACGGTTACATTTAATGGCTTTAATTTTCCTACCAAGTTAATTTTCAACTTCAGCTTTATAGGTTTTGGAAACGTCCAATGCCTGAGACTTCTCATGAATCAAGTATAGGTACCCATAATGAGAATAATCGTCGATGAAAGCAATAAAGTATTGTTAACCATTCCAAGAAGTTGTAGGGAATGGAACAAAAATATCAGTATAAATTAAATCCAAGACGTTTAAACTCCTGTTAGCACCAGTTTTCTTGATATTTGTTTGTTTTCCCTTAATACACTCAACACAAATTTTAAAATCTGAAAAATCAAGGGAATCGAGAATTCCTTCTGACACAAGCCTCTTTATTTTTTGTTCAGAAATATGTGCTAAACACTTGTGCCATAACATAGAAGAATTCTCGTTAATTAATTTGCGCTTTGTACCATAATTATTTATATGCAAGGATTTATTAATGTGTGAGGCATGAAGATCTAATTTATATAGATTGTCAACCAAAGAACCTATGCGAATAAGATTTGAATACTGAAAAAGACTAAATTTTCCATTTCGAAATGAACAAGAATATCCTGATTTGACCAATTAAGAAACAAAAATCAAATTCCGTCTAAATAATGGCACATAAAAAGTCTCTTGCAAATTTAAATAGCAACCAAATTCTAACTTTAATCTAAATAAACAAATAGCCTCAATAAGAGCTTTTTCGCCATTTCCTACGTAGATGAATCTTTCAGCATCAATTGGCTTTTTGCTCCTTAGACAACCCTGCATAGTCATACTTATGTGAGTAGTTGCACCTGTATCTATCCATCAAGTGTGATTGGGTACTAAAGCCAAATTAACTTTAGAACAAGCAAAGTTGAGAAGTTTACCCTTTTTGACAAGCCATTTAGCATACTTGGAACAATCTTTCTTCACTTGACCACCTTTACAGTAAAAGAAACAAGTGATCACCTTATCTTATTTCTGTTGCCCCTTAGGATGTGAAGTTCCAGTATTTGTAGTGCCTTTTCCGGTGTTCCTTTTTCTCTTTTTGTTGGCGACATCGTCATTGGAAGAAGATGCTAAGTGAGCACTTTCTATCTTCTCTTGTTTCAACCTCTCTTCATCTTGCACACACTGAGAAATGAGCTCATTAAGAGTCTATTTCTCCTTTTGAGTGTTATAACTTATTTTAAAATGACTGAATTGTGTAGGAAGAGATATTAAGACTAAGTGCACGAGAATGTCCTCAGACAACTCTAACTTTAGTGCTTTTAGTCTTGTAACAAGATTAGACATTTTCATAATAAATTCCCTTATGTTTCCTTTATCGCTATACCGCATTGAAACAAGCTTAGACAAGATGGTGCATGTTTTGACTTTTTCATTTGCAGTGAATCTATCTGCAATTCGTTGTAGGAAATTCTTAGCATTTTCCTCCTTAGGCATTGCGCCTCTGATGGTATCCGGAATTGAGTGCTTCATGATCATCAGACTCATACGGTTTGAACACCCAAGCACAATGGTACACATGCTCCTTCCATTTATCGAAGTTAGTACCGTTAAGCACTGGGATATTATTCAAATTGGCAGATATAGAAGAAACATTTATTGTAAACAGAAAAACAACAATAATAAGCTCACAATTAACAAATAATAATTTTGAGCCATATAAGATACCAAGCACAACATTAAAATTTAGTCTTTGGATAGAAATTTTAATTTGTAAGCGGTACTCTTAAACTTTATTAGTACATATTGATAATCACATATTTACTACCTTATTGTGTTTGTAATACGACCAAAAAATAACCTTCCTTTGGGTCGATTATTTTCTGCAGGGATTAAAAACACAGTCATTTAAATTCTTAGATGACAACCTTAATTTTCAAAATAAATAAATTAACATAAAAGAGGTCACTTTGGTGGCATTTTATATTAATTTAATTTATTTTGAACTTTATTTTTAACATATTATGCACATACAAAACATATAGAGAGTACACAAATTAATTCACATCAATAGGGAGAGTGAGTACTATCAATCAACTTAGAAAATCATGAAATATTTTATCATGAAATAAAATTTCAAGAAACAAGTGTATAATATATCAAAACACTAAAATTACAATAAATATTAAATAATAAATATTTAACAATTTCAAAAAATTTAGAAAAATCACCAAAAAATAGAAATTAATTTTTATTCGAGACTGGAAAATACGGTGACCATTCAGCCACTGGAGCATGGTGCGTAGACCCCACGCGCCATTACTGCATGTGGGGAACAATCCACGCCATACTGTTTCTTCTTCTTCTCCAGCCAGCCGAGTCAACCCGACCCGACCGGCTGCAAAACAGACCCGAACGGGTCTGTTTTTTGGTTTTTCCCGATTTTTCAACCTCTTTTTGATAGATTTTGTTGAAATTAAGCTTGAAATCATGAAATTAAGTGTTTATTATACAAAACCCATCAAGAACCCGAATTAAAACATCAAACATTGGTCTTTAATTAGAGCAAAAACTTCAAGAAGAAACTCTATGAAAACCCCAAAATTCTTTCTTGATTTCTTTTAACCAAAACCAAATATTTACCAAAATTATGATTTTGTTTCAACCATAGAAGTCACAAGAAACAAATATCATTCATCAATTTGGATTAAAACATATTAAATATTAATGTTTTGGTTGGTTTTTAATTTTGGGATTTAAAGAATTTAAGAATAAAATTCATGAAACATGAGACAAAATTCCAGAATATTGTTCATATAATTTTAATCCTTGTTCCATAAGGAATAAAACCCCTAAGGTTTTACACAAAAAATTTTAATTCTCAACGATCAAACATGAATAGGCTCTTGATACCACTTGTGGAAAAATTCATACAAATAAACATATCCAGAATCTGATGTTTATTATCAAGAAAAGTAATACGGAAGTGTACCTAAATCTATTGGAATTAATTTCTTGAGGTAGAGTCTTCCACGTCTAAACTTTTGAGAGAATCTGTATCTCACTCAACGATGGGATTTGATTGTGAGAATTACGTTATGTTTAGACTTGAAGTATATTTTATTTTATTTTTGCCCATCATAAAATAAAGTAAAATAAAATAAAATATTGAGTCTCTACACATTGCAAAGCTCATACTAATTGAGATGTCCTAAAGTCCAATAACTTAAACTTTATTTGATCACTTTAAGGTGGACTAAACACATTAAATAGCCTATAATGTACAATTAATTGATATATGTAGACCCACTAAAGAATTTCTCAACATTTTCTCCTCATATCACATTGTATATATATATATATATATATATATATATATATATATATATATATATATATATATATATATAATATATATAAACACAAATAATATTACCAAGCAGCAACATGAGAGAGACAAAGCGTAGCAGAGTGAGAGAGAGGTTCTTTCGAAGCAAGGATGGTCGTTCCAATGGTGCTGCTCGATCTTTTTGCATGTCTTATGATGTTAGTCAATGGAGGAGGAAACTGATAACTGTCTTTGTTGGGAATATTTCTCCTTTTGGAAGGGAAGTAGAACTCAGGAATCTTATTATGCAGTACGGTAGGGTTCTCGATTTCTATATTCCGTTGAATTGGCGCAACAAAAGAAGCAGGAAATTTGGCTTTTTTAGGTTCAACGACCTACGGGAAGCTTTATCTGTCATCAGAGCACTGAACGGAATGTCATGGTTTGGTAGAATCTTAACTGTCAATCTGGCCAAGTATGACAAGGGTAGAAGAGAAGAGTTTTATTGGAAGGCATCTCAGAAGAATAAAGTACTGAATAAAGCCCAAAATTCTTCTGAAGATTTTGTGTTCAATGAGAATACTACCAACAACTCTGAAAAGCGTCCATACAGAAGAAATGATTCTCGTTCATACGCGGATGTGGTTCGTTCTAATATTCCAATTAATGGTTTGGAAAAGGATAAGAGAAAGGATGAAACTAAGAGCGATAATCAGCAGGTGACCGTGTCGGAGAAAATTTTTCTGGACGTTGGTGATTTAGATTCAGAATGGCTGAAATGTTCGACAGTAGCTTCTGTTAAGAATCCTTTGGAGATCAAGTCTCTTTACGAGCATTTTTCTCAGATTGGTGTTCCTGTTTGGTCCATTTCAATGTTGGGAGGTAGTTGGGTCTTGATCAAATTTCAGTCTAGGAAAGATTTGTTGTCTGTGATTGAAGATCGCCATCAATGGTATGATGAATGTTTCTCATGGGTTAAACCATGGTCTGAAGAACTCACCTGCGATGAGAAGTTTGTTTGGATCAAAATTGAAAACCTGCCTTTGCATGCATGGAGTGAGGCGGTGTTTAAGAAGATTAGTGATCTGTGGGGAAGGTTAATTTTGGTTGAGGACTGTATAATTAAGAAGACTCGTCTTGATTATGCTAAAATTCTTATCCTTGTGAAGAAGAATGTCTCTTTGTCAAATTCAGCTGAAATGTGGTTGAATGATTTAAAGTATATTATTACTTTATATTTTGAAGAAGACGCTGGCTTTTTATGGAAGCAGGATGTTAACATTTTCAATGGTACTTCTTTCTGTGGATCTTTCCGCCGACTCTGAAACTTCAGATGTTAGGTCATTTGTGGAAGAACAGTCGTTACTCCCTGCTCAGGAAGAAGAAGTTGAAACGTTTGCCGATGGAGTTCAAACTCAACGTCTACAAAAAATTAATGAGTCAGCCTTGGTTGTCGTTAATACCTCGGAAGCTGTTGAAGCCAACGAAGCTGGTCATGCGCATGCTTTAGATGAGCTGGCTGTGGTTTTTAACAGGGATATTAGGAACATGGATGGTTACTGAGCAGTGGAAAGTTGCTGATGACGTGTTGAGGGCTGAGGCTAAAGTCTATGACAACATGAACCTGTTATCTTTTGGGCTGAATGTTAAAGGCGACCCAATTTTACCTTTGTGCCTTAGTACAGAAACTAGCAACCCAGCAGAAGAAGCCCAAATTTTGTACTTAGAGCATTTCAACGAGCTGGGCTACCATCCGGTGTCTCAAGCTCCTAATTTATTTACAGAAGGGTCGTTGGCTTCAATGGTCACAGATAAAAAGCAAAGAAAATATATCTCTATTGCCTCTTTAGATTCGGTTTCAGTTGGTTTGGACAAGATAGATCTATGCTCTTTAAAGAACAAGCAAAAAAAGGGCAGGAGGAAGACAACTTCTTCAAAAAAGAAAGAAAATTTGAAGATGAGAGAAGTCATGGAAGAACAATGTTTTCTAGAGGAAGAACTTTCCGATGATGATATCCTAAATAGAAACAGAAGTCTTAGAAAAGAGGCCCAAGCAACTATTGATGTGGCGAGATTAATGGGGTTAACTTCTACTGCTGATACAGAAGAGATCATTAGAAGATTGTTGGAAGCTGAAATTGAGGACATGGCTAAGAACATTTGTCGGGAAGAAGAGCAAACCTGGGTCAATTGAATTTCCTTTGATCGGGGCTTGAACAGTAACGATGAAGGTTATTTCATATAATTTGAGAGGTTTGGGTTCAATGACTAAAAAACATGGACTCAAAAAATTTATTAATAGGGAGAAACCATCAGTGGTTTTGATTCAAGAATCTAAGTTATCTGGGGTATCTGAGAGGTGCATAAAGCAACTCTGGAATGCTAGCAGGGTGAGTTTTGTTCACTCTGATGCTATTAGAACTGTTAGAGGTCTTATCTGTATGTGGAGGGAGGGCGAATTCAGCTTGCTGTCTTCATCAATCAGCGACAGATTTATACACTTGAAAGGTAAACTTAGCAATCACTCACCTGTGGTTAATTTCATTAATATTTATGCACCTAATGATACACGAGAAAGGAAATATTTCTGGGATGCTGTTTCTAGCCTCAAGAACAATAATAAGGAGCTCTGGTGCTACGCTGGAGATTTTAATGCAGTGATAAATGACGAGGAAAGGTATGGTATATCAGATAGTGGCCATTCGCAAGCTGATTTTAATGATTTTGTTCAGATTACTGGATTGATGGACCTTCCTCTTATTGGAAGGAAATTTACTTGGCACTCTAGAAATGCTATGAGTCGTTTTGACAGGTTCTTAATCACTCCCAATTGGAATGATCATGTGGCAAATATTAATCAATGGAGTCTGGCTTGTTCAATATCTGACCATGTCGCTATTTGTTTGGGCTTGGATGTTCACGATTGGGGCCCGAAGCCATTTAAACTCTTCTCTCATTGGTTGGAAGACATTGACTTCAACCGTTTGGTGGATGAAAAATAGAGCTCTTACCTTGTTTATGGGAGCATTGGTGCCAGATGTATCCATAAACTCAAGCTGCTCAAGAAGGATATCAGGGGTTGGAAAGGATATAAAAAAAGGAGGTGTCTCGGTGGACATTGAGGATCTTAATAATGAAATTGGTGATCTTGTTAATAAACTTGAATGTGATCCTCATGATACCTCAATCTTGGAGACTCTCAGCTAAAAAAAAAAGACAATTGTGGCACCTCCAAAACATTGAGGAAAGAACATGGAGAAAGAAGTCAAGGTTGAAGTGGATTCAAGAAGGAGACAAGAACACTAGATTCTTTCATTGCATCGCCAATAGTAGATGGAGAAATAATTTTTTGGGGCACTTATCTTTTGGGGGTAAACATCTCAATACTCCAAAAGAAATTTAATCAGCAGTTGTATCTTTCTTCAAATCACATTTTGGAGTTGATTAACCCCCTCTTTTCAACTTTGGATTTCTGAATTTTAAAAAGTTGAATGATTATCAAAGGAGGGATCTTGAAATTCCCTTTTCAATGGAAGAGATTCGAGCGGCGATTAATGATTGTGATGGCGAAAAATCTCCAAGACCGGATGGTTTTAATCTTAATTTCTTCAAGAAGAAATGGGAGATTTTGAAAAATGACGTCTTCGGGTTCTTCTAGGATTTTTATTGGAATTGTAACATTCCAAGGGAGGTTAATAATTCTTTTATTGCTCTTGTTGCAAAAAAGCAGTGTGCTGAAACACTACATGATTTCAGGCCAATTTCACTCATTGGCAGTCTTTATAAAATCTTAGCTAAAGTCTTGGTGGGTAGATTGAAGAAAGTTATGGGATCAATCATTAGTTTCACTAAGTCTGCATTTGTTGAGGGAAGACGAATCTTGGACAGTAGCTTGATTGCAAATGAGGTTATTGATACAATGAAACGATTAAAGGCTGGTGGGCTGTCTGTTAAATTAGACTTCGAAAAAGCCTTTGATAGTGTCAATTGGACTTTTCTGTTGGAAGCTTTGAGGCTGATGGGCTTTGGACATAGATGGATTTCTTGGATGGAGAGTTGTATTTCTTCAGCCTCGGTCTCTGTTTTGATCAATGGTTCTCCTTTTAACCCAATTCAGATGAAAAGAGGCCTTAGACAGGGAGATCCACTATCACCTTTTCTTTTTATTATTGTGGCGGAATGTCTCAGTATTCTACTCAATAAAGCCGCATCATTGGAGTTGTTTTGTGGTATCCAAGTCGGCAGAAGTGATCTTTCAATCACACACCTACAATTTGCTGACGATACAATCATTTTCTGTCATGCATCTGAGTATCAGCTGATTAATATTAAAAGAGTGTTGAGAATTTTTCAATTGTCTTCTGGACTGAAGTTTAACTTCTCTAAAACGGCACTTTATGGTGTTAAGGTTGAACGTCATTTGCTGTCTCAATGGGCAAAGAAAATCAATTGTAGATTGGGCAAACTTCCTTCTAATTATCTTGGACTCGCTTTGGGTGCTAACATGGGAGTTGCTACTTCTTGGCAATCAGTGATTCAGAGGTTTAGAAGCAAACTTAGCTTATGGAAAAGTAGAATGCTTTCCATGGCTGGTAGGTTGGCACTTCTCAAATCTACCTTATCTAATCTTCCAGTGTACTTTATGTCTTTGTTTAAGGTTCCGATGGGGGTGATGAACGAATTGGAGAAAATACAAAGACAATTTTTATGGGGTGATTCAGATGATAAAAGGAAAATGAGGCTTGTTAGCTAGAATTCCATCTGTAGAAGCAAGAAGAATAGGGGATGGGGTGTTATTAATCTTAAAGCTTGTAATCAAGCTTTGCTTATGAAATGGCCTTGGAGATTTGGTGTGGACGATAAGGCATTATGGAAACAAGTTATTTGCGAAAAGTATTGTTTACCTTCATATGGGTTGTGGCCAAAACCTTGAAAGGATCAGAACCTCTCAACAGTGTGGAGAGATATACAAAAAAACTAGATTAGGTACTTTTGCACTAACAATACAAATTCTAGTTTTTTGATTTCTGCAGGTGATGGAGCCAAGATATCTTTTTGGATGGATATGTGGATTCATGGTATCATTCTCAAGGACTCTTTTACAAGAATTTTTGCTTTGGCAAATAATAAAAATGGCTGTATCAAAGAGTTTGGGTCATGGTCTAATGGCGTGTGGAATTGGAAGATTGAACTTAGAAGACCATTATTTGACTGGGAGAAGGATGTGTGGAATAATCTTCTGCAGACTCTTGGCACAGTTACGATCTCCCTTTTTGCCAAGGATAGGATGATTTGGACGCATACTATCAATGGGGCTTTTAATGCCAAATCTTTTAGACTTGCAATGGAACCCGTACATGTTGGCAACAGGGTGGATACCAGCATTTGGGATAGTTGTGCTCCTCCAAAAGTTATCTTGTTTTGCTGGAATGCTTTAAATGGTTCTGTCCCAGCACGTGAGGTCCTTCAAAGCAGGGGTTGTATTTTAAATTCTGATTACAATTGCGTCTTCTGTAAACAGGTAGAATTTGTATCGCATTTGTTTGTGTCTTGTAATTTTGCATGGAGGATTTGGTCCTATTTCATCAGAATTTGGAATCAATCATGGGTTATTCCAAACAACCTCAACACTCTATTTTTGGTCTGCAATTCAATTGTCATGAGTAGTACTAAGAAATGGTTTGGAAGACTATTTTTTATTTTATTGTTTGGTCCATCTGGCTAGCAAGGAATGACTTAGTTTTCAAGTTGAAAGAATGTTCGATTGATCAAGTTTGTCACCTGGTTACAATCCATTGCAGCTGGTGGTTGAAGGCAAAGTACTCTGGTATGGATTTAAACAACATTCTGTTCAATATACAGGAGATATCTATTCCTATTAAGAAGAAAGCTTTTAGACCGAATATCTCTTGGTCTCCACCTCCGAAAGGATTTTGGAAAGTTAATGTAGATGGTTCCTCACATGGGAAACCGAGAGCGGCTGGCATTGGTGGGGTTATTCGCGACTATGATGGAAATATTAAACTTATCTTTTCTAAAAATATTGGGATTGCAGATTCCAATTTGGCTGAGCTTCTTGCTATTATTGAAGCATTGAGTATTGTTTCCAACGCTGATCTCATGCATTTGCCTCCTCTTATCATTGAGAGCGATTCTCAGATTGTTATATCGTGGCTTCAAGATGTTGATAAAAGCCCCTGGAGGTATTCCAATCTTATCAACAAGATGCATAATCTTATTTCTTGCCTTGGAGTGATTTCCTTTGTTCATGTGTTTAGAGAGGCCAATTATTAGGCTGATTTCTTGGCTAAATCTGGAGTCTATAGGAACTCAAATCTTGTAGCCTGGCTTTAACTTATTTCTCAATAAAATAATGTTTCAACTTTCAAAAAAAAACATATATATATATATGTAAAATTGCTCGATTGTGCAATTTCCTAAAATTTTGCAGTGCATGTTGTTGGCTAGCATTTTATTTGGGTTCTCATTTATATTTCTTCGGGTGAGAACATAAAATTAACGAGGGGGCCTCACTCCAGATACCTTGACGCGTAAGCTAACTTTGTTTAGATTGATATTGACTATTTCCTTTTGACAGTTATTTTTCTTTTGCTTTCACAAAATGATGTTAACGAAAATTTATTTCATTAAGAAATTATTATTATTATTATTATTATTATTATTATTATTATTATTATGCTCAGCCAAGAAAGGTGGCGTTTGTTAATGTAATGTAGCAAAAAACTACAATAGAAACAGAGAGATACAGACGAAACAAAGCCAACGTCAAACTCAGAAAAAACACCAAAAAGAGCAAAAGACAACCATTCGGTATTCAACGATCTCATCTTAATAAGAAAAATAATCTCCACATCCAGCCAAACCTGATGGACCATGGGCAGAACCATCCACCTTGAATTTCAATTTACCAAGAGTTCCAAGCAGCACCAATCCTTAGGTTGTCACTTGATCTGCAAAATGAGGCTAACTCAATGTTGGAGTTGTTGAAGAAATCAGCCACGAACTCAGACTGATACTTCTTTAGCAGGTTCCGCGATTTTTTTGAAGAAACTGAGGTTGAATCCATACAATCCTGGCCTTGGAACCATCACACTCCCACAAAGCATTTAATTTGTTTTTGAAGAAATTAATTTTTAATGCATCATAATTTAATTTGTTTTTGAATGGGCACATGACTGTATCCAGATGTCCAAATTAAAAGTGTTATTGCAAGATTTGTAAATTGTTTTATGAATTATTGTTTAATATACTACCAATTAAGTTTTTAAACTCCACAAATAGGATTAACATAATGCATATACCACACTTTATTTAATTTTTATTTTTTTTAATATTTTTTAAAAGATAGTTGATAAGGTTTTGTTTTAGTGGCAAAGAGTAGGTTCTGAAACTAAAATCTCATATTCGAATCTCATCAAATATGAGATTGAGTTTATTATTTTTTAAAAAATATGTCTAACTATTTTAATATCGTTTGTGGAGTATAAAACTTTTATTCATGCATTAGATAATAATATTTTATTTTATTACCTAACAGGAAGTGCGACCACAGGCTTGCAGTTGCAACAAGGATGCACTCCAAAACATCATGGAGGGTAGCAAATCGCTGTCAGGTATCTAAATTTGACGTCATTATTTTATCTTACTTGTCTTTGCCCTTCTTTTTTCCTTTTTTGCTTATTTCTTCCATCTGTTCTTAGAATTTTCATGCGAGAGTTTAGGTTTGTCAACCTCCTTTTCTTCTACTACAAAATAAAATTTTTTGAAATCTCGACTCTACATATTATGTAAACAGGTAAAAATAGAAGAATATGTTGTAACTTAACATTAAAATCTAAATATCACTTCTCTTGTAGTGAGATACAAACAAATGTTTAATTTTACATCAAAATTTAGAAAAGCACGATGAAAAATTTTTTGTATTTGATGAGCCTTCAAGTCAAGCTTTTGAAACATAACAAAAGTGGATTAAACCCAAGAATCTCCGGTACTCCTTCTGGAGTTAGTTCCACTGTTCTGCACATACATTAACACACGTTGTCTAGTTGTTAGGATTACCTTCTTTGCACATGGGTAGCCTAATTCCTATTCATTTTTATAACTTCAAGTAGGATTAAAATTTTTACAAACTAATTCTTTAAATTTAATAACCTACTTAAATCCATTATGCAAGTAAAGTTTGGAGTCGATCTAATATCCTACCATTTCGATCGAGAATAATATATCTTTCAATATATATTAATGGTTGAAATTTTAGTATTATCAAATTAGCAAGGAAAAGCAAGGGGAAATATTTTAAAAAACCATCAATCGTCACAAACTTCAAATCCTTTGCCTCCTCAATGGTAGCAACAACATCAAATTGCACCGTTAAAGTGCGAAGGATTTTCTTCATAATTTAAACATCAAAAATAGTTTCACCATTTGCTTTCATGTTGTTGACAATTTTTTGTGTGCCCATAAAATAATGTACAATCTGCTCATTCTTTTCTTGTTGAAGCAACTCAAATTGTCTCCTGTACGTCTACAGACGCATCTTTTGAACTGGTTCAACACCTTGGTAAGACTGAAGCAAAGTGTCCCAAGCCTCTTTTGATAACTTCACATTGATAATCTTCTAAAACATCAATAACTCAACACTTTGAAAAATGTAATGGGTAGCATGATCATCCTTTTTGCGAGCACGTTAGATTTCACCTTTATGCCTCTGTCAGATTATCAATATTTAGTGATACAACAACTCCTTGCTCTACGATCTCCTAAAAATCCAAAGTTTTTAGAAAAACATTGCATCTAAACTATCCATTCTTGAAAATTATTTTTCCCATCAAATTTAATGTCACAGTCTGAAATATCGGTTTTCCATATCATTTTACACTTTACATACAATCGATTGTGCTATCTGTAGTGCCATCACTAATAAATTTAGTTTAAAGTTCATATTTATTTTCAACATTTATCTTAGGAAAAATTTATTTCATATGTCATAAACATATATATGTACATCTCATAAAATCCCATACTAAATTTTCATTTGATTTACATCTCGTTTCTAAACATATAACAAAAGTACTATACATAAAGCCCGAACATATAAATATAAAACCATATAGCTCTACAGAGATTTCATGCTTGCTGAGCGATACCAAAATAACTATCCTCCAACTCAAATGTCGAGAGAGGTTACTGGAAATAATTTGGAAGGAGAAAGAGGGGGTGAGCTAATGCCAGTAAGAGAATTGTATACAAGAACTGATCTATGTATCCTATACGCATGAAAATCATTTAAGTCCTAACAGTTCACTATAGGACATTTTAGGGAAGGATACTATAGCCGACTAGGAAACCAGATATAGTATGGGAGGTACTTTGAAGTACTTGTCGTGTCCCGGTTCCTAGATGCGGCTATAAGGATTTCAATAAATTATTAGCATTTTCAGTAAACATGCATCGTTCAATAAACTATAATAAACAATATTTAATAGTAAACTTGAAATTTTCAAGTAAACTATATAAAACATTTCTCCGCAAAATGTATAAAATCATCCAGTAATATTAAACATATTCAACCATCATAAAAGGATTTCATAGCTTAAAATGCAGAATATATATATTTCCTGGGAGTGCTTGGGATGTTTGGGAATTTGCCACCCTAGATTAAAAATAGTGGAGATAAGGCATCATCTAATAGACTCATGAAAGAGGACATATGGCCATAGTCTAAGGTCGTTCGTAGATGAGCACGGGCCAGGTGTCATCTGAGGTCACTAAATAATGGAATTCGGATCACTCAGTTTCAGTAACAGTAACAGTAACAGTAAGCGCACTTGCTCGCAAGCATGCTATGGGACCAACAGTCTCAAAACAGCATTTAAAACAATTCACAGTAGTTTATGGAGATATATTTAGTAATAGTTATCTTCAATCAATCCATAAATATATATTCAAGAAATATAATCAATTTAGAAATAAAAAATTCATAAAATATTCATACTGTAACATTCAGTTCTAAAAATGTTCTATTCATCTGTAAAACAGTAAATAAGACATGCCACTACCTTCATGTTCATAAAATTCATTTAAATGAATATTTAAATATTGTTTTTTCTGTATTTAATAAAAATATGAAATTTTTTCATAAACTTGAGAATTTAACTTAATAACTTTCCATTTTTAACCCCTGAGGATAATAAAAGATATTTATGTAAAATTTGTAGAAATTCCGATAGTATAACGACTATGTTTAACCTAGCCCTCCTGCAATTAAGCCATAGTTTATAAACCAACAACAGTTCCCAATTCAACACAAATTTCAATACCAAATTCGACATTTAAATTTCAAAAAATACACATTAAATCAAAACATGCATCATAATATCCCTACGTCTTCTACACTCATCCCTTACCTCTAAATTCACAATCATTTTGATCGTGAACACTAGTGTTTGTTTTAGATCTCCGAGCCGCAAAACATCGTATATAAAATAATTTGGCATTGTCCAACCACTACATTTCCATCATAAAATAATTTATTAATTTTCCATAAATATCACATTGTCTAA
Source organism: Heritiera fomes (assembly GCA_032173925.1). Lineage (NCBI taxonomy): Eukaryota > Viridiplantae > Streptophyta > Magnoliopsida > Malvales > Malvaceae > Heritiera > Heritiera fomes. The sequence goes on along the minus strand of JAPDPM010000002.1, from coordinate 24,587,927 downwards.
AATCACTTCCATTCTAGTCTCTTTTACACTTGTGCTAATATTGTAAGTTCTCCTACACAACTCTGATTTCAGTTCTACTTTCGCCAATAGTCTCCTAATAATTTGTACAATATTTTAAGACCCTAAATATATCATGGATCTCCTTCCCCTTCATTGGCTGAATGCCTCCAAAATTCCAACACTGTTTTTCTTCCATTTCAAGCTTTCTCTCTCTTAAAAGGTGTAATGATGGAGGAAAGGAAATGGTTGCTGGTTGCTGTCGAGAAAGATGAAGAAAATTCCAGAAATTTCAGCTAAAATCAATAGTTAATGGTGCAAATTACGATTTTTCCCTTATGTTTAAGTAAACTTTCTTTCCGTTCAATTTCGATATAAACTATCAGTCTAACTTCCAAAATATTTTATTTCATCATGAAAAATATCTATTTAACTTGCTCTAACTTCTGGTTGAGCTTGTGTTGAAGTTTGACTGACCGTTTGGGTGAAATTACTAAAATACCCCTAACAATAAAATCGAGTAAATTTCTATTTTTACGCAGATTTAATTCCATCAGTCCACATGGTCAAGAACCTCATTTTATGAGAAATTTTTTAGCACTAATAATTATTTTAAAGTCATCTCGATTTGTCCATTATTTACGAAAATTCTATCAACCTATAAACATAATCGTAATTTTCTAATTTGTTTGCACACTTCTCAAAAATGCACAAACAAACTAGTTTAAGGCTAAATTTCATACCTCATCCATATTTAGGTCCAAATTTCATATCCTCCAAGTCTCAACTGCTTTTAGTTTAGACTTGAGGAAGTTTAGACTTGATATTCTTAGTTTTGCTTTAAAGTTTAGGTTTCCGTTTTTTAGTTTTGCTTGCTTCGATTTTTTTGCTTTCTCAGTTTTTCAAGTGTTGTTGCTCCCGTCTTATTTCCTTTTTCCTGTATGATTTTTCACTTTATCGTCTCATAACACTATCTGCTTAAAAAAAAAGTTATTCAAGTCATGTTATTATAAGATATTTAAATTTGGTTTGCTTAATTTCGATTAACTTTAACTTCGACAAATTCCAATAATTTTTAAATCAAATAACTAATTCACACACACATACATATATATAAAGAATCCCCAAAGATTCTCTTTCTTACAGCTATCTAAAGGACAGAAAAGTAATTTCAATTATTTTTAAAAGTGTAGTCTAATACCATAAGTGACCTCCAAGCTGTCAAAACAATGGAATTCGGCCAACAACCTCTTGATTGAATCGTTAAGGTTAAATTGTGATATATTGTAAGGTTTGGATTCAAATCCAAGCAACTGCACCCTTATCTCCAATTATTTAATTTTTCCCTTGTGAACAAAAAAAAAATAGAATATGAATTTTATATTGATAGCTGCATTTGATAAAACATTGTCAGTTATTTAGAAAAATACAAATATAAATGGTTTTTTGCAAAAAAAATTATTTAATTATGTCATGACGCAATTATACAAATATCACCTAACTTTTTATTTCACATAAAGGGAGATTAGGCAGTATGTCAATGTCATCCTTCCGTCTTCTTATACTTTATATGTTATCACTCATGACATGATATAAATGTTTCGCATGAAAGGTACTTTTCATTTGTACACAAATAAGCCAAATACATCAGGATCTCACATAACTTACATATCCTATATCCTCAGTTGATCTAACATACATTAATGTAATATTGTACTATACAATAGCCAAAATAAATGGCCAATTGATTATATATTCAAGGAATAACTGGGAAGGTGTCTTGAAGGTATACTAGAATATCCGAAAAGTAAGCTCCTCGATCTAGAGCGAGAATCACTTCCAATAATCTGGATGAAAAAATGTTGTAAAAGGATGAGTTTATGCTCAGTAAGAAACATATGTAAAAGAGCGTACTATGCCACTATATGCAGTTTTTCCCTGCTTGGCTGTATAATGTCATGTAAAATCATTATAAAGTATATATCATATACTTTCTTCAAATATCATGTACACATAAAATCAATAAGTCAAATACTTTCAAGTACTTTCAAATCACTTAAAATCATAGATACAATTATTCAAATAACTAAAATACTTTCACGTATCTCTATTCACGTGAATTCTCATGTACAAATACAAATAACTTCAAATACAAGTAACTTCACATACTTTCACATACCTTCAAATAAATGGGAGACAATTAACTTCTAGTAGAATCATGCACCAAATAAATCTCATAAGGGATACAACAAATATATCTTGTAAGGGATAATCCCGAGAGAGGTCAAATAAGTGGCGTACCCACGTATGGGCCAGGGATCCTCCCCTAAGCCAAACACATATATCAGAGATAATTGGCCAATGTTGATAAACCACAGTGAACACTAGTCAGGTGACATCTATGGTACTGAGGACTGGACTAGGGTTCTTCAGCTAAATACAAATAATACTGAGGACTTGATCGGAGTCCCACAGCCAAATATAAGTAATATGCATGATCACCAAAGGAGTCCACAGTCTCTAAAACATTTGTCAAATAGCACATTTGAAATTCAATTACACTTATATCAATAAGCATTTAAAACACCACTTTCAAATGGGGGCAGTCGACTGGTCATATAGGGCAGTCGACTGCTATATCATATATTGCTTTATTGAATTTCTTTCCTTCTTAAAAATTCAAATATTTTATTTTTCGAAAACACATAGGGCAATCAACTGGTTTGCAAACAGAAAGTTTTTCGAGAAAATGCAGTCGACTGTAGAGCTGCTTATTGCGCTGGGTTGGCCCGACCTGGTTCACAACCGGATCGGGCTAATCCAGCCTAACATCCGAACCGGTACTGTACCGGTTCGGAACCGGCCTAGCCCGGTAACATACCGGGCTGGGCCGATTTTAAAAAACTGAAATCGAGCCCTCTAAGGGTCTGGCCCGTTAAGGATCGTGATCGTACGGTCCCGATCCAGAACCGGTTGAACCGGTCTGGTTCAAAAAAAAACAAAAAATAAAATAAAATTCAAGGCTGCCACTGTGCGCTGCGCAGTGGTAGCCTTGTTCAGAAAGTGACTTGCCTCTTTGATGGGCAACGGCCAAATCAATCTCTTTTTTATTTTTTTAATATTTTTTTATTTTTTTTATTCTATTTTTTTCCTATAAATACCTCTATTCTATCTTCTATTTTTCTTTACATTTCTTCTATATTTTCTCTCAAATCTACTATCTATATTCATCTACTGTTATTCTCTTCACTTACATACTCTCTCAATATTCACTCAAACTCTCTCAAATTCAGTTAAATTCCCTTATTCCAAATTTATAATCTCATCATTTCCTTTCTAAATTTCATTTTTCTTTTTATTTTATAATTTTGCAAATTTTACTTTTAATTTTCAAATTCTAATATATTATATATATCCCTTATTCCAAATTTATAATCTCATCATTTTTTTTTAAAATTTCATTTTTCTTTTTATTTTATAATTTTGCAAATTTTACTTTTAATTTTCAAGTTTCAATTTCCAAATTCCAATATTATATATATATCATACATCTATTTTTTTTAATTCTTAACATATATTTATTTTCAAAAAAAATATAAAAATGTCAAATTTCTTTCGTCGTTCATGCTCTATTTCTCGACCTTTTGGTTCCATTGAAATTCCTAATTTGGGTGACGAATCATTTAATGAAATCGAACCCGATATTCATTTGGAGGAGGAGCTTCCTTGGGCACCATCAATTGGTCGTGGTCGTGGAGGAGGTCATGCTCAAACACAATCATCAGTTGCCACCACTGCTGCTACTGCTACATCATCAAGACCGAAGTTTAGTAGAAAAAAAACAAGCAAGGTATGGGAGTATTTCGACATTGTACCAAAAGAAGGTGAGACGAATAAATATTGTGCCATCTGTAAATTGTGTAAAGGCGTTTACTCTTATAACTCCGGTGGATGTGGTGGCGGTACAGGTACGTATAAAAGACATTTAATTACTATACATAAAATTAATCCTGATGCCGAAGAAAATGAAATTTTAGAAGGTAAACAATCTCAAATTAATACGCATGATGGTGGAAAAAATTTTAATTTTGATAATGTTCAAGCTAGACGTGGTTTAGTTAGATTTGTAGTTAGGACTGAACAACCATTCACAATTTGTGAAAAAACAAGATATTTAGAATTTGTTTGTAAATATTTACAACCCGCATATAAATCTGTTTCTAGACATACATTAAAAAGAGATTGCAATGGATATATTTAAAGAATATAGACAAGTTTTAATTGATAAACTTAGTAATATTTCATCTAGGGTTAGTTTAACTAGTGATATATGGACTAGTACTAATGGTATAAGTTATCTTGTTATAACTTGTCATTGGATAGATGAAGATTGGTCCATGCAAAAACGAATTTTATCTTTAGATGTAATAGAAGAAGCACATAATTCGTATACTATTCATAAATATATTACTAAAGTTTGTAAATTATATGGACTAGAAAATAATAGAGTTTTTGCTATTACTTTTGATAATGCTTCGAGTAATACTGCAGCTATTCCTCATTTAATTAAAAGTTTAAACCCTGTTATGCAAGGCATATTTTTTCATGCAAGATGTGCATGTCATATTATAAATTTATGTGTTCAAAGTGATTTTAGTTCTAGTGGTACTGGTAGTGGCATAGGTCCAATTGATAAAATTAAAATTTTAGCAAAATGGATTCGCACACCAAGTAATAAACGTGAATGGAAGCAAATTTGTATAACAAATAATATACCTATTAAAGCGTTTCCACTTCCCGTGGAAACAAGATGGAATTCACTTCATCGTTTGCTTTCTTCTATTTTACCTTATAAAGAACTTGTTACTCTTTTTTATAACAATTATACAAGTAGCACACATTTAGTACTTTTTGAAGAAGATTGGACTTTTATTGAATATTGTGTTTATTTATTATCTACTTTTAAAGATGCAACCGAAAGATTTTCAACTCAATTTTATCCAACTACACCGTATTTTGTTCTTATTATCTATACAATGTTTGACAAATTTGTAAAATTTAGGAATCATGAAACTTTAAGTTCTTTTATATATGATATGGAGGAAAAATTTAAAAAATATTGGGAAATAATTCCTCCTATTTATTGTATTGTAACTTTACTAGATCCTACTCAAGGTGAGGTAAATATAGAAATTTTTTTGATTGTTATAAAGAATTTCTTGGTCTTGATTCTAATGAGGATCAAAAGTCATCAATTAACAATCTTTTTCAAGAATTGTTTAATGTTTATGAAACAGAAAGGGAGCAATTCAACTTTAATCGAGGAGAAGAAGATTCATACGAAGAAATCAAAAGTAGCAAAAAAAGAAAAGGAATTTTAAACGCAATTAAGGAAGCAGCAAAGAAAAGAATGAAGCTAAAAGGAAAAGCGAGCGGATCCGGATCGGGATCAACAACTCGACGAAGTTCTAGCTTCAATGAGCTAGGATTTTTCTTAAGTCAAGATTGTTTTGTAGATGAAAACTTTGATCTTCTCCAATGGTGGAAAGAAAACCAAAAACAATTCCCAGTTTTAGCTTCCATGGCCCGAGATGATTTTGCGGTGCAAGTTTCTTCTGTTGCTTCGGAATCCGCATTCTCGACATGTGGAAGAATTATATGAGACCATCGAACCACTTTTAATCCGGATTCATTGTGCATGTTAACATGCCTTAAAGATTGGTTTGATGTGGAATCGCACAATGTTGAATTTGGAATGGCCAATGAATTCGCTGATAATAATTCAAAAGAGGAGGAAGAAATTTCCAAGGCAATCCATATAAATTATGAAGAGTAGAGAATAATTTTTTTTTTTTGTAAATTGTATATAAAATTGTAAATAAGTTTAGTCATAGTGAATATTTTTATGGATTACAGTCCTGTGGTTTTTACCCTTCTAACTTTTGAAGGGGTTTTCCACGTAAAAAATCTTTGGTCTCCTACTCTCTCCTTTTTCTCCTTTGTTGTTGTTGTTGTTATTATTATTATTATTACATACCAAATTAATTAATTTTATACTTATCTATGTTTAAAATAAATAAATATTTAAAATACAAAATGAATTAATGTTAAAAACATATTAAATAAATGAATAAATATTAAGTAAATGATATTTCAAATATAATAAATTATTTGAAATGCAAAATGAATATAATAAATGAATATAAATAAAGATATGCAAAATGATATTGCAAAATGAATATAATAATAATATTCATAATATCATTATTTGTATTTTAAATCATATATCATTTTATCATAATAAATTTATTATAATATTATATTCAAAATATAACTTTATTTTATTATAACAAATTAACAATAATTTTATTAGATAATTTTATAGTAGTTTATTTTTACATTATTGTTACATTAATTAAATAAATTATAATATAACATTATAATTAATTATTGTTAAATTAAACTATTAACATTATTTATTATAAAAATAAATTTATTAGATTAAATTATTAAAATATATTAATATATATTAAAATAAATTAATATAAATTTTAAAAAATAAAATTTTAAATGAAAAAAAAACTGGACCGAATCGGTTTAAACCGGTTCGGTCCGGTTTTTGGGCGAACCGGTCCAACGAACCGGGCCGGTTTGCCACTTAATAAACATAGAACAGGTCCGAACCGGACCGGTTCCAACTGGTTCTTGTTTGGTTACGGCCGGAACCGATGAAAACCGGTCCGGAACCGGCTCGGTCCGACCCGTAACCAGCTTTAGTCAACTAGCTCATTAGCAGTCAACTAGTTTCACAAACAGAATGCTTCTAAAAATAGGGTAGTCAAGTGGCTCCATAGGCAGTCGGCTGGTTTTGAAACAGAATGCTTTTTGAAGAAAAGCAGTCGACTAGCTCCTTAGCAGTCGACTGGGTTGAAACAGAAAGCTTTCTAGAAAATAGCAGTCAACTGCTGTATAGGGTGGTCAACTGGTTTGAGTCAATTTCAAAAAATTTCACGCTTCAGCTGTCTCTAGGCAGTCGGCTGCCCCTAGTCAAATTGCTACTAGGAGTAAAACCGAGAATTTAAATCTCCTGCACTTAAAACAGCTTTTATTTCAAATCAAATATGCAAACAAAACGAACATAGTCTCCTTACGTCCATTACAGATACTCCTTACCTCAAATACACCAAAACACGTAATCGCTTGGTTGCACCAACTCTTTTCTTTCACTTCTTCAAAGCTGCAAACATCATAAGGATTCAAACCTTTAAAAAATCTCTACAAATATACTATACCAACTCCACATAACTCTAAACCGTAATGAATCAATTTCTTCTCTTACCTTTGTTAGTCACCAAAATAACAGCAAATTAGATCTTCTCAAAGCCTTTGATTCAACCTTTCATATTACACATATAGCTTGAGATAGTGGCAAGGAGTGATTTTCGTTAAACAAGTTTAACGATTTGATGGAAGGAAGTGGTTGTTCTACAAGGGTTCACTTTCTTGGAACTTGGAGGAAACGAGAGGAAGAGAGAAATATGGCTACCGACTCTTGATGGAGGAGAAGATGACAATGCAAACTTCATTTAATGCATCTTTTTCTCTTAATCATCTCAGCCATTAACCTTTTTAACTTATTGACTATTTGACCATCCAATTGCTTTTATTTCATATATGTCCCATATATCACTTATACATCAAAATTTCCTATTTATTTACATCATTTAAGCTGGACATATTATACAATTATGGGAATTTACAGGAATTTGGGGATTTCACATTCTCCCCACCTTATAAAATTTGGTCCTCCAAATTTAAATCGGCTACTACTCAAATAGTTCAAGATATCTTTCCTTCATTAAGCTTTCTAGCTCCCATGTAGCTTCTTGCATAGTATGATACTGCTAGAGAACTTTAACTAATGGGATTGTCTTAGACCTCAACACTTTCTCTTTTCTATCCAAGATCCGAACCAGTTTCTCCACATAACTCATGTCTTCCCGAATCTCTAAGGGCTCATATTCTATGACATAAGATGGGTCTGGATGGTACTTTTAAAGCATAGACACATGAAAGACATTATGTACTCCTGATAGCTCCGGAGGTAAGGCCAATCTGTAGGCAACATCATCCACTCGGTCTAAGACTTCAAATGGCTCGATATAGTGAGGACTAAGCTTACCTCTTCGGCCAAATCTCATGATTCCTTTGGATGGAGAAACTTTCAAAAACTCCGAGTCTCCAACCAAACACTCAAGTGGCCTACATCGAACGTCTGCATAATTCTTTTGTTGACTCTGAGCGGTCTTAAGTCTTTGACAAATCAACTTAACATCCTCAGAAGCCTGCTTGACTAAATTTGGAGCTAACAACTTACGCTTGCCCACTTCTTCGCAACCAATAGGGGATCGACACCTTCTACCATATAAGGCTTCATATGGCGCCATCCCAATACTTGAGTGATAGCTATTGTTGTAAGCAAACTTAGCCAATGGCAGATGATCATCCCAAGAGCCTTTAAAATCCAAAGCACAGGCTCTCAACATATCCTCGAGTGTCTGGATGGTGCACTCGGACTGACCATCAGTCAGCGGTTGAAAAGCCATGCTAAAATTCAACCAAGATCCCATGGCTTCTTGGAAATGTTCCCAAAAATAAAAAGTGAACCTGGAATCTCTGTCGGAGGTAATGCTCATTGGAACTCCATGTAATCTGACAATTTCTTTAACGTATAAATCTACCAAGGCACTAAGTGAGTCTGTAGCCTCCATAGGCAAGAAGTGTGCTGACTTAGTTAGTCTATCTACAATCACCCAAATACCATCATGACTTCTTCTAGTTCGGGGTAATCCCATAATAAAATCCATCGTAATGTGTTCCCATTTCTACGTAGGTATAGGTAGAGGCTGTAACAAACTTGCCGGCCTTTGGTGCTCCACCTTAATTTGTTGACATGTGAGATACTTCGCCACGAATTCTGCTACGTCTCTTTTTATGCCAGTCCACCAATACACCTTGCGTAGATTCTGATACATCTTGGTATTTCCCAGATGCAAAGTATACTTAGTGGAATGTGCTTCAGTCAAAATCAACTTCTTCAACTCTTCATCATTAGGAACACAAATACGATTCCTAAATCTCAAAATTCCATTGCTACCAATATCAAACTCCGATGGCATACCTGAGTGAATATGGTTCATAGCCTCGATACACTGATCATCCTCCCTTTGAGCAATTGTTGCGCTCTAAGACCTATACCGCAAGTGCACGGGTCGCGACAAGTAATAAATTGATGAATAAAGTATCGTTCCCACGAAGATTAGTTAGATTTTGCTTTAGTTAAGTACTAAAATTAGTCACCTTAGATTTATTCAAGCAATTGAACATTTTTTTTTATATAAAAATAGCAACTAAAATGTAAAATAAATATATAATGCATGAAAATAAAATAAACATAAAAATGATGAAAATAAATGACCTAAAACTAAAATTTTAACCCTAAACTTAAATTAAATTATCATGCAAAATAAATTCTCAATTAATAAATTAACAAATTAATATACTTAACATAAATTTAATCAAAATTTAAATATCTAACTAAAATAAAATACTAAGTAAACTAATATAATAAACTTATGAAAGTAAAACTTGAAACTAATTAATGAAACCATAAAATAATAATAAAAGGAACAAAAACTCATGCTTTATGAACAGATGGTCTTCACGCCACTAAACTTGTTGCACTGCTTTGCACATCATGTCCACCGCTTCAGCCACTTGCAACGCACGATCTAGTAGCAAGCCACACACCACTCGAGCTCCACACGCAGCAACTCTCCAGCCCAGCAGCTTCACTTTCACGGCCAAGCGTCAACTGCAGCAGCCTCCACGCAAGTGCCCTGCCACACCTGCACCAGCCCTGCTCTGTTCTGCACTCAGCAAGCTTCAGCAGCCCAGAACAACAGGGACTCGTACAGCAGCAGAAGAAATGATCAGCAGCAACACAATCTCGAAGCCAAAATCGTGATAAGCAGCGACCAAGAAATTAGAAAACATGTGAAACAGAGAATAGTTGCATATGTAGGTACATCATACATATTATACATGCTTCTACACAATATGAAACATGTTAAACAATTAAATGCGGAAGCGACAGAATCTAACCTCTAGCCATTGCTCTCTGTAACTCTGCTGTTGAAGCAATTGCCGAATCTGACAGTCTACTCTGTGTCGATCACAGACCTTCCAAATCTTCCAAGCATTCAAAACCTCACTAGATGGTGTTTGTGTGTTTGAGATTCACGTACTTGGGGACCGGAAGGAGCCCTCTTATACTACTAACGAGAGCATGCTAATTATGGCAATAAAATCACGTTTTAACCATCACAAAATCGTGTTTTAATAGCCAAATATTGAGTTGAGATTCACCGTGAAATTATGGATCATATCCGGAATTGGTCAACCAAATATTTATTTCCATAATTATGGAGATATACTAACATTCTCCCACTTGGTCCATATATTTCACTTATAGAAGAAACAAATCACATGAATCATGGTGACAGTTCCTCTAATGATGAGTATTATCTTCCATGTATTACTATGTAAAATGTTTCTAAATCAACTCATTTATACTTAATGAATAAACCTTATGTTTATTCTTGGTCCAAACAACAAGGATATTTCTCAAATAAACTTTAGTATATACAAATCAAAAATGAGAAACATCATATTATTAATAAGAGTTTCAATACAATCATAATGTGGGACCAAGTCCCATTCTCTCTACATGATCCTTAAATTTAAACGGTGGCATGCCCTTAGTCAAAGGATCAGCTAACATCAATTCAGTGCTAACGTGTTCAATGACCACTCTTTTATCTCTAACATGTTCTCTAATGGCTAAGTACTTAATGTCGATATGCTTACTTCGACTTCCACTCTTATTGTTCTTAGCCATGAATACCGCAGCTGAATTGTCACAATATATCCTCAATGGCTTAGATATGGAGTCAACAACTCTAAGCCCACCAATGAAACTCTTAAGCCATACACCATGTGAGGTAGCCTCAAAACAGGAAACGAACTCGGCCTCCATAGTAGAAGTGGCAGTCAGTGTCTGCTTAGCACTCTTCCATGAAACAGCTCCACCGGCAAGCATGAAGATGTAACCGGATGTTGATTTCCGGGTATCAACACAGCCAGCAAAGTCTGAGTCTGAGTAGCCAATCACTTCCAACTCATCGGTCCGTCTATACATAAGCATGTAATCCTTAGTGCCTTGAAGATATCTAAGCACCTTCTTCGCAGCTCTCCAGTGGTCCATCCCCGGGTCACTTTGATATCTACCCAACATTCCCACAGCAAAAGCAATATCAGGCCTGGTACAGACCTATGCATACATAATGCTTCCAACAGCTGAGGCATATGGAATATTCTTCATCTGTTCCCGCTCAAGATCATTTTTCGGGCACTGGTTCAAATTGAACCTGTCACCCTTCACAATGGGAGCTGGGCTTGGTGAACAATCTTTCATCTTGAATCTTTCCAAGACTTTATTGATATAGGCTTCTTGTGATAGACCTAATATACCTTTATGTCTGTCTCTATGGATCTTAATGCCAATGACATAAGATGCATCGCCCATATCCTTCATATCAAAGTTCTCAGAAAGAAATTGTTTCACCTCACGTAGCATCCCTTTATCATTGGTTGCAAGCAGAATATCATCCACATATAGCACAAGGAAACAAATCTTGCTCCCACTGACCTTCTGGTATATACACTGATCCATGATGTTCTCAACAAAACCAAATGATGAGATGACTTCATGGAATTTTAAATACCATTGGCGGGAAGCTTGTTTCAACCCATATATGGACTTCTTGAGCTTACAGACCAAATGCTCACAATTACTAGAGGAAAAACCTTCAGGTTGTTTCATGTAAACCTCTTCCTCTAGATCACCATTGAGAAATGCCGTTTTCACATCCATTTGTTGCAACTCTAAGTCAAAATGTGAAACAAGTGCCATTATGATGCGGAGAGAATCTTTCTTAGATACAAGAGAGAAGGTCTCCTTGTAATCGATTCCCTCCTTTTGAGTGAATCCTTTGGCTACAAGTCTTGCCTTATAACGCTCAATGTTGCCTAATGAGTCAGTCTTGGTCTTAAAGACCCATTTACAGCCTATAGCCCTGGCCCCATTAGGCAACTCGACAAGATCCCATACTCCATTAGATGCCATCGAATCCATCTCATCCTTCATAGCATCGAACCAAAGTTTTGATTCTTTGATTTTCATGGCTTGTGAAAACGTCTCTGGATCATTAATGGGCCCAATATTGAAATCATACTCTTGTAGATACACAATATAATCACTAGGAATAGCTGATTTCCTTTCCCTAGTAGACCTTCTTAATATTGGTTCAACATTCTCTGAAGGATCATGTTGTTCAACTGGTTGCTCACTCAATTCTGGTGTATCCAGAGGAGCCTCGTCTACTGGTAAGTTATCAACTACTTGTGGATCTTCAACGATTGGTTGTTCAATGACCAGTTGTACTGAAGGGACATTGTTCATGATAACCAATCCTTGACTCGAGGTAGAGGGTTGATCTCTCACAGAAACTAGGTTTTGAGATTGATCGCTCCCACTAACTAAGTCATTTTCAAGAAACTTGGCGTCCCTTGATTCCACAAATCTAGTGCTATCAGATGGACAATAGAATCTGTAGCCTTTGGACCGTTCGGCATATCCGATGAAATACCCACTTATGGTCCTAGGATCCAGTTTCTTTTCCTGTGGGTTGTAAACTCTTATCTCAGAAGGGCATCCCCAAATGCGCATATGATGCAAACTCGGTTTCCAACCTTTGAATAATTCAAAAGGCGTCTTTGGAACAGCCTTGGTTGGAACCCGGTTCAATATATACGCTGCCGTTTTAAGAGCTTCAATCCACAAAGACTTAGGCAACTTCGAGTTGCTAAGCATACTACGCACCATTTCCATCAAAGTTCAGTTCCTTCTTTCTGCAACACCATTCTGATCCGGTGAACTAGGCATGGTATATTGGGCAACAATCCCATTTTCTTGAAGGAACTTCGCAAATGGTCCAGGTGCTTGTCCATCTTCAGTGTATCTACCGTAATACTCCCCACCTCTATCAGTTCTTACTATCTTTATGGGTTTTCCATATTGTTTCTCTACTTCAGCCATAAAGACTTTAAAGGCATCTAATGCTTCGCTCTTGTTATGAAGCATGTAGAGATACATAAACCTCGAGTAATCATCAATAAATGTGATGAAGTATTTCTGACCATATGCATCAATGTCTGGACAACATATGTCAGAATGTACGATCTCTAATATGGTTGAACTCCTATTGGCACCTTTCTTAGACTTGTTGGTTTGCTTACCCTTAATGCAATCCACACAAGTGTCGAAATCAGTAAAATCGAGAGTACTAAGTATTCCGTCATTTACCAATCTCTTAATTCTATTTATAGAGATATGACCTAATCTCCGGTGCCATAACGTGGAGGAGTCCTCATTCATAACACATCTTTTAGTGCCAGTTTGAACATGCAAGGCGTTATGAGCAGTGTCATTTTGCAAATCAATAGAGAAAAGACCATCACATAAGGTACCATTCCTAACAATATCAGACTTAAAATATATCAATACTGATTTATTTGAAAATTGAAAGGAATATCCATAAGGTACCAGCCTAGAAACAGAGATTAAATTTCTCGAGAAACTAGGAATATAAAAAGTCTTTTCCAATTGCAAAATAAAACCACTCCTAAGAACTAAAGTGCATGTTCCAACGCCTTCAACATGCGAGCACATCTTGTTTCTAGAATAGATGCTCTCCTCATTTCCCACTGGCTTCCTTAGGTTTGTCATACCCTGTAAGGAAGTCAAAATGTGAATTGTAGATCCAGAATCAATCCACCATGTGTTATGATTAACCTCAACCATATTTGATTAAACAAACATATGAGAGTGGATTACCTTTCTTAACAAGCAACTGCTGAAGCTTAGCACAGTCCCTCTTCATGTGTCCTTTCTTTTTACAGAAGAAACACTTGGACTCTTTCTTAATGTCAGCTTGGGTAGGGATTTTCCCTTTTCCCTTGTTCTTGGCTCGATCCTTGGTCTTTTCTTGGCTTGCAAAAAATGCACTCTCACCTGATTCCATAAGCAGTCTTCCCTCCTCTTGAACACACATGGTCATCAATTCATTGATGGTCCACTTATCCTTATGTGTGTTTTAGGATATCTTGAATGGTCCGTACTGCTTTGGTAGAGTGTTCAATATATAATACACAAGAAAAGACTCAGACATCTCCACCTCTAGCTTATTGAGTTGGGCCGCTATATCTCTCATGGTTATTATGTGCTCGCACACTCCATTGACACTGATGAGCCTCATCGATGAGAACTTCATTATCAGGGTGCTGGCCAACGCTTTGTCTGAAGTGACAAATTGATCATCTATGGCCTTCAGTAAGGTCCTAACGTTGGTATGCTGTTTGACAGAACCACGTATCCCAGCAGATATTTTTGTCTTAATATACATGACACTAAGACGATTAGATCGCTCCCAGCATTCATGTAAATCTACTTCAGTAGGAGTGCTGGTCTCAGTCAATATGGGCTCGTCTTTCCTTATAGCATAGTCTATAACCATGCACCCTAATTAGAGGAGAACTCTCTCCTTCTAAACCTTGTAGTTCTCTCCATCTAGTTTAGGAACTTCTAGGTAAATACTAGTCCGAGGAAACATTGCTTAAAGAAAAATAACATGCTTATGTATCTAGAATTTTTGAGGCAAACTTAATTATGTCTACCAATGTAAAAATATTTTATTAATGAATCTCAGACATAAAACTTGCCTGTAGGCTAAAGTTCTAATTCTAATAGATTCATATTATAATGATAAAACCATCAAATTATATCATTTCCTAATTCCTGTGGGTAAATTAAGAAACTAATTTGATATTTTATCCTAATTAGTTATAAAATTATAATAAAAATTCCTGTGGGATAAAATTTACTATAACCTTATAACTAATTACAATTTATGTCTAATATCATTATGTGATTTTACAAATATAATTTTACTTAATTAAGGTTGCTGTGGCTAAGCCCTAATTAAATAAATTATTAATCACTTAGACATATTGGTAAAATTCTAAGTTTATTCATATTTAAAAATTGCAATTAACACAAGGCAATTTTAATTCCAAATAATATGAATAACTTAGCTACATGTGCTTCTAGTATAAAAATAACAAAATTATACATATTCAAAATAAGCACATATGCACATTCAAATCAAATTTTCATAATTTAATCATAATTTTATGATAATTTTCACAAAATCATTCAATTTAAAATTACAACATTTATAAAAATTTCAAATTTCTGAAAAATCCTCATAAAATCCAAAATAATGAGAAGTTTTCATAATTATATTAATTTTGTGAAAATAATCCAATTATTCATAAAATTAAAAAAATTACAGAACTGAAAATTTGATATAAAACTATCAAAAATATAATTATTTGGCCTAAATTAAATAATTTCAATTACTTAAATTAAATAAATCCTTAAGGCCTAAAATAAATAAACCAAATGGCCTTTTATTTAATTTATATGTCCAAATAATTAACCAAAGGGCCCAAAATAAATAGACCAAAACTAACCAAAGAAAACCCAAACAGTGGCCCAAAACCGGATGGCCCAAATGTTCCCTTTTTTTTTTGAACAGTGCGGTTGCACTGTACAAAGGAGCGGGCGCGTGATTTCCACACGCCCGCATTTTCACTATCGGGCGCGTGTATATCACGCGCCCGCATTTCCACTATTGGGCGCGTGGATCTCACGCGCCCGCATTTCCCATCTAGTGCGTGAGATCCACGCGCCCGTTCACACCATCGGGCGCGCAGCATCTTCTTCGCCCGAACGGGCATTTTGCAGATTTTTGGGTCTTTTTGACCCGACCTGGCACAAAACCCTTCAAACAGTCTCGTTTTTCATTGTATTTTTCATTCCTAGAGCTCTCCAACAATAGATCTCAAATATTTAAGCCAAAAACACATGAAAACAGAATGGGTTTCAAGAAATCCGAGACTTAAGGTTTCAAAATATGGGTTTTTCATGCTTCTTTCTACAGATCTCTAGCAAGACAGAGGTTAAACTATGGCTCTGATACCAAATGTAGGTACATCATACATATTATACATGCTTCTACACAATATGAAACATGTTAAACAATTAAATGCGGAAGCGACAGGATCTAACCTCCAGCCATTGCTCTCTGTAACTCTGCTGTTGAAGCAATTGCCGAATCTGACAGTCTACTCTGTGTCGATCATAGACCTTCCAAATCTTCCAAGCATTCAAAACCTCACTAGATGGTGTTTGTGTGTTTGAGATTCACGTACTTGAGGACCGGAAGGAGCCCTCTTATATTACTAACGAGAGCATGCTAATTATGGCAATAAAATCACGTTTTAACCATCACAAAATCGTGTTTTAATAGCCAAATATTGAGTTGAGATTCACCGTGAAATTATGGATCATATCCGGAATTGGTCAACCAAATATTTATTTCCATAATTATGGAGATATACTAACAGCAGAAACTAGACCCGACAAATGATGGTGCAGAAAAGCAGAATTGTAACATAGAAAAGGAAATAAAATAAAAAAAAAGAGCATCAACTTTGAAAAAAATAAATTTTTTTTTAACTCAAAACTAAAAAGAAGCAAGTAGAACCAGCGATTACAATTTAAAGCTAAACTAACAGAAACAGAGTATAGGAAGAAAAAAAAATAGTGAAGTTTTAAAATGCAAACTTGAATTTAAATTTAAATTTAAACAATGAACTTTAATATCTCTAAACTAAAGCATTAAAACTTACAACTCTGAAATATAAACGAAAAGCTATCCTAAACTATGGAAGTCTTCCTAACCTATGGAAGTATTGAAAGAGAAGAACTATAACAACAATGAAGGAATGCCTCAAGGTTGATGACGAAATGCACTAAAGAATCAGGAAGACAAGCCGTGTCACGCAGCCCCTTCTTCACCATGCTTCAAACTAGTGAAAACCGTAAAAAAAAAACCAAATGCCATCAAGAGAGGAAGACGAGCTCCTGTCACCAGCTATCTCCCCCTTCCTTCCTCTTGTGGCAACTTCCTTCTTTTTGTATAGTTTAGGGCAGCTTCAAATCTTTGGGCCTTCATCAAGAAAGGCTTATTTTTTGGTTGGATTTGAAGTGTTTAAGGGCTTATGGATTTTGGGTATTTAAGTGGGCTTAAGAATTTAATTTAAAAGGTAATGGAAGGGTTTAGCTTGGGTTGAGTTTAATGTGTGGTCTATTGAGGTTTGGGACTTAGGTATAAAAGATTTAAATAGGCCCATATATAGGTGTAGAAATAAGGTTTGGAATTTTGAAAAAAAAAATTTATTTATTATTATTATTTTTTTAAGATTTTAGAAGGTTAAGGTTTTGAGGTTCAAATTTGGCTTATGATTTGGAAAGAAGAAAAAAAAATTTTAGGATTTAGGGATAAGGTTAAGGTAAGGGTTTAAACACCAAATCCAACCAAATTTTTTTTATTTTTTTGCCATTTTCTTGATTTCCTCATTATTCTCGAAATTCCTACACATGAAGACAATTTAATTAAAATGGGAGGAAATTACATTAAAATTCCAAATTTTAAGCAAAATTGATGCAATAAAATACTCTAAAAAGTGAATATTTAGAGACTTATCAGCAATCCGGATTCTATCCATCAACTCTGGCTCAATCCTCAAACTGGTTATCATTCCAAATTGCTCAAGAGGTGTAACATTTAAGCTAAGGCTTGCAAACTGCTCAAGTAACTCATATTCTCTTACCGTCATGTAAGATACCATTCCCATATGTTTACGGCTTAGAGCATCCGCCACCACATTGGCATTTCCCGGGTGATATAGGATCTCACAATCATAATCCTTTAGAAGCTCAAGCCATCTTCTCTATCTCATATTCAATTCTCTCTGAGAGAACAAGTATTTCAAGCTTTTGTGATCGGTAAAAACTTGAAATCTCTCTCCATACAAGTAATTCCTCCAAATCTTTAAAGCAAATACCATTGCAACTAACTCCAAGTCATGAGTTGGGTAGTTGTTCTCATGGTCCTTTAATTATCGAGAACCATATGCAACTACCTTACCATGCTGCATTAATACACAACCTAACCCTTGTGCGGAGGCATCACTATATACAGAAAATCCTCCAAAACCACTAGGAATGGTGAGAATAGGTGTAGTCGTTAGCATGCGCTTCAACTCTTGGAAACTACGCTCGCAAGCGTCATTCCATTCATACTTCACTTCTTTGTGCATTAAGCGCGTCAAGGGAGCAGCTAACTTTGAAAAATCCTCTACAAATCTTCCGTAATAGCCAGCTAGACCTAAGAAACTCCTAATCTCTGTCACTGTTTTCGGTCTTTCCCATCACACCACAGCTTCAATCTTCGATGGGTCGACCGAAACACCACCTTTACTAATTATGTGACCCAAAAAGGAGATTTGATCCAGCCAAAAATCACACTTACTTAGCTTGGTGTACAATCCCCGATCTTTGAGAGTTTGTAGAACTATTCGCAGATGCTGCTCTTGCTCTTCCGGAGACCTTGAAAATACTAATATGTCATCGATAAAGACAATGACAAACTAGTCCAAATAGGGTTTGAACACATCATTCATCAAATTCATAAACGCTGTGAGTGCATTTGTTAACCCAAACGGCATCACTAGAAATTCATAGTGACCATACTGTGTCTTGAATGTAGTCATAGAGATATCTTTGCTTCTTATCTTCAATTGATGATATCTTGATCTCAAGTCTATCTTGGAAAAGACTTGTGCACCCCGAAGCTGATCAAAAAGATCATCAATCTTGGGAAGAGGATACTTATTCTTGATTGTCACCTTATTCAACCATAAGTAGTCAATGCACAACCTCATGCTACCATCTTTCTTCTAGACAAACAGTACAGGAGCACCCCACGGGCATATGCTAGGTTGTATGAACCCCTTATTTAGTAACTCCTGAAGCTGCTTCTTAAGTTCCTCCAATTCGACTAAAGCCATTTGATAGTGCGATCTCAAAATGGGCTCAGTTTCCGGCACCAAATCGATAGAAAATTCCATTTCCCTATCCGGAGGAAGTACAAGAAGTTCGTCTGGAAATAGCTCTGGAAAATCCTTGACTATCGAAATTTCATGAAGTTCGGGACGTTTCTGTTCTACGTACACCACATATGCTGTAAATCCTTCACATAACAAATATCTTCTATTAACTTTAATTTCAATTATTTCAATTATCAATTATTCATTTGCATTAAACACTTGTAAAATTTACAATATAGCTAACGAGAGAAGAGAAGATCACATTCTTAGCATAACAATCTAATATCACATTATTCTTAGCTAACCAATCCATTCCTAATATGACATCAAATCTATACATATTTAGTAGGATTAGGTCAGCTATCGATTCTCTCTCTCCTACCCGTAGCTTACAACTACAATATACTATGTCTATCATTTGGGATTCCCTAAATGGTGTACTTATTTGTAACAATTGTCCTAAAGGTTCAGGTTCAACAGGCAATCTCATAGCAGTTGTAGGAGAAAAAAATGAGTGCGTAAAGCCTGGATCAAATAGTGCAGTAATATTTATATCAAACAAGTAAATCTTACCCTTAATTACATTAGATGAGGCATCAGCAGACTCCTTATCAATAGTAAATATTCGACCTTAAGTCATAGCTTTCTTTCCCTTCAAAGCAGCTGTGGCCTTATGCTGAGGCTAGGTAGCCTTCTTTGATTCCTCGGGCACCCTCTGATTACTCTTGGGACAATCTTTAATCATATATCCTTGCTCACCACACCAAAAACAAGCCCCAGTAGCCATGCGGCATTTCTGTGACCCATGAAACTTTCCACAATGCTCGTATCTTTGCATCGTACTCCTCAGCGAGCTAGCGGTACTACCAGCTGAGTATCGAGATTTCTCATCACTTATCTTAATCTCGGTGTATCTAGGAGTCCCTGTACCATAGCCATCATAGAATTCCACAATTTAATACATTCCCATTTAACCATTACTCATAATTGAAATCATTCTCTTCTAATTTATTTCTTACCTGTCGAAGCTCTTTCATAAGGTCTACTTCTCCTAGATGGATATCTGTCACTAGAGGCTCTCTCATCTGACTTTCGTTTCATCGGTTCCTTGCCTTTACCCTTGGCTCAAAAATCCGCCTGATGAAACTCATAGTCCTGTTCACATAGCTGGGTCTTGCGGACTGCCTCATTGTAAGTAGTGATATCCATCGGATACAACTTAGATCTGATGGGGGGGGGTTTCAATCCTCTATGAATTTGTAAATCTTTTGTTCCTCACTCCTTAGCACCTCAGAATTAAACCTACTCAATGTAATGAACTTCAACTCATATTGATCAACTGACATTGTCCCTTGAGTCAAGTTCAAGAACTCCACTCTCAACTTCGTCTGAGTTGTGCGTGGGATGTATTGATTGTTAAACATCTCTAGGAATATATCCCATGTTACCTCAGGATGTCTAGCCTCCAATATCATCTTGGTGGATTGCCACCAATGTTCCGCCTCGTTTATTCGCAAATATGTCACCAAACCCACCTTTTCTCTTTTGGAACAGCTTATATACATAAACAGTTTGGTGACCACCTTTACCCAATTCTCAGTGGTCAATGGATCTCTATCCCATTTGAACTTAGGCGGATCCAGCTTCTTAAATTCTTTGATTAACATTACACTGCAATAAGCCTTAGGATCCCGCCTTTCAGGAACATGAACTGGTGGGGGCAACTCTGGCTGTGCTGCTGGAGGCTGTACTGTAGTAGTAAGAGGAACAGTAGGAGTAGCTGCTAGTGCACTAGTGGCCACAGTCGGAAAGTTAGTCATAAACTGAGTAAACATACTGGCCATTGTTTCTATATGCCGCTCCATTCTTGATAACCGGGTATTCGAGCTACCAAGTGGAGATGGAGGAGGAGTCTATGTTGGGGGCAGTTCCACACGACCCCGTCCTCGTCCTCAATCCCTATTAGTACCCCTTCTTCGAGTACTTATTCCATCAATAACACCACCAATTAACACGATTTAGTATAACTTTAAATAGTTATACTACGCATATGTATTTAGACAAGTACAGTACATTGGAGTATGTAACTATTGCTATCTAATGACATTGACAAACCTCAGACTAACCTACTCTGATATCAATCTTTGTCTCGACTCAATTATACAAATATCACCTAACTTTTTCTTCAACATAAGGAGCGATTAGGCAGTCTGTCAATGTCATCCTTCCTTCTTCTTATACTTTATACGTTATCACTCATGACATGATAGAGCTTTGTCGCGACCCAATTATACAAATATCACCTAACTTTTTCTTTTACACAAGGGGCGGTTAGGCAGTTTGTCAATGTCATCCTTCCTTCTTATTATACTTTATACGTTATCACTTAAGACATGATATAAATGTTTCACATGAAAGGTATTTTTCATTTATATACAAATAAGCCAAATATATCAAGATCTCACATAACTTACATATCATATATCCCTAATTGATTTAATATACATTAATGTAATATTGTACTGTACAATAGCTGAAATACATGGCCAACTGAAAGGAATAACTAAGAAGCATGTCTTGAAGGTATACTAGAATATCCCAAAAGTAAGCTTCTCGATCTGAAGCGGGAATCACTTCAAATAATCTGGATGAAAAAATGTTGTAAAAGGATGAGTTTACGCTTAGTAAGAAACATATGTAAAAGTGTGACGTCCCCGTCACTCCATCTTAGCACCTAACTTTTTCTTATTATCTTATCCGATCTTATTTTGATTTAGTTTATCCAGTGTCATTCTTTCTTTACTCTTAAGCTAATTATCTAATAGCTCACACAAATTATTTCTTTTCAATAAACATCAAATAATATATATAAATACCATTTCATTTCCACAGGATCTCATACATCATCTTTATCTTACATCCCCAGAATTCCTAAGTACATATTAGCTACTTGTACTGTACTGTAACTGAATTACATTTGTTATACATAAACATGTAAGTATACCTTCTATGCTAACTGGGAAGCGTATCGAGAAGGTACACTCTACTTCTTCGAAATCAAGCTCCTCTAATCGGAGCGAGGCTCACTTTAAGTAATCTGAAAAATGGTCGTAAAAAGGGGTGAGTTTACGCTCAGTAAGAAAACTACATAAAAGAGCGTGCTATGCCTCTATATGCATTTTTCCTACTTGGCTCTATAATGTCATGTAAAGCATTTTAAAGCATGCTTCATAAACTTCTTTCATGCATTGTTTGTAACCATGCATATTCATTTAAAATGACATGGCAAGCATACTTCCTTTAAAACATCATACTTCATATCATACTTAAAAACATACATCATATACTTCTTCATACATACATCTTGTACTTTGTAATAGATGGAGACTATGTACAATGTTTAAGCGATTGAGTCGTCATATGAACCGTTCATTCCCATTCATATGACTCATATGACTCTAATCATGCATTAGTACATTGGTATACCATGTAGAGGTCAGGGATTCTCTCCGCCTTAATAATACCATAGTGGACACTAGTCAGGTGTCACTAATGGTCTTGAGGACCGGACTAGGGTTCCTCACTTAACATACATATTACTGAGGACTTGATCAGAGTCTCTCAGCCATCAGAAATGCATAATCATTACGCAGTCTATAGCCTCAAAACATTTATAATATTCTTTTCAGAAACACCTTTGTGTTTAATTCAAATAAGCTTTGAAAACATCTTTTCATACAGGGCAGTCGACTGGTCTTATAGGGCAGTCGACTGCTGCTTCATAATTTTATTTCTCGAAATTATTTTCTTTTCGAAAAATACATGGAGGCAGTCGACTGGTCCATATAGCAGTCGACTGGTTTTCAAACAGAATGCTTCTTTGCAAATAGCAGTCGACTGGTCATATAGCAGTCGACTGGTTTTCAAGCAGAATGCAATTTGACAAATAGCAGTCGACTTCCCATATAGCAGTCGACTGGTTTGAAACAGAATACTTCTGGGTAAATAGCAGTCGACTGGCTTACATAGTAGTCGACTGGTTTGCATCGGTTTTCGAAAACGACGTTTTTGTTGTCTCTAGGCAGTCGACTTCCCTTTAAGGCAGTCGGCTGCCCCTAGCCTAATTGGTACTAGGAGACAAGTCCGAAAATGCATCTTTTCCTGCACAAAATCAACTATTGTTTCTCTCCAAAGCACATAACAACATCATAAAACATGCGGACATAGCCGCCTTACGTCCGTTACATAATTTACTTACCTCGATTCCTTCGAGAACGCGAAATCACTTGGCGCGTAACCCTAGCTTTCACTTCTTCAAATCTGAAATCACCACATCATATCAAACCTTAAATTAAACCACATACACATGTTATACTAACTTAAAACAACTCCAAATCATCAACAAAGTTAGCTAAATCATCCTCTTCTCTTACCTTCACTAGAGACCAAAACTTCAATTGTTAAGATCTCCTCCAATACTTGAAATCAATTCACCAAACTTTGGATTTCACTTAGTCTAGTGACAAGGATCGATTTTTCATCTAATGAACTTAGTGAATTGATGAGGGAATAAAGTGGTTTAGCAAGGAACTTGGAATGGAAAACTTGGAAGAATGGAGATGAACGAGAGGGAGAGCTGGGAGAAGAGTGGCTGACGTTGATGATGAGATGATGAGGGTGATGAGTCATGCTTCATGCATTAAATGCATGCTCATCCCTTCTCTATCTCAGCCATTAGCATCCCCTTGACTCATTTGACCCATTAATTTCCTCATGACTCATCCATTTAACCTCCAATCAAAATCTGATTTAATTTCTTGTCTCATACTCTTAATATTTCCTGATATCAACATACTTCATTTGACTTATTGACCTTCAACTCTATTATTTCTTCTATATTGCATTCATCATGCATACATCATTCATACATTATTCATACATCAATTACACATCAACTTCACATTCATTTAATCATATTAACTTAAAATACTTTGCATACATGGAGGAATACATGAAAATTGAGGATCTCACAAAAAGAGCGTACTATATCACTACATGCAGTTTTTCCCTACTTGGCTCCATAATGTCATGTAAAATCATTATAAAGCATATATCATATACTTTCTTCAAATATCATGTACACATAAAATCAATATGTAGAATACTTTCAAGTACTTTCAAATCACTTAAAATCACAGATACAATTATTCAAATAACTCAAATACTTTCACGGATCTTGATTCACGTGAATTCTCATGTACAAATACAAATAACTTCAAATAAAAGTAACTTCACATACTTTTACATACTTTCAAATAGATGGGAGACGATTAACTTCCGGTAGAATCATGCACCAAATAAATCTCATAAGGGATACAACAAATATATCCCGTAAGGGATAATCCCGAGAGATGTCAAATAAGTGGCGTACCCATGTATGGGCCAGGGATCCTCCTCTAAGATAAACACATATATCAGAGACAATTGGTCAACGTCGATAAACCATAATGAACACTAGTCAGGTGACATCTGTGGTACTGAGGAGCGGACTAGGGTTCCTCAGCCAATTACAAATAATATTGAGGACTTGATTAGAGTCCCACAACCACATACAAGTAATATGCATGATCACCAAAGGAGTCCACAATCTCCAAAACATTTGTCAAATAGCTCATTTGAAATTTAATTACACTTATATCAATAAGCATTTAAAACACCACTTTCAAAAGGGAGGCAGTCGACTGGTCATATAGGGCAGTCGGCTGCTATATCATATATCGCTTCATTGAATTTCTCTCCTTCTTAAAAATTCAAATATTTTATTTTTTGAAAACACATAGGGCAGTCGACTGGTCAGATAGGGCAGTCAACTGGTCGGATAAGGTAGTCGATTGGTTTGCAACCAAAAAGCTTTTTGAGAAAATGCAGTCGACTTGCTATTTAGCAGACAACTAGTTTCGCAAACAGAATGCTTCTAAAAACAGGGCAGTCGACTGACTCCATAGGCAGTTGGCTGGTTTTGAAACAAAATGCTTTTTGAAGAAAAGTAGTCGACTGGGTCGAAACAAAAAACTTTTTGGAAAATAGCAGTTGACCGCTATATAGGGCGGTCGACTGGTTTGAGTCAATTTCGAAAAATTTCACGCTTTAGCTATCTCTAGGCAGTCGGCTACTATTTAAGGCAGTCAGTTGCCCCTAGCCAAATTGCTACTAGGAGTAAAACCGAGAATTTAAATCTCCTGCAGTTAAAACTGCTTTTATTTCAAACCAAATATGCAACCAAAACGAACATAGTCTCCCTATGTCCGTTACACATATTCCTTACCTCAAATACACCAAAACACGTAATCGCTTAGTTGCACCAACTCTTTTCTTTCACTTCTTCAAAGCTGCAAACATCATAAGGATTCAAACCTTTAAAAAATCTCTACAAATATACTATACCAACTTCACATTACTCCAAACCATAGACCGAATTGCATGAATCAATTTCTTCTCTTACCTTTGTTAGTCACCAAAATAACATCAAATTAGATCTTCTCAAAGCCTTTGATTCAACCTTTCATATTACACATATAGCTTGAGCTAGTGACAAGGAGCGATTTTCATTAAACAAGTTTAACGATTTGATGGAAGGAAGTGGTTGTTCTACAAGGGTTCACTTTCTTGGAACTTGGAGGAAACGAGAGGAAGAGAGAAATATGGCTGCCGACTCTTGATGGAGAAGAAGATGACAATGCAAACTTCATTTAATGCATCTTTATCTCTTAATCATCTCAGCCATTAACCTTTTTGACTTATTGACTATTTGACCATTCAATTCCTTTTATTCCATATATGTCCTATATATCACTTATACATCAAAATTTTCTATTTATTTACATCATTTAAGCTGGATATATTATACAATTATGGGAATTTACAGGAATTTGGGGGTTTCACAAATTAAAAAAATGACAATTATAAATTTGAAATGTATTATATCCTTATAAAAAATCACGGTTTTAAATTTAAAAACTAAGCCTAATTTATAGAAGAAAAGATCATAGTTTTCTGTTAATTGAAGTCTTATATCATATTTCATAGATCAATAATAACTATAGTCTAATATCATATATTAAACTACATTTGAAGAACCTATAGTATGTCATGCTTGAGAAAGATTACACTAAAATAGGATGTGATTGCAAAAACGTAGTCTTTTGTCACAGAATACATTGTTTAAACGTAATCTTCGAATTTTTTTCAAGTAGTGTATGTAAGAACAAGTTCCACTTCATCCACAGAATACATTGTTTAAACGTAATCTTTGAATTCCAAATCATCATTCTTATCACAAAATTGAAAACTCTTTTAATTTGTGCAAAGATCATAGCAGGGGCAGTGCATGTTGCAAGATTTCTTGGATTATTGCCAAAAACGTAGTAACTTGAATATAATTTAATTGCTTATTCGAAATCATTGAGCAATGATTAGAAGTTTATGAATTTCTTTAGAGCATTTATTGTGGAACCTTGTTTTTAAGTTTATGATTTATTAAGCATTTAATAACAATCGGAGGATTTGAACATTTCAAATTTAGAAATTTGAACTCAAATAAAGATTAGCACGATCACTGTTTTGCATTTCTGTAGGATTTAACCTAATAGATGTAATGAGTCTATTATATCCCGATTTTGGAGAGCGCACAATTCCTGGATTTGTCCTTGAATCATATCAATTATTTGCTCTCCTCTTGTCATTAAAAAAAGAAAAACAAAAAAAAAGAGCTGTAATTTCATAAATAAGGCCAGTTTGTTCATTTGAATTGGTATTAGACCTTTATATTCATTCTCGTCCAATAAGCAAAACTTTTAAGTACTTTCTGATCTTCTTCCTAGAGCAAAAAGATGAATGCAATAAATAGTGAATTTGACATAAAAATTACGTAAAACGCTTCGAATGAATTCGTTTAGAAAAATACAATGTAAAGCTTTAAATACAACGATAACTATGAAAATACATACTAAAGCTTTATTAAATACGTCCATAACTAAATGAAAAATACATACTAAAGCTTTAAATACATCCACAACTACATGAAAACACATACTAAAATTTAATTACAACAATGATTACACGAAAATACATACTAAAGCTTATAATAACTACATGAATCCCAATTTCCAACTTAATAATGTAAGTTCAAAGTTAAGTAATAAAAAGAGCGACGACTTCTTCGTTATTCACTTTAATGAACAAACAACTGCTTCAGCTGATGCCTTGGCTAGCTAGCGATTATTTCACTGGAAAAGAAAAGGAGAAGAATTATTGACCCTTTTATCTTTCTTTATGATGCAAAAGAAAAAGGATATATAATTACACTGACCGAAGCAATTGAGTTAAATGAGAAGCCTTAGTAAAATTGCCTTCTTCTCGTGCCTTGAGAATGTTGAAAATGAGAGCCAGGCGGATTTGAGTGATAGCAGCTTGTTGGTTAATTTGGTTAGTTTCTTTCCTTAGTTGCTCGCGTTCTTCTTCTAAGGTTTCGATATTTTCTCGAATTTGCCTTTGCCCTTCCTTAATGCTTTCTTGTTCTTTGCTTAACTCTTCCATCTCAGTTTTCAACCTTCTAAATTCTGTTATCATGCTTCTCTTTGCATTCTTTCTCTGTCAATATTTATTAGTTAGAAACAAACCAAAGGATATAATTAAAGTGCTCAAAATGGCTCATACATCTAATTTTCTTTTTCTTATCGAGTTCATGTTGTTTGAGATCTTATTAGAGCTGTAGTTTAAAAGCTTATGCTCTTCCAATGAAATCTTAATTGACATTTCAATTGAAAATTTATATAATAAAATAAAAGAGAGAGGAGAATGTAAACTGCTTCCTGGATTTTCTCCTTAACAATTAATGAACGTTCTATCATGCATCAACTCTCATACTTTTATTCACATGTATGGATAAAAACTAAAATCACAAATTAAGAACCAATTGGGTCTGCACGCAAAACATCATTTGTATATATGAGAGTGAATCAAATTTAAAATATAAAAGTTTTGATATTTGATATTTTTTAATGAATTAAAACCTTTGAGGAAATTTGTCGTCCATCTATTTAGTGTGTGTGTGTATATCTATATATATAGGACTAACAGACAGGTAAACCACACAACCAAATATCCTATACACACTAGAGAAGGCATGATCTATATGAATATCTATGTACACTTATTGTCTTAATTATACCTTTTGCTTTTGCTTGAAGCGTCGATGTTTCTCCTTTCCGGTGGATATTGTACGAAGAGAAGGCATGATCTCTTGTGAATCTATGTTCACTTATATCTTCTGCTAGCAATGGTGAAATGGCTACAAAAGAAGCATGCCTTATATAATGGATTGGATTGCAGACCTTGCCGCGTAAGTTAACTTTGTTTATATAAATTGATATTGACTAATTCTTCACATTGCTACTTTTCTTTTCTTTTTTCACAAAATAATGTTAATGAAAGTTCATTTCATTAAGAAATTAATTGTTAATGCATCAAAATGTATGTCGGTTTTGAATGGACATATGACTGTATCAAAATGTCCAAACTAAAGGCAATTTTTGTTTAAATGTATTGTGTTAATAGTTTTATAGATTATTATCTAATATATTACTAGTAAAAACTTTACAAGTGAGGTTAAAAAAGTGACATATATGTTTTATTTATTTTTATTTTTTAAATATTTTTAAAAAGTATGTATAATCATCTTAATTTTATTTGTTAAATTTAAAAATTTTATTGAGATAATAATCTTTGTTTTAATACCAAATTATAGAAGATTCGATGAATAATTATATTGTAATGAATTAATTTGTACAACTAAATGGTACAGTCAACTTGTGTCCCTTCGACAAGAAATGTACATTCTCTTTCTTACTGCTAACTTTGCCGACAAAGTTTTGGTCAAACGACGATTCATGCAATTGTCGGCTTTTCCGTGCAAGCTACAGGAATCTTCAATCCATTTTCTGCATTACAGGTTTTATTTACCAGAAGAAGATACTAAAACTTTTATATTCCATAATATGTACGGGTTTTGTCTATTATAGGTTCCATCCCTTCAAAATTAATTGTTCGCATTTCTTTTTTAATTTGTTCCAAAAGTTTATCCCTCTCTTGGTAAGAGAAAAAAAAATCTGTTTTCTTTTTTGAACACCTATCACGCTTATACTTTTTTGTTTCATATTCATTTAAAAGCAATAATTTATCACGAAAAATTTTTAAAAGATTAAAAATACTAAAATTAATGCATTTTCTTTATTCTCTGCATTACGTAAAAAGTAAGCATTCTATTTAAAAGAGGAAGATGTCATTCGAGAGTCGACAATGATCTCTACAGGTTCACTTTGCATGGAGCTTATTGCTGATGTTATTGCACAAAAACAACAATAAAAGTATGCTGACGTCGATGTTCTTACTAAGTCTCCACGTGTCTCCAAGAAGTTTCTGTAAAATAATAAAAGTCAGAGGGATGCAGGGGTGGTTCCCTGCGTAGATACTCCGATGCTTAAGTCAGTAGAAAATTCTTCAATCTTGGGAAGCGTAAAAGCCAGTAGTTAAAAATTAGAGAGTAAAATCATACCTGGGGCCTATTTATAGGCCAATATTACAGGAGGATAAGTCTGTATTCTACTAAGAATTTGTGTCCCAATACAACACAAGTTCTTTAGGATCCAGAGGAGACCGAGGTCTGTCGCCAGCGATAGGCCCAACCATCCGGCACGTTTGCGGCGCCAGGGGTCTGTCGCTGTGCCACGTGTCGCGTTCACAACTGTGGCGACAGGCTAAGAGGTATGTCGCCCGCGACAGGTTCGTGGCACGTGTCGACTCCAACTACAGGCGATAGGCTATGGAACCTGTCGCAACGACAGGTTCGTGCCACGTGTCGACATCCAACTATATGCGATAGACTTTTACGTCTGTCGCCCAGCGACAGGTGTCTCTCGCGGCTATGCCTTCTGTCGCTGAAGGCCACGTGGCCCAGTGGTTTTCTGCCACGTGGTGGTCTCTGACAACATTGGGCTTGGCCCAATACAGATAAACTTTGTCATATCAAGTGCTCCCCACTCTCTTGTTGTATTTCTGCAATCAAGAGAGTATAAATATGTGTCTTTGGGCCTTAGCCCACCCTGAATAGTCTTCTTTGTTGTTTGTAATTTCTTGTATTTTTTGCAGGTGAAAAGAGCTCTTTTCTGCGACAGGTGTGATCTGGCGCGACGTTTAGCATTCTCTGTCGTGGCTTTTGGCATTCCCTGTCGCGGCTATATAAACCCCTGGAACCGGACGAGAGAGTGCATGAAAACCCTCTGAGCAGCCACCTGTCGCCCATTTTTCAACTCTCTCGCGAAAAGAGTCTGTCGCCTAATAGTCTTTTAGCTCTCACCCGAAGTCTCTCGCTTACATCGTGATAGTAAGTACATCTGTCGCCTTATTTATTTCCTTTCGCAAATAGATTTTGGTCTCCCGCAGGTACTTTCATTCTTCTGCATAGAGTTTTTAGGTCTCCCGCAGGTGTCTCGCTTGGTACGTCTGTCGCCCAACTGGTCTGTCGTCTGTCGCCTTTAAGTCTGTCGCTCGTAAAAGTTTGTTCGCCTTTTGGTCTGTCGCCCTTTAGGTCTGTCGCCTTTTAGGTCTGTCGCCCTTTAGGTCTGTCCCCAAAAGGGTTTGCCTTGAGTTATTCCTTTCACCATGTCTTCACAACGTCAAGGTAAAACGCTTATGAAAGGTAGCGTTGTGTGTTCTTTGACAAGTGCAGACTTAGAGGATATTAGGGTGCGTTTCCCTCTTCCCTCGGGCTATGGCTATAGACTTCCAGTGCAAGGAGAGGTAACGCCCAACTCGGTTAGAAATGGTGTGGCCGTCCATAAGGCTTCTTTGTCTTTCGGTTTTCGCTTCCCTCTTCCAGAGTTTGGCGAAGCGTTTCTTAGATACAAAGACATCGTCCCGTGTCAACTTCACCCCCATGCGTGGGCTCAACTGGTAGCGTTTTCCATAGTGTGTCACCACCTAGGTATTATTCCATCGGTTCCTCTCTTAAGCGCCTTTTTTAGAGTTCGTAGGTTGAAAGGGTTGATAACGTTTTCCTTTCAATGGTTAACGGTCGACGAGTTTCCTAATAATAAGATCTTCTCGGATCTCCCCAATAAACTGCGCGGTTTTGAGAGCGAGTGGATCGTTGTTGAGATTCCCAGTAACCTGCGGATTCGCTCTAGATGGAACTGTGATACCTCTGACCACTCCCAGCGCTCGGACAGGTTCAAAACAGAAATTTTAAGAGAACAATTTGGCGAGTCTATTCGGCGAATCTGTTCTACTAGGGAACGCAATTTATTCTCTCTTCTAACCCCGGAGAACATTGCCGCTGCCGGCTGGGGCGTAAGCAGGACCGTTCTTGAAGCTTCTGCTGCCCCGTCTAACCTGCCCACAACTCCTCGTTTATCCGATGCTGGCCCTAGTCAGCCATCCCCGGTCTTAGTAGCCGAAGCATCTACCCCTGTGGGTCGCCTTGTAGATGAGTCCTCTTCAGATTCGGAGGACGGGACCCCTGAGGCTGCGGGTACTAGTGGTTATTCAGGGGATGGCCTTGAGTGGGCTCAGGCTGACGCCTTTGGGAGTTCTTTCGTTGATTTTCCGTTGGATTCGAATCTGGATATTTTAGAGGATTTTGGTGGTTTTCTAGGTTTTCCATCCTTTTTTTTTTATTTCTTGTGTGGTGTTTCGCTTGGTCGGCTAATCCTTTCTTTATATATTGTGTAGGCATGAACTTCCGAGATTTGATGCGTAGGAGGGATGCCAGTGCTGCTGCTGCTCGAGCGGCTCCTCCTTCTCAGTCGCAAGTTAGAGCCTCATCTGGGCCAGCGCGTGCTCCTACTCCTCCTCCACCTTCTACTGGCGAATCCAGGCGCCCTACACAAGAGGCCGGGAGAAACAAACGAAAGAGGCCTCCTGTCCCTGATCGAGGTTCAGGCGATCGCGAGAGCTCCGAGTCCCAAAGGAGTGATCTAGTCCCTCAAGAAGGTGGCTCTCGTGTTACTGAGGGTAGGTCGGCTCCCCGCCAGCCAAGGCGCAAATACAGGAAGAGGCTGATTGTTGAAGCCTCGATGCCTACAAGACTAGTCTTACCCAAGGTGGTAGACCCTACTGTGAGGCGTTATGTGATTGATAGTGGGATCGTCGTTAGTGGGGACGATTTTCAGACCTATCCCGGAGTGAACGATAACGACAGCATCGAGGATGCCGGGATAGCGTCTCGTCTGGCTTTGAGCACCATTCTTCCTCGT
The DNA here is from genome assembly GCA_032173925.1 of Heritiera fomes. Lineage (NCBI taxonomy): Eukaryota > Viridiplantae > Streptophyta > Magnoliopsida > Malvales > Malvaceae > Heritiera > Heritiera fomes. Next base: position 24,555,423 of record JAPDPM010000002.1, on the reverse strand, counting down.
GACGAGGCGGGGCTGTTTACAAACATCCCGGAGGCGGAGGATAATTCTGATTATCTCGCTATGAAGGTAAGAGTTTGGTAACTAATTTCCTCGTCTAAACTTTTTTCGTTAAAAAATCTGTTGAGTTACTTTTGTTTTTTGTCTTATCAGTCAGCTCAACAAATTGCGGCCGTCAATGCTCGGCACAAGGCTCTCAAGGAGCAAGCTGACAAAGAGATTCGCGAGCTTCGGGATCAGAAGATGGAGCTTTCAAACGAGGTTAACTAGCTTCGTCCTTATGTCAACAGGGTGGAGGAGGTAAACAAAAGGAGCGCTGATCTTGAGCAAAAAATGCTGATCTCGAGCGAAGGCTCCAAGAAGAGCAGGCGAAGGTGTCTTCCCTTCAAGGGTACCAAGAGGCTTATAATAAGGCCATCGATGACCGGGGAGCCATGGAGAGGCAGCGAGATGAGGCTATTGAGGAGCTGCACAATGTACTGGATCGTCAAAGAGAAGCTCGAATCGAGGCCGTTCGTGAATACCGCTTGTCCCAGCATTGTTTTGACAAGAAAGCGGCTTTCTCGACGGGGTTTATTAAATATGGTTTCTATTTGGCTCGCGCTTGGTTGGAGAGGCATCGGCCTAATGAGGCTTTTCCTGAATTGCTGTTCACCGAGGAGGCTAAGTACTACGATGCTCCTTCTTGGACCAAGTATAAGCCCGACGCACAAAGTCCAGAGGCCTATTTAGCGGAAGGGGCCGTAGATAATCTAGACAACCTTAAGGGTTCGTGGCCTCCTCGACAGCCACTACACATGCCTGAGTCTTCCGAAGCACTTGGTCAATCTGAGCCTTTGGCAGTGTGTGACGTCACTGAGCCTATTGAGACAGGCGATCAGCCTGAGTCTATCGAGGCACTGCTGGGGCTGGACAGCGACGAGCTCCAGATTTCAGATTCTGCTGCCGCTGATCCCGTGCCAGACTCTGCGGCCGTGGTTGGGCCTTCAAGTGGGCTTTCAAGTGACATTCCTGTTTCCGGGGTGGTTCCCTCGTCTTCCCGGGATCCTGGTTCTTTGACTCCTCCAGTTCCTGAGCCCCAAGCTTCTCGAGACGCTAGCACCGATGTAGCGCCTTCCCAGTCGGCTGATTCGGTCATCGCCGTAGATTAGAGTTTTATAGTTTTTGTTTTGTTTGTTAATTCCGATGTATAGGTTCATTTTGAATGAAAAGTACCGTTTTCATTTTGTAGTTCTTTCTCCTTTTCTATGAATGCTTTTCTTTCGTAACTTGTTGTATCGTTATATCGTGAGATTTTAACGAGCAGGATTAGATATTGAGCAATCATAAGCTATAAGGAGCAGCATTAAAGCGTCAATAATAAAATCCTTATTTAAAGCATTATAGATATCGATCAATCGCGGATTCAATAAGCTTTAAAGAGCAGCATTAAAAGCGTTTAGAGATATCAATCGATCACAAAATCTAAAGAACACCATTAAAGCATTATAGATATCGATCAATTGTGGATTCTCGACATAAGGCGTACCTTTATATCATGTTGCTCCCCGAGTTCAACTTTGAAATAGCGTTTATTTCTGTTCAAAGATGAACTTTCCTCGAGCGTTGTACCCGTCCTGCGCCTTTTTCACTTAGGGATTTTTTTGTTTGCCCGTTTCGCGCATTTTTCGCTTAGGGATTTTTTTGTTTGCCCGTTTCGCGCATTTTTCGTTTAGGGACTTTTAGTTTGCCCGTCTCGCGCATTTTTCGCTTAGGGACTTTTGGTTTGCCCATCTCGCGCATTTTTCGCTTAGGGACTTTTGGTTTGCCCGTCTCGCGCATTTTTCGCTTAGGGACTTTTGGTTTGCCCATCTCGCGCATTTTTCGCTTAGGGACTTTTAGTTTGCCCGTCTCGTGCATTTTTCGCTTAGGGACTTTTGATTTGCCCATCTCGCGCATTTTTCGCTTAGGGACTTTTAGTTTGCCAGCTTCTGCTTCATTTCAATTCCTGTAACACACAATCTGTTCTCGAACATTGCATTAAAGGATATATGTAGAAAATGAATAGCTGGCTTTTATTCATGAATCAAATCATTAAAAGACAATAATATCTGTAAAGTAACTAAGCAATAGATGGAAAAGTAAAGATATGAATAATTAATAATCAGAGAAAAGAGAAAAAAATAGTACAATGTTTTCTGCCAGTACAGCTTAAGATGGTTAGCATTCCAAGTCTTCGAGATCTTCTTTTCTTGCAAGGTTTCCAAGGTGCATGTGCTAGGTCCAACCATCTTTCTGATTCTGTATGGTCCTTCCCAATTGGCGCGTAGCTTTCCATCCTCCTTGTGGATGTTTGTAATTGCCGACTTTCTCAATACCAGGTCTCCCTCTTGTAATTCTCTGTTCTTTACCCGTGAATTGTAATAAGTGGCTACCCTTTGTTGGTAAGCAGCCAGTCTCATTTTTGCCTTGTCTCTCAGCTCGTTTATCAGATCTAGATTCTCCCTTAGTCCCTGAGAATTAAGTTCCTCAATGTAAGGGACCAATCTGAGTGACTCAGCTCCAACTTCCACCGGGATGAGGGCCTCAGTTCCATACACCAAATTGAACGGTGTTTCCCCTGTCGATACTTTACTTGTCGTCCTGTAGGCCCATAGGACACTCGAGAGCTCATCTACCCATGCTCCTTTCGCCTTATCTAGTCTGGTCTTCAACCCGTGCAGTATAGTTCGATTACTCACCTCTGCCTGCCCATTGGCCTGTGGGTAAGACACAGAAGATATTCTTAGGAGAATATTCAGGCCTTTACAGAAATTCCGGAAAGCATCACAGTCGAACTGCTTCCCATGGTCTGCATTTATCACACGAGGGATTCCGAATCGACAAATTATGTCTTTCCACACCATTGCTTCCACCTTCTTTTCAGAAATTGTAGCCAAACGCTCGGCCTCTATCCACTTCGTGAAGTAATCCGTGGCCACAATTAAGTACTTCCTTTGTCCTGAGCCTAGGGGAAAAGGTCCCAGAATATCCAGTCCCTACTATGCAAATGGAGTTGGTTGGAGAGTGCTCTGGAGGGCCGAAACCGGCGCAGTTGTTATAGGAGCGAATTTCTGACACTTTTCGCATTTTCTCACTTTGTCGGCGGCATCTTTCCTCAGTATAGGCCAATAAGACCCCGCACGCAATACTTTTGAAGCCAATGCATGAGCCCCTAAGTGTTCTCCGCATATTCCCTCATGGACCTCAACTAGGGTGTACTCAACTTGTTGGGGTCCTAGACATTTTAGCAAAGGCATTGTGAACCCCCGCTTATAGAGTTCCCCATTTACTACTGTGAACCTGGCACTTTTTAATTTCAACCTTCGAGCTTCGTCTCTATTAGTTGGAAGTGTGTTCCCCAATATGTAGTCTTTGATCGGGACTCTCCAATCATCTCCGTTCTCGATATCGTACACACCTTCTTCTTCGATACTAGGCTTAGCGAGAAATTCCACTTTGACCATACCTCCTTTAACTCCTCTAGAAGAAGCCAACTTCGAAAGAGCATCTGCATGGATGTTCTCTGACCGATTTATCTGAGTTAGTTGGAAGTGTTCAAGCGACTGTGCCAATAATTGCACCTTTTGTAGATAAGGGATCAAAGCGGGCTCTCGTGCCTCATATTCACCCGAGAACTGGTTCACCACCAACTGTGAGTCACTATGGGCCATTAAGTTGCTGACTCCTAGTTTTTCAGCAAGTTTCATCCCAGCTATCAAGGCCTCGTACTTAGCTGTATTGTTCGAACTTGGAAAGTCGAAACGTAGGGAATACTCATAGGTTTCCCCTTCCGGTGAAGTTAGCACAATTCCAGCCCCACTGCCATCCATGTTACGAGCTCCATCCACAAACAATTTCTACCAGACTAAGTCTGTTTCATCACGGACTTCCCGGCCAGTGCATTCTACAATGAAATCTGCCAACACCTGCCCTTTTATAGCTTGGCGAGGCTGAAAGTGTATGTCATACTCACTTAATTCAACAGCCCATTTAATCAGACGTCCGGAGTGATCTGGTTTCTGCAGTATTTGTCTCAATGGCTGATCCGTTAAGATGGTCACCGAGTGAGCTTGGAAGTAAGGTCGTAACTTCCGAGTGGCCATCACCAAGGATAAAACTATTCTTTCCACTAAGGGGTATCTTGTCTCGGCATCTAGCAGGACTTTGCTTACATAATAGATTAGGCAGTCCCTTCTTTTCTCAGTAGGACTGCACTTACGGCTTTCTCTCCTACACCGAGGTACATGAGGAGATGATCACCGGGCTGTGGCCGAGACAGTAGAGGCAACTCTTTCAAGTAGTCTTTCAGCCTTTCAAAGGCGTCATTACATTCTTCTGTCCACTTGAAGTCTTTTCCTGCCTTTATCGCCTTAAAAAATGGTAGACTCCTTTCTGCTGATTTGGACAAGAAGCGATTCAAGGCTGCTATCCTCCCTGTCAACCTTTGAACTTCTCGCACAGTATTGGGTGGCCTCATGTCCAAAATAGCTTGAACTTTCTCGGGATTAGCCTCTATCCCTCGATTTGTAATCATGAATCCTAAGAATTTCCCAGATCTCACCCCGAATAAGCATTTATTGGGATTCAACTTCATCTTGTATTCCCGCAACACACTGAACACTTTTGTCATTTTCTCAGCATGAGATTCTCCCTGTCGGCTTTTGATGATCATATCGTCAACATAAGCTTCAATGGTGTTGCCCAACAAGTCTTGGAACACCTTATTTACCATGCGCTGGTAGGTCGCTCCCGCATTTTTTAAGCCGAATGGCATTACTCGATAGCAATATGTTTCACTATCGGTAATGAACGAAGTTTTCTCCTCATCATCGGGATGCATCATAATTTGGTGGTACCCCGAAAAGGCATCCAAGAAGCTAAGAAATTCGTACCCACAAGTTTCATCTACCAACTTGTCAATCCGAGGTAGTGGATACGAATCCTTTGGGCAAGCTTTATTCAGATCCGTGAAGTCCACACACATTCTCCATTTCCCGTTGGCTTTCTTTACCATTACAACATTGGCCAACCACTTCGGGTAATTGACTTCTCTGATGAACCCTGCTTGCAACAACTTCGAAATTTCTTCATTTATTGCAAGTTGTCTTTCTGGAGCAAAATTCCTCTTCTTTTGTTTTATCGGCCTTGCTCCTGAGACTACGTTCAACCGATGGCAGACAACTCCAGGATCAATTCCGGGCATATCGGCTGTAGTCCATGCGAACACGTTACGATTCTCTTTCAAGCATCGGACTATTTCCTCTTTTATTTTTTCAGGCAACTGACTCCCCACATATACTACCTTCTTCTCATCTTCTTCATCTAATCGGATTGCCTCCATCTCCTCGTCAGGTTTTGGTTTAGGCGGTTCTTCGATTGTAAGGGTTTCCTTTCTCTGAATTCCCTTACATGTGGTAGACGCAACATTGCACGTTCTGGCTTTCCTTTGATCTCCCCTTACTTGTCCAACACCGCGGGGAGTAGGAAACTTCATCAGCAAATAGCAGGGATGGACCACCGCCCTCATGTCATTTAACAATGGCCGTCCGAGGATCATATTGTAGGCTGTAGAGGTTGATCTCACAACCATGAACAATGCTTGTCTGATGACATCTTTTGGGCTCTCCCCCAATGTAACAGGTAGCTGAATGGCGCCTACTACCTTTACCTTTTCACCGGAAAAACCGTATAAGGGTGTGGGCACTAGTTTTAACCTGTCCTCCGATATGTTCATCTTCTCAAAGCAGTTCCAGTATATTAAGTTCACCGAACTCCCATTTTCGACCAAGATTCGGCCCACCGGATGCTTTGCCACCGCTGCTGAGATCACCATCGGGTCATCATGAGGAACCACTATGTCCCCCTATCGGTCGGTGTAAAAATGATGGGTTCCTCATCTTGTTTCTCCTCCATCACAGAGTTGATTTGGTGGGCCTGTCGGGCATAAGTTTTTCGAGACGAGGAAGATGTACCAGCTAATGATTCACCCCCGGATATCACGTTAATAGCTGGTCCTGTGGGCTCATTATCTTCCTCTCGATTTCTTCTTTCAATCCTTCCGTCATTACCTCTCCTTTCTCCTTCATTATGTCTCATAGGTCCCCTGTTTTCACCCCTCTATCTCTAAAGTTGTTTCCTCGGTTCTGCGCGGGTTGGTTGTTTCTATCACCCCTCCATACGAAACGGTTTATTTTTCCCTCCTGTGCTAGCTTTTCTAGCTGATTCATCAACTCCCTACATTTTTCGGTCGTGTGCCCATGCGTTGAGTGGTAATCGCAATACGACCTCAAATCACGACCCAGATTACCTGACGCCTTCTTCGGAGTCTGTATAAGACCTGTTCCTTCAATGGCTGCTAACACTGAAGCCCGAGATTCAGTGAGTAGGGTTTAGGAAGTGTATTTCAATGCAGGGGGTTTCTCAAACTTTCTCGGTTGGCTGGAAGATGCTTCAGTGACCTCTCTTCCTCGTTTCCTTCCCTCTTTGGATTCTCCTGTTGCTACCATTTTCATTACTTCCTCTTGGGTTACATACTTATGTGCACGGGAAAGCAGATCTGAAATTGTAGTTGGCTGGTCTAGGGACAGGGATTCTTGCAACTTCTCAGACCTTGTCCCTTGTAGCATGGCTGCTACGGCTATACCAACTTGCAGATCTCGCACCTCTAAAGTAGCATCTCTAAACCGATCTACGTAACTTTTCAATGACTCCTTAGCCCCTTGCTTAATAGTGAGCAAGTAGGTCGGTTCCTTCCTTCTCTGACTGTTCACCGCAAACGCCTTGAGAAACTCACTTCTGAGCTGGTCAAAAGAGATTATGGACCCTTCAGGCAGGTTATTAAACCACTTCATCGCATGTCCAGACAGAGTTAGGGAGAAGGCCCTGCACATTATTTCATCTTCCCATCCATGTAGCAACATTAATGCCTCATAGTTTTGCATATGGTCGTAGGGTCCATCTTTCCGGTGTATGCGGCCATCTGCGGCATTTTGAACTTTGGGGGCAGAGGTTTTTGCATGATGGCCGTGCAGAATGGTACTCTTCTCCTCTGACTCTCTTCTGCAGACACTAACTTCTTTTCTTCCAGCACTTGTTCTATCATTTTTTTCATGTCCATCGGAGGAGCGAGATGACTTCTAGCATGAGACGAGTCAGGTATGTCTTCAACTACTTCCTTGCCCTTTGCTTGAGCTGTGTTTGTTCGTACCATCTGTGTGCACCAATGGGGTCAAACTCCGAATCGGCAACCCAAGTGCTTTGATCTCCAGTACCGTTCTTTCCAGCACCTCCAATACCATGGTCTACATTAGTAGCATCCAAATTCGACAAGTCATGGTAGTGGGCGGTAGACCCTGTCGCCCTGTCGCCCTCCTGTTGCCCAGACACTTGCTGCCCTACATGTGGGGCCTATCGCCTAACGCCTGTCGTAGGGTCTAGGCCTGTCGCAACCTCCGTCTCTCGCTGGGTTCCGACGACGGGTTTCATATTCCCCTGTCCTGTCGCAGCCCTTTGAATATCATTCTCTTCCACAGGGGGAGCCTCTTCCAGGCGATAGGGTCCTGTCGCTGCATCATCCTCCTGTCGCCCAAACACCTGCGGCGGGACCCCTTGATTTGCTCCTGCTACCAAGTTCTGCACGGCAGGCGGCAGATTCAATGTCGGGAGAATCCCTTGGAACAAATTCACCATGGCTCTCAACGCTTGGGAAGTCTCTTCGCTCTATCGCCTCAGAGCTTCGAATTCTGCCGCCGACACTATAATTTTTTCTTCATCCCTGTTCACCTGGTTCCTCTAACGGATCTGTTGTTCAGGGGAACTCACGGAGTTTTCCTCACTCCCAGTCCTAGCATTTGTTGATCTCGTTCTCACCATCTTAGAAAATCTTGGTTGGCTTTTTACACGTTTCACACAGACGGCGCCAATTGTTGTTGCACAAAAACAACAATAAAAGTATGCTGACGTCGATGTTCGTACTAAGTCTCCACGTGTCTCCAAGAAGCTTCTGTAAAACAATAAAAGTCAGAGGGACGCAGGGGTGGTTCCCTGCGTAGACACTCCGATGCTTAAGTCAGTAGAAAATTCTTCAATCTTGGGAAGCGTAAAAGCCAGTAGTTAAAGTTAGAGAGTAAAATCATACCTGGGGCCTATTTATAGGCCAATATTACAGGAGGATAAGTCTGTATTCTGCTAAGAATTTGTGTCCCAATACAACACAAGTTCTTTAGGATCCAGAGGAGACCGAGGTCTGTCGCTAGCGATAGGCCCAACCATCCGGCACATTTGTGGCGCCAGGGGTCTGTCGCTGTGCCACGTGTCGCGTTCACAACTGTGGCGACAGGCTAAGGGGTCTGTCGCCCGCGACAGGTTCGTGGCACGTGTCGACTCCAACTACAAGCGATAGGCTATAGAACCTGTCGCAACGACAGGTTCGTGCCACGTGTCGACATCCAACTATAGGCGATAGACTTTTACGTCTGTCGCCCAGCGACAGGTGTCTCTCGCGGCTATGCCTTCTGTCTCCGAAGGCCACGTGGCCCAGTGGTTTTCTGCCACGTGGTGGTCTCTGACAACATTGGGCTTGGCCCAATATAGATAAACTTTGTCATATCAACTGATAATGGGGTGGCACTTGGTTTCTTGCTCATCTTCTTCATCTCCTTGCCTTTACCCTAAAGCACAGCATACAGCCCCAGCACTATTAACGCTGCTCCCAATATGCTTCCCAAATATCTTCTATAAAATACATGTGGTATTAACAAAATTTCAGAATCATTAAAAAATTTTAGACAGCATTAACAAAAACATGCCGAAAACATACCCTTAAAACAAAGATACAGTAAAATGATGTCTCATAATTATCAATTATCATCGATTATCCCTCCTTTAATTTCCATGCTTTCTAGCAGCTACGGTTTTTTTTTTGAAGAGTAAAATTTATTGAACTAATAGAAAGTTGAAACAACCATTACAGTCAAGTCTCAAAGTCAGTCGAACAAAAAACTCTTGAGTTAGCTAAAGTGTAAGCAAAGTGATTCGCTTCTCTCATCACATGAACAAAAAATATGGAACTAAAGCAAGAAAGAAAATTGCGCAATTTGTTGATAAGGTTGTGATACCTTCAAGGATTATTCTAGCAGCTACGGTTTGACTGTGCTTTTGCACTGTTTTTCTATTGAATTTCTTTTCCTTGTCTGTTACTAGGGAAAAAAATTGAGAATAAGGTAATTGAATTTGTATTTATCATTTAACCTAATAGGCAATATTTGTAAATGTACTTGATACATGATATTTCTATTTTTAAACATATTTGATACTTGTTATATTTTATTACTAGATATTGCAATTCTTCTTTATTTATTTACTTATTTACTCTTTTATCATAAATATGAATATTAAATCTAATACTACTCATCTTATTTTATCAGATAATTGGGAGGAATGATAGAAATACCAACCTTTAGAATTTATTTTCAGACTTTCTTAAGATATTAATTCTCAGACTTAAGTTGTTTTGTATTTAAGTGTTGGATGATTTTAATTTACGTATAGAATTTAATCTTTATATATGATTTTAATATTTAATATTTAGTTTGTTCATGAATATGTGTTTGTGAACGTGCTTGTTTAATGGTTTATGAACACATGTTTGCAGACACATTTGTTTAAATGTTCATCAATGCGTTCATTTTACAAGTTTGTGAACACGTTTGTTTGGGACAAACGAGTTTGTTCACGAAAGTTAACGAACAATCCCTACTAAACAAATGAATGAGCTCAAACCTAAAAAATAAATTTTTTAACAAACATGAACAACGCACGAATGATACTAAAAGATAAATGAATAAACATAGACATCATTTTGTTCGTTTGAGTTTGATTCGTTCACAACCCTAAATCTAATTAACAGGCAATTAATTAATGTTAGCTTGGTGATAAGATTGGTATAATCTTTTTTTTAGAAATGTGAAATTCCCTAATTTCATGTAATTTTCTTTTGACTGTAAAGTATCTCAGCTTAAATGATGTAAATGAATATGAAATTATGAAGTATGAATGATGTATGGAGCATGAGAAGAAATAAGGGAATTGAAAGTCAAAGAAGTTATTTTGATATCAGGAAAATATTTGGAGTATAAAGAAATTTATATAAGAAATTGTGCCAATTAATTGGACATGTGTCAAATGAAGAAGAGGAATTAGTGGTCAAATGTCAAATGGTCAAAGGGTCAAAAGAAGTATGGCTGAGATGATTAATGGGATTAACATGCAATTAACGTAAAGTGCATGAGTCATCTTCATCTCCCATCACCCATATGGCAGCAAAATTCCAGCCCTTTCATTCTCATCCCCCTCCATTTTCCTAAGTTTCCATTTTACTACCTTGACAAACACCCTTGTCTAGCCATCGATTCATTAAGCTTATTAGGCGAAAAACGATCATAACCACTAGATTAAGCTATATCCAAAGTTTGGTGGATTGAATCCAAGTATTGGAAGAGATCAAAAATCTTGCCAAATTTGAGTTTTGACAAAGGTAAGAGTAGAAGTTGATTCTTCCAATTTCGTCTATAGTTTGGAGTTATACGTTGATCGTATAGTTTACTTATGGTGTTTAAGTGAAAGAAAGCTACAGGTTTCAATGATGATGTTTACAGCTTTGAAGAAGTGAAGAAGACCATTGGTACAATCAAGGGATTTGCATACTCGAAGTAATTGAGGTAAGGAATTTATGTAACAGACGTAGGGTGGCTATGTCCGTATATTTTGATATATTTTAAATGTTATTTGGAAAGAAGCACCAGTTGTTTTAAGTGCAGGAAAAGCTAGGTTTCGGATTTCACTCCTAGTACCAATTAGGCTAGGAGTAGCCGACTGCCTTGAATAGCAACTGATTGCCTAGAGACAACCAAAGCGTAGATTGTCAAAAATCAAGACAAACTAGTCGACTGCTATACAAGCCAGTTGACTGTTATTTTCCAGTATGCATTCTGTTTCAAACCAGTCAACTGCTATATGTGACAGTCGACTGCTTTTATTTAAAAACCATTCTGTTTCAAACCAGTTGACTGTTATATGGGACAGTCGACTGCTTTTACTCAACAAGCATTCTGTTTTAAACTAGTCGACTTCTATATGGACCAATAGACTGTTATGTTTTTCGAAGCATTCTGCTTCAAACCAGTCGACTGCTATTTTGACTAGTCGACTGCCTCATGAGTTTTTAGAAAAAAAATATCAAAATTTTAAAAGGAAAATAATTTCGATAAATGAATTATGAAGCAGAAGTCGACTGCCCTAAGTGACCAGTCGACTACCCTGTTTGAAAAGAGGTTTTTAAACCTATTTCAAGAAAGTATGAATTTCATAGCAAATAGCTATATGACAAATGTTTTGAGACTATGAAATACTTAATGATTATACACTTCTATATAAGTTTATGGTTGAGGAGCTCTAGTCCAGCTCTCAGTGCCACAGATGACACCTAACTAGTGTTCATCGTGGCCACTAACGTTTGGCCAAATTGTCTCTATTATGTATATATTGGCTAGGGGAGGATTCTTGGCTCCTATGGGAGTACGCCGCATGATTCAGTGCATAATTCTATCAATATGCAAATAGTCTCTCTGTAAAGTAGAAGCTATACGATGTATGTTTTGATGAAAGAATATGATGCATGTTTTGAAGCAAGTTTATGAAGCATGATTTGAAAGAAAGTATATGAAGTATGCCTGCATACGATGTTTTGAAAGAAGCATATGATGTATGTTTTGATGAAAGTACATGAAGATGCTTTATAATGATTTTACATGACATTATAGAGCCAAGCAGGAAAACTACATATAGAGGTATAGTACGCTCCTTTACATAATTTTCTTACTAAGCGTAAACTCACCTTTTACGAATATTTTTCCTACAGATTACCTGAAGTAGATTCTTGCTCTAGAGAGAGGAGCTTAGTTGGGATTTCTAATGTACCTTCGAGATACGCTTCCAATTAAGTATTGAAGGTATACTTATGTGTTCATGTAAATCAAATAGTACTACAGTACATTAATGTTCATAAGATGTCGGGGATATAAGTTAAGAATGATGTGTAAGATCCTGTGGAAAGGAATGATACGTATATATATTATTATACTGTTTTATTGAAAGTAAATTAGTTATATTGAGCTATTAAATATTTAGCTTAAAAAGAAGAAGAACGAATGACATTGATGAACAAGTCTAACCAAGTCATATAAGATAAGGAAAAAGTTAGATGAAAAAATGTAGTGACGAGGACGTCACAGATTGGTATCAAAGCACGGTTAGACTGATGTTTGGCAATGTCGATAAGCTAGAATTAGGGTATATCCCCAATGTACTGTATATGTCTGAATACATAAGCATAGTATAACTGTTTATAGTTATACTAAATGGCTCAAAATTGTGATTTTATCGACAGAATGAGCTCACGTAGAAGAGGTCGAGGACGAGGAAGGGGTAGAGAAGAATCCCAGTACAGTCTCCTCCTCCATCTCCACTGCATAGCCTGAACACTAGGCTAGCAAAAATGGAGAAGCATATGGAGAATATGGCCGTAATGTTTATGTAGTTTATGTCGAACTTCCCGAACATGGCCACAAGTGCACCATCAGTTACTCCTACGGCACAGCCCCCACCAGCATAGACGAAATTACCCTTACTAGTCCCAACTACTGAAAGATGGGATCCCAAAGCTTATTGCAGTATGACATTGATCAAAGAATTTAAGAAGTTGGATCTGCCTAAGTTCAAGGGGGATAGAGATTTGATGGCCGCAGAGAATTGGGTGAAGGTGGTCACTAAATCTTTTGAGTACATGACTTGCTCCAAAAGGAAAAGGTGGGCTTGGTTGCTTTTCTGTTGATAGATGATGCTGAGTATTGGTGGCAGGCCACTCGAACCATATTGGAGGCCCGATATGCTGAGGTTATGTGAGATAGATTCTTGGAGGCCTTTTATGAGCAGTACATCCCACACACGGATCAGGCGAGATTGAAGATTGAATTTCTAAATTTGACTCAAGGGACGATGACAGTAAATCAGTATGAAACAAAGTTCATTTCCTTGAGAAGATTTGATCTAGAGATCCTCTGGAGTGAAGGACATAATATTTATCGGTTCATAGAGGGATTGAAGTCCCCTATCAAATCCAAGCTATACCCTATGGATATTACCACCTATGGAGAGATGGTCCGTAAGGCTCAGTTGTGTGAGCAGGACTATGAGCTTCATCATGCTAATTTTCGTGCTAAAGGTAAAGGTAAAGAACCGATGAAGCAGAAGTCGGATGAGAAAGCTTCTAGTGACAGATATCCTTCTAGGAGAAGTAGACATTATGAAGGAGTTTCGATAGGTAAGTAAAGTATGAGAAGATGATTTGTAAATTGATTAAATGTTTATACGGAAATACATTGAATTTCGGATTTATAATGGTTATGAAACAGGGACTCCTAGAGCTACAGGGATTAAGATAAGTGATGAGAGATCCCGATACCCAGCTGGTAGTACCGCTAGCTCACCGAAGAGTACGATGCAAAGATGTGAGCAATCCGAGAAGTTTCATGGATCACAGCCATGCTGGTTAGCCAGTGGCGCGTGTTTTAGGTGTGGTGAATAGGAGCACATGATTAGAGATTGTCCCAAGAGGAATCAGAGGGTGCCCGAGGAATTTGATAAGACTCCTCCACCACAACTTAAGGCCACAGCGCAAAAAAAAGGAAAGAAAGCTGTGACCCAAGGATGAGTGTTTGCCATCGATGAAGAATCTGTCGATGCCTCGTCCAAAGTGGTTAAAGGTAAGATTTATCTATTTGATATAAGTGTCACTGCAATGTTTGATCCGAGCTCTACACATTCATTTGTGTCTCCTATGATTTCTATGAGATTGCCTGTTGAGCTTGAGCCTTTAAGACACTTATTGCAAATAAGCACACCACTTAAGGAATCACAAATGACTGCTACAATATATCGTAGTTGTAAGCTATAGGTAGGAGAAAGAGAATCGATAGCTGACCTAATCCTACTAAATATGTATGGATTTGATGTTTTTTGGGTATGGATTGGTTAGCTAAGAATCATGTCATGTTAGATTGCCAAGCTAAGGATGTAATCTTTTCTTCACCCGTTAGCTATGTTGTAAATTTTGAAAATGCTTAATGCTAAAGTATTTTCATTACTTAATTTGATTTCAAATGAAAGTAATGAGAAGTATGTATTGTCATGTGAAGGATTTATAGCCTATGCGGAGGACGTAGAAAGAAAACATCCCGGACTCTATGATATTCCTATAGTCAGGGATTTTCCCGAAGTGTTTCCGGACGATCTTCCAAGACTTCCTTCGGATAGGGAAATAGAGTTCCCTATCGATTTGGTGCCAGGAACTGAGCCCATTTCGAGATCACCCTATCAGATGGCATTGGTAGAGTTGGAAGAAGTTAAGAAGCAGCTTCAGGAGTTACTAGACAAGGGAGCTTCAGGAGTTACTAGACAAGGGATTCATACGACCTAGTGTATCCCCTTGGGGTGCTCATGTGCTATTTGTCCGGAAGAAGGATGGCAGCATGAGGTTATGCATCGACTACAGATAGTTGAATAAAGTGACGATTAAGAACAAGTATCCTCTTTCCAGGATTGATGACCTCTTTGATCAGCTTAAGGGTGCACAAGTCTTTTCCAAGATAGACTTGAGGTCGGGATATCATCAATTGAGGATCCGGAGTGATGATATCCCTAAGACTACATTCAGGACATGGTATGACCATTATGAGTTTTTGGTGATGCCGTTCGGATTAACTAATGCACCCGCGGCTTTTATGAGCTTGATTAATGATGTGTTCAAACAGTACTTGGACCAGTTTATCATTGTCTTTATCGATGACATATTGGTGTACTCGAGGTATCGGGAAGAGCATGAGCATCATCTGAAGACAGTTCTGCAAACCCTCAAAGATCGAGGATTGTATGCCAAGCTAAGTAAGTGTGATTTCTGGCTAGATCATATCTCCTCTTTGGGTCACATAATCAGTAAAGATGGAATTTCAGTCGATCCATCGAAGATTGAAGCAGTGGTTCAATGGGAGAGATCGAAGACCGTGACGGAGATCAGGAGTTTCTTGGGTCTAGCTAGCTACTATCAAAGATTTGTAGAGGGTTTCTCGAAGTTAGCTGCTCCATTGACACACTTGACGCGCAAAGAGGTGAAGTATGAATGGAATGATGCTTGTGAACGGAGTTTCCAAGAGTTAAAGCGTAGGTTGACGACTGCAGCTATCCTCACCATTTCTAGTGGTTCTGGTGAATTTACAGTATATAGTGATGCCTCAATACAAGGTTTGGGATGTGTACTAATGCAGCATGATAAGGTAGTTGCCTATGGTTCTAGACAATTAAAGGACCATGAGAAAAACTACCCAACTCATGATTTGGAGCTAGCTGCAGTAGTATTTGCTCTGAAAATATGGAGGCATTACTTATATGGTAAGAGATTTCAGATTTATAATGATCACAAAAGTCTGAAATACTTGTTCTCTCAAAGAGAATTGAATATGAGGCAAAGGAGATGGCTCGAGCTTCTAAAGGACTATGATTGCGAGAACTTGTACCACCAGGAAAAGGCCAATGTGGTGACGGATGCTCTGAGCCGTAAGCATATAGGTATAGTGGCTTATATGATGATAAGAGAGCATGAGTTACTTGAACAGTTTGCAAGCCTCAATTTAAATGTTATGCCTTATGAGCAGTATGGAATGATGGCTAGTTTGAAGATTGAGCCGGAGTTGATTGATAAATTCGATTTGCTCAAAAGGAAGATGATCAATGCATTGAGGCTATGAATTGACTCCAGTCAGGTATACTATCAGAATTTAATATTGGTAGCAATGGAATTTTGAGGTATAATAACCGTATATGTGTTCCTAATGATGAAGAGTTGAAGAAGTTGATTTTGACAGAAGCACATGCCACTAGATACACATTGCATTCGGGAAATACGAAAATGTATCATAATCTTCATAAGGTGTATTGGTGGACTGGCATGAAGAGAGACATAGCTGAGTTTGTAGCAAAGTGTCTAATGTGCCAGTAGGTTAAGGTAGAGCATCAAAGACCGATAGGTTTACTACATCTTCTACTTATACCTATGTGGAAGTAGGAACACATTACGATGGATTTCATTATGGCATTGCCCAGGACCAAGAGGAATCACGATGGTATTTGGGTGATCGTGGATAAACTAAGTAAGTCAGCTCACTTCCTGCCTATGAAGTCTACGGATACACTTAGTGCTTTGGCAGACTCATATGTAAGAGAGGTAGTAAGACTACACAGTGTTCCAGTGAGCATTACATCTGATAGAGATTCCAAGTTTACTTCTCATTTTTGGGAACATTTTCAAAAAGCCATGGGATCTCAGTTGAATTTTAGCACGGCTTTTCATCCATAGACTGATGGTCAGTCCGAGCGCACCATTCAGACGCTAGAGGATATGTTGAGAGCTTGTGCTATGGATTTTAAAGGCTCATGGGACGACCATCTGCCATTGGCTAAATTTGCATATAATAATAGCTATCATGCAAGTATCGGGATGGCACCATACGAAGCTTTATATGGTAGAAGATGTCGATCTCTGATTGGGTGGGAAGAAGTAGGCGAGCGTAAGTTATTGGCTCCAGATTTAGTCGAGCAAGCCTCTGAGGATGTAAAATTGATTTGTCAAAGACTCAAGACAGCTCAGAGTTGACAAAAGAGTTATGCGGATGCTCGACGGAGACCTCTTGAGTTCTTGGTTGGAGATTTTGTGTTTTTGAAAGTCTCTCCATACAAAGGGATCATGAGATTTGGCTAAAGAGGTAAGCTTAGTCCTCGCTACATTGGGCCATTTGAAGTCTTAGAGCGAATTGGTGATGTTGCCTATAGGTTGGCATTGCCTCCGGAGCTATAGGGAGTACACAATGTCTTTCATGTGTCGATGCTTAGGAATTATAATCTGGATCCATCTCATGTTATAGAGTATGAGCCCTTGGAGATTCGAGAAGACATGAGTTATGTGGAGAAGCTGGTTCGGATTTTGGATAGAAATGATAAGGTACTAAGGTCTAAGACGATCCCACTAGTTAAAGTTCTCTGGCAATACCATACGATGAAAGAAGCTACATGGGAGCTAGAGAGCTTAACGAAAGAAAAGTATCCAAGATTGTTTACTTTGAAGGAAACCGAAACAAACATGCAGCGGAATTTAAATCATTCGGCTTCCACCAGGATCGATTCGGAGAGTTGCCTGATTAGGGTTTCGAGATTTTACCTAACGTTTTCTTTGATTTCTGTCGTTGGTCGAGTCACAAGCAACAACCTTTCGTTCCTGCCTCTATGGTATCCACACGAACGGATCTCACGACTCTTGAACGTCTCACGATCAGAAGCCTTAAGGAGCTTTTTTTTTTATTCTTTATAACCGAACTGCTAGCTTCGATTAAAAAGAATACTTTTCTGTTTTCTAATTGTTGTTATTGTACGGCTATGTTTCAGAAAACATCCTTTTATAGGCAGTAAATTTTACCCTAAAATTTACTGCCAAACAGAACTCTAATCCTACTTAGAATAGGATTAGTTATATCCCTAATCCAATTCAGAATAGGATTAGTTATATCCTTAATCCAATTCAGAATAGGATTAATTAAGCTCCTCATTGATCCGTTCTAAGTGTGCGACCCAATAGGTTCTCAAAACAATGGCAATGAAAAAATTGTCACAGGCAAT
The DNA here is from genome assembly GCA_032173925.1 of Heritiera fomes. Taxonomy (NCBI): domain Eukaryota; kingdom Viridiplantae; phylum Streptophyta; class Magnoliopsida; order Malvales; family Malvaceae; genus Heritiera; species Heritiera fomes. The sequence continues at coordinate 24,537,627 of JAPDPM010000002.1, read as the reverse complement.
GAGCGGTATCTAGAAACACATCATTGCTACCCATGTAACGAGAATGTCAATGACTCGACATAACCTTACTCGTGATAGATGTTATCGTGTAGTCTAATCCCTTTATCCTTTGATGTCTTGATTAGACACAAGTCATGGAATGTGTCACACTTGTATAGTCTAATCAGCGTTTCTTGATTCCTGAGTAGACTAATTAAACAAATAAAATCAATATCTTATATTGACTTATTCGAGCACGGCCATGCATTTCTTAGTCTCACTCTATCAAAGGGCCCAAGACATCACTCTTGTTATATAAGAGGGATAAATCCTATCTTGATCACTCAACATCCCTCTACATAGATCAAGGCATACCCAATTACTACCTTTATAGTCCATCCTGTTACGAATGACATCTAGCAGCATTAAAGTATGCAATTCTCTATGTTGGGATCTCTGATGATCTCAAGTCAAAGGATCACATACACCATCATCACTATGAGAATCGCTTATGACACTCATATAACAATCCATGTAGCGTTCTCATGGAGGGTCGATCCAATACATAGTTCTCTAACATGTACCTATGTGATGACTTGATATCCTATATCCATGACAATGGTCATCAGTCAACCACATACTAGTCTTATCGTATCATTATTATCCTTGTTCATAATAATACTTGACTAGGGATATTTTAAGAATAGTGTGTTATTACTATTCTAAGGACATTATCATATAAGTTACATTACGCAGTTATAAGACAAATATAATAATGAACTATAAATAAAATGTCATGATACATAAAAATGCCAAAGTCAATAATCTAATGAATGGTTCTAAGGGCATAATCCAACAATCTCCCACTTGCACTAAGACCATTCACTCATGTATCTAATACCTAGTGACCTAGTGTGACGATCATGTCTCTGCTGCGTCAAAGGCTTCGTCAGCGGGTCGGCGATGTTATCGTCAGTTGGTACTTTGCATATCCTCACATTTCCTCTCTCGATGATATCTCGAATGAGATGGAAGCGTCGTAGTATATGTTTGGATCGTTGGTGAGATCTAGGTTCCTTAGCTTGTGCGATGGCTCCATTGTTGTCACAATAGAGCTCAATCGGATCTGTAATGCTAGGAACAACTTCAAGCTCAGTAATGAACTTCCTGATCCAAACAGCCTCCTTAGCAGCTTCAGAGGCAGCTATATACTCAGCCTCTGTTGTAGAATCGGCCACGGTCACCTGCTTTGAACTCTTCCAGCTCACAGCACCACCATTAAGGTAAAACACATAACCAGACTGCGATCTATAGTCATCTTTATCAGTTTGGAAGCTAGCATCAGTGTAACCTGTTACAATGAGCTCTTCCTCACCTCCATATATCAAGAATGTATCCTTAGTCTTTCTCAAGTACTTAAGAATATTCTTGACAGTGATCCAGTGACGTTCACCAGGATCAACTTGATATCTACTCGTCATGCTCAAGGCATACGAGACATCGGGACGTGTGCATAACATGACATACATAATGGATCCAATAGCAAATGCATATGGAACTTTACTCATACGTTCTCTCTCTTCTTGTGTTGTAGGATACTGTTCTTTTGAGAGAGTAATGCCATGTGTCATAGGCAAGAATCCTTTCTTGGAATCCTGCATGCTAAACCTCTTTAGCACTTTATCTATGTATGCACTTTGACTTAGGCCAATTAATTTCCTTGATCTATCTCTATAGATCCTTATACCCAGTACATAGGTAGCTTCGCCCAAGTCCTTCATTGAAAGCAATTCCCTAACCAAGTCTTTACAGACTGAAGGGTAGGGATGTCATTCCCAATGAGTAGTATGTCATCTACATACAACACCAGGAAGACAATAGTGCTCCCACTGACCTTCTTGTAGACACAAGGTTCATCTTCGTTCTTGATGAAACCAAATTCTTTGATTGCATCATCAAAACGAAGATTCCAACTTCGAGAAGCTTGCTTTAGTCCATAAATAGAACGTTGCAGCTTACAAACCTTTCCAGCATTTTTTGGATCAACAAAACCCTCAGGTTGTGTCATGTACACATCCTCGAGTAGCTTTCCATTAAGAAAAGCGGTCTTGACGTTCATTTTCCAGATTTCATAATCATGGTATGCAGCTATCGCAAGCAAGATCCTAATGGATTTGATCATCGCGACTGGTGAAAAAGTTTCATCATAGTCAATACCATGAATTTGTTTAAAACCTTTAGCAACCAATCGCCCTTTATAGGTATGAACATTTCCTTCCATGTCGGTTTTCTTCTTAAAAACCCATTTACACCCTATAGGTTTTACCCTTTCGGGTAAGTCAACCAAGGTCCAAACTTGGTTGGCATACATGGATTCCATCTCAGATCTCATGGCTTCAAGCCATTTCTCAGAGTCTGGCCCTGTAATAGCCTCTTGATAGGTAGTAGGCTCATCTTGGTCCATGAGCAATACATCACCATTTTGAGTCATTAGAAATCCAAATCTCTGTGGCTTACGATGTGTTCTAACTGATCTACGCAAGGCTTGTGTCTCTTGAGCAGGCGGTTGCTCCACAACAGCTTATGGTTCTGGTTCCACAACAACTTGTGGTGCTTGCTCAGGCTCCATCTCAACATTGGGTGCGCTATCTTGTAGCTCTTGAATTTCTTCAAGTTGTACTTTTCTCCCACTAGTTCTTCTAGAAATGAATTCTCTTTCTAGAAAGACACCTGTTCGAGCTACAAACACTTTGCGCTCAGTGAGATTGTAAAAATAATATCCTTTAGTTAATTTAGGATATCCCACAAAATAGCACTTATCAGATTTAGGTGCAAGTTTGTTAGAGACTTGACGTCTCACATAAGCCTCACAACCCCAAATCTTCATAAAAGACATACTGGGACGTTTACCAGTCCATATCTCATATGGTGTCTTTGGAACCGATTTAGATGGAACACGGTTCAGTGTAAAAGCAGCTGTTTCTAATGCATGTCCCCAAAAGGATTCTGGAAGATCTGTATGACTCATCATTGATCGAACCATATCTAATAAAGTTCGGTTTCTCCTTTCAGATACACCATTCCATTGTGGTGTACCTGGAGGAGTGAGTTGTGAGACAATCCCACACTCTTTAAGATAGTCATAAAATTCTTGGCTTAAGTATTCACCACCTCGTTCTGATCGAAGTGCCTTAATGCTCTTGCCTAGTTGGTTTTGTACTTCATTCTTGAATTCTTTGAACTTTTCAAAAGATTCTGACTTGTGTCTCATAAGATACACATAGCCATATCTACTGAAATCATCAATAAATGTAATAAAGTACATAAACCCACCTCTGGCCTGTGTGTTTAAAGGTCCACATACATCTGTATGTACTAAGCCCAATAAATCACTTGCCCTTTCACTATGTCTTTTGAAAGGGGCTTTAGTCATCTTACCCATCAAACAAGATTCACATGTCTCATACGATTCAAAATCAAATGAGTCCAAAATTCCATCTTTATGGAGTTTGGAAATGCGATTCTCATTTATGTGTCCCAAACGACAATGCCAGAGATATGTTGGATTTTGATCATTAGATTTAATCCTTTTAGCATTTATGTTATAAATAGGCATATCAAGATTTAGAATGTAAAGACCATTAATTAGTTGTGCACTACCATAAAAGATATCATTTAAATAAATGGAGCAACAGTTGTCCTTTATTATAAATGAAAAACCCTTCTTGTCCAAACAAGAAATAGAAATAATGTTTTTAGTGATGGAAGGCACATAATAACAATCATCTAATTCTAAAACAAGCCCTGTGGGCAATGTCAAAATATAAGTTCCTACAGCTAATGCAGCAACCCTTGCTCCATTTCCCACTCGCAGGTCGACCTCGCCCTTAGTCAACGATCTACTCCTTTTGAGTTCCTGCACATTTACACAAATGTGAGAACCACATCCAGTATCTAATACCCATGATGAAGAAGTAGATAGATTAACTTCTATAACATAAATACCTGAAGTGGAAGTCTCACTTCCTTTCTTCTTCTTTAGCTCTTCCAAGTATTTGTTGCAATTCCTCTTCCAATGTCCGGTCTCACCGCAATGGAAGCATTTCCCTTCTTTGGCAACCCCACCTTTAGGCTTCAGTGCAGTATCATTGGGCTTGAACTTGCCATTGGTTTTATTACTCTTTTGCTTGCCCTTTGCATTAGCCCTGCCCTTAGCTTTCTTAACTATTAAGACATCTTTGGGCTTGGCCTTTTTCATGTTGGATTCAGCTGTTTTCAACATGCTAAGTAACTGTGGCAGAGTCTTGTCAATTTCATTCATGTTGTAATTAACAACAAATTGACTGTAGCTGTCTGGCAGCGATTGCATAATCACATCAGTGGCCAACTCTTGGCCCAAAGGAAATCCCAATCTTTCAAGGTTTTCAATGTACCCAATCATCTTGAGCACATGAGTACCAACGGGAGTCCCCTCTGCCATCCTACACTGAAACAATGCCTTAGAGACATTGTATCTTTCTTGCCTAGCTTCCTCTTGATAGAGTTGCTTGAGATGCTCGATCATATCGAACGCATCCATTTCCTCATGTTGCTTTTGAAGCTCAGGATTCATAGAGGCAAGCATAAGGCAATTAACATCCAATGCATCATCTTGATGCTTCTTATAAGCATCTCTTTCTGCCCTTGGAGCATTAGAGGGTGGTTCCTCAGGTAAGGGAATCTCAAGGACATACAACTTCTTTTCTTGCTTGAGGACTATCCTCAGGTTCCTGTACCAATCCAGGAAGTTTGTCCCATTCAACTTGTCCTTCTCAAGGACAGATCGCAGTGAAAGTGTGTTATTTGTGTTTGATGCCATGGTAATCTACAACAAAAATATGCAAAATATAAGTATCATGAATGCATTCATTTAATTAAATATTTATTAAATGATGCTCCCACTATTTTTATCGAATCAACAACCCTCACTATTAATTCGAAAAAATTATCACATAATTTCTCTAGTGTGCCAAGATTCATACTTCACCTTATCTAGAGTTAGCTTTGGCTAATCGCCCAAGATTTGGCTATTTAGGTAGGCAACACTTACCAATTACATCTCATGTAACTCTTGGATAGTTGGGTGAACAACACTTGTTCTAATTCATCTCATGAATGGAAGCCCAACTTTATGCCTCTAGATTCCCAATCCTATTGAGGAAATCTAGTTAAGTCAACCCAATTTATAGTCTTTGGATATCACTATTATCCCATCGCGTCTTACTAAGATAGATATGATATTTTGCTTTGGCAAACATAACAAAATCGATTCTAGTCTTGACGAGTGCTATTCATTGGTAGGCATCTATTATTGACTTAATTTAATTTGAGGGATTTTCTTAGTTTATTGAATAAGATCTCACCAATTTTACTTTTCAAAAATTATCATATGATTTTCATATCATAAACGTACAAAATAAACCATGCATCTCATGCATTTAAGCAATAAAATAAACGTGACATAGTTATAGCCCAAACTAAATGGATTTCCCAAGCCAATGAGAAACCCTAAGGGTTAACCTAAGGGTAATAGCATCTTCTCCAAGTGCCTCTTTGGTCATCCTTTGCATGGTTGTCAGCTTCATTAGTGTTGATCACCATCAACTCATACTTAGCTAAATTCTAACCCTATACTACGTTACAATTATATAGTTTAAGAGAAACCTCGAGTTACATTCGATGGGAGTAAGATGAGAAAAGAATGTACTATTGGAATTTCAAGAACAAGGCACGACACGCAAGTCGTATTTATTAAAATTTACAACCACCAAAATACAATCATATTGGGCTAGGGCTATAACTATGCACCATGCTCAAACAACAACCACCGTGTTATACAAACAAGTGTAATGCAATTTCAACTTTTAGTTTTATTAATGAGGCACATTTGAAAAGAATTATGACCCGACTGCGGGGTTCCCAGGGGCAGCAGTATTGACATTGCCAATGCCCCTTATCCGGAAGTGTCTTAATCTTATCAGGATGTTCCAGCCAGTATCTCATACTGACTTTAATTTTAGTCGCATTAGAACACTTTCGACATTGTTCTGTTTCTTGCATATCGTTTATGCAGAACAGAAACCGCCATTAATAATTCGCATCACAGATTATATCTCACATATAAGTTGAATGGAAATTGATATATATCATATATATAATTTCAACAATTCGATTTCTAGCCTCTGAATATATCATATACCTTCTAATCCATATTAATCTCATTAAAACGATTGCATGTAATCATAAACAGAAAGTAACCAGAGATCATGCTTTTATCAAAACTAATCAGGGACTCCGAATCTGGCTCTGATACCAGTGAAAGAAACCAAAACAAACATGCAGTGAAATTTAAATCATTCGACCTCCACCAGGATCGATTCGGAGAGTTGCCTGATTAGGGTTTCGAGATTTTACCTAACGTTTTCTTTGATTTCTGTCGTTGGTCTAGTCACAAGCAACAACCTTTCGTTCCTGCCTCTATGGTATCCACACGAACGGATCTCACGACTCTTGAATGTCTCACAATCAGAAGCCTTAAGGAGCGTTTTTTTTTATTCTTTATAACCGAATTGCTAGCTTCGATTAAAAAGAATACATTTCTGTTTTCTAATTGTCGTTATTGTACGGCTATGTTTCAGAAAGCATCCTTTTATAAGCAGTAAATTTTACCCTAAAATTCACTGCCAAACAGAACTCTAATCCTACTTAGAATAGGATTAGTTATATCCCTAATCCAATTCAGAATAGGATTAGTTATATCCTTAATCCAATTCAGAATAGGATTAATTAAGCTCCTCATTGATTCGTTCTAAGTGTGCGACCCAATAGGTTCTCAAAACAATGGCAATGACAAAATTGTCACAGGCAATGAGCGGTATCTAGCAACACATCATTGCTACCCATGTAACGAGAATGTCAATGACTCGACATAACCTTACTCGTGATAGATGTTACCGTGTAGTCTAATCCCTTTATCCTTTGATGTCTTGATTAGACACAAGTCATGGAATGTGTCACACTTGTATAGTCTAATCAGCGTTTCTTGATTCCTGAGTAGACTAATTAAACAAATAAAATCAATATCTCATATTGACTTATTCGAGCACGGCCATGCATTTCTTAGTCTCACTCTATCAAAGGGCCCAAGACATCACTCTTGTTATATAAGAGGGATAAATCCTATCTTGATCACTCAACATCCCTCTACATAGATCAAGGCATACCCAATTACTACCTTTATAGTCCATCCTGTTACGAATGACATCTAGCAGCATTAAAGTATGCAATTCTCTATGTTGGGATCTCTGATGATCTCAAGTCAAAGGATCACATACACCATCATCACTATGAGAATCGCTTATGACACTCATATAACAATCCATGTAGCGTTCTCATGGAGGGTCGATCCAGTACATAGTTCTCTAACATGTACCTATGTGATGACTTGATATCCTATATCCATGACAATGGTCATCAGTCAACTACATACTAGTCTTATCGTATCATTGTTATCCTTGTTCATAATAATACTTGACTAGGGATATTTTAAGAATAGTGTGTATTACTATTCTAAGGACATTATCATATAAGATTACATTACGCAGTTATAAGACAAATATAATAATGAACTATAAATAAAATGTCATGATACATAAAAATGCCAAAGTCAATCATCTAATGAATGGTTCTAAGGGCATAATCTAACAATAACCTGATTTGAATTTGGAGGACCAAATTCTCTAAGGTAGGGAGAATGTGAAATCCCCTAATTTCATGTAATTTTCTTATGATTATAAAGTGTCTCAGCTTAAATGATGTAAATGAATTTGAAATTATGAAGTATGAATGATGTATGGAACATGAGAAGAAATAAGGGAATTGAAAGTCAAAGAAGTTATTTTGATATTAGGAAAATATTTGGAGTATAAGGAAATTTATATCAGAAATTGTGCCAATTAATTAGACATGTGTCAAATGAAGAAGAGGAATTAGTGGTCAAATGTCAAATGGTCAAAGGGTCAAAAGAAGTATGGCTGAGATGATTAATGGGATTAACATGCAATTAATGCAAAGTGCATAAGTCATCTTCATCTCTCATCACCCATACGGCAGCAACATTCCAGCCCTTTCATTCTTGTCCCCCTCCATTTTCCTAAGTTTCCATTTTGCTACCTTGACAAACACGCTTGTCCAGCCATCAATTCATTAAGATTATTAGGCGAAAAACGATCATAGCCACTAGATTAAGCTATATCCGAAGTTTGGTGGATTGAATCAAGTATTGGAAGAGATCAGAAATCCTGTCAAATTTGAGTTTTGACAAAGGTAAGAGTAGAAGTTGATTCTTCCAATTTCATCTATGGCTTAGAGTTATACGTTGATAGTATAGTTTACTTATGGTGTTTAAGTGAAAGAAAGCTAAAGGTTTGAATGATGATGTTTACAGCTTTGAAGAAGTGAAGAAGACCATTGGTGCAATCAAGGGATTTGCATACTCGAAGTAATCGAGGTAAGGAATTTATGTAACGGATGTACGGTGGCTATGTCCACATGTTTTAATATATTTTAAATGTCATTTGGAAAGAAGTACCAGTTGTTTTAAGTTCAGGAAAAGCTGGGTTTCGGATTTCACTCCTAGTACCAATCAGGCTAGGAGCAGCCGATTGCCTTGAATAGCAACCAACTGCCTAGAGACAACCAAAGCATTTTATTATGACGCCCTGGTTTTACTGGACTTCGCCGGGGGGGGGGGGGCCCAGGCCGCATCACTCATCCGTACTGTCCGCTCTGGGTTCTAGAGGTGCCCCCCGTCACACAGACGTGACACTTAGTCCCTCACGGCTTTATCGGGAACAAATTCCCAATTCGCGTCCGCCGCTACTCGAACCCCTGGTTAGTCGTTACTCGACACTTACAAGTGGTAAGGGGTTCGAGTAGCGGCGGACGCGAATTGGGAATTTGTTCCCGATAAAGTCGTGAGGGACTAAGTGCCATGTCTGTGTGACGAGGGGCACCTCTAGAACTCGGAGCGGACAGTATGGATGAGTGATGCGGCCTGGGCCCCCCCGACGGAGTCCGGTAAAACCAGGGCATCACATTTCGAAAACCGAAACAAACTAGTCGACTGCTATTTTCCAGTATGCATTCTGTTTCAAACCAGTCGACTGCTTTTATTTAAAAAGCATTCTGTTTCAAACCAGTCAACTGCTATATGGGACAGTTGACTGCTTTTACTCAACAAGCATTCTGTTTCAAACCAATCGACTTCATTATGGACCAGTCGATTGCTATGTTTTTCGAAGCATTCTGTTTCAAACCAGTCGACTGTTATTTTGACCAGTCGACTGCCTCATGTGTTTTCAGAATATAAAAATATCAAAATTTTAAAAGGAAAATAATTTCGATAAATGAAATTTTAAAGCAGTAGTCGACTGCCCTAAGTTACCAGTCGACTGCCTTGTTTGAAAAGAGGTTTTTAAACCTATTTCAAGAAAGTATGAATGTCATAGCAAATAGCTATATAACAAATGTTTTGAGATTATGAAATACTTAATGATTATGCACTTCTGTGTAAGTTTATGGCTGAGGAGCTCTAGTCTAGCCCTCAATGCCATAGATGACACCTGACTAGTGTTCATCGTGGCCACTGACGTTTGGCCAAATTGTCTCTGTTATGTATATATTGGCTAGGGGAGGATTCTTGGCTCCTACGGGAGTACGCCACATGATTCAGTGCATAATTCTGTTAATATGCAAATAGTCTCTCTGTAAAGTAAAAGCTATATGATGTATGTTTTGATGAAAGAATATGATGCATGTTTTGAAGCAAGTTTATGAAGCATGATTTGAAAGAAAGTATATGAAGTATGCCTGCATACGATGTTTTGAAAGAAGCATATGATGTATGTTTTGATGAAAGTACATGAAGATGCTTTATAATGATTTTACATGACATTATAGAGCCAAGCAGGAAAACTACATATAGAGGTATAGTACGCTCCTTTACATAATTTTCTTACTAAGCGTAAACTCACCCTTTTACGAATATTTTTCCTACAGATTATCTGAAGTAGATTCCCGCTCTAGAGAGAGGAGCTTAGTTGGGATTTCTAGTGTACCTTCGAGATACGCTTCCAATTAAGTATTGAAGGTATACTTATGTATTCATGTAAATCAGATAGTACTACAGTACATTAATGTTCACAAGATGTCGGGGATATAAGTTAAGAATGATGTGTAAGATCTTGTGGAAAGGAATGATACGTATATATATATTATTATTCTGTTTTATTGAAAGTAAATTAGTTATATTGAGCTATTAAATATTTAACTTAAAAAAAAAAAGAACGAATGACATTGACGAACGAGTCTAACCAAGTCGTATAAGATAAGTAAAAAGTTAGATGGAAAAATGTAGTGATGAGGACATCACAAGAAAGCTAGACTTAACTTGCATCTGAAATAATAATAATAATAATAATAATAATAATAATAATAATAATAAACAATACCGTCTGTTCTCTCACGTCACACGAAAAATCGATATTACGAATAACAATTGGAACTTATCCTAACGTGCCTAAACGAACAGTCAACACATTCAGCTGAATGATTCAAAATATCGAAAATAGTACTTCTCCATTCTCACGGACGTGCTGCTTTTTAATTTTCTTAATTGCCGACAGTAAAAGCGTCAACACGGCAAACTTCAATTCAAATAAACGGACTTTAGTTTCAAGTTGTGAGGAGAAATTTACAATTTTTTCTAAGCCAATATAAGATTAGTTAATTAATCAAGGAGTAAACAGGTGAGGTGATTTTTTAAGAGAGTTAAAAGTTGTATTTTATTTAGAAATATTTTTGTTATATAACGTTACAAAAAGAAAAACTTTGATTGTGAAAAAAAAAGGGATTATGAATAGAAATTTTCTCCAAGTCTAAATACAAGTCCAAATGAAAACACAATGGGCATTATTATCCATAATAAAAGTACATCATTTTGATGAAACATTATTGTCCATAATAAAATTTGCTTGGTGTTAAAATTGAAAGTTGCATCAATATTTACTTTGATAAAACTTAAAGCCCAAAGTCCAACCTCTTCTTATGCACTGCTTGTTTTTTTTTGGTTACCACTAATTGCAAACTACGTAGGTTAGTTCCAACAAGGAAATGTAGTCCATATGAACAGAGGTGGATCCTCTGTATACTTTGGGGGGTTGGACAACCCTCATGCAGAAAGTTACTCTCTTTATAGTTTGAGAGGGCTTTGGCCCACAAGTTTGTGCCAGCTAATGGGAATGTGCCTTGGGCATTGGATTTAGCGTCTTCGGCAGCATAATGTCACCTTAACTACCAAGTATTTCTTGCCGTGACACTTTCAAATTACTGAAAATGATTAGATGTTGTGTTCAGATGAAACGAAGAAAAATGTCAAGTTTGTCTCCACTCAATGATGATAAAGAAAATCGGTATACAAGCGATTTAACTCGAGTATTATGCACACACGTGTGTACATGTAGCTCTAATCTTAAACATATAGAATTAGAGTTTTGAATCCTAAACAAAATAGGATTCAAGTCACAAACAAATTTTACACAAAATGGAGTTCTAATTTTTCTGTAGTAGAAATGTCACAAGCTAATAATTTAGAAAGGTATTCTAAATACAATTTTTAATCTTTCTCCCAATTTTATTAAAAAATAACCTAAAATAAAAAATTTTAAATGGAAAGAGTTCTGATTTTGATAAGATTCAACAGAGTTGCAAAGAAGACTAACAAAATCCAAGAAAATTTTGGAAATGAATTCCAGAATAACTGCCATAACAGAAATAAAAAAAGAGAGAGAAAAAGGATAAATTTTAATAATGATGCCTGCTTCTTATTCAGCTGTCGTTTTCCTTTCTATCATCATCTATTATAATCAACTACGGACCATTCAATTATATGGTCTTTGTATCTAACTAAGTGCTCTTTATTTACCCCCTAAGATGAGCTGCATGGCTTGAAGTATTAAGCCTGTGTCACTTTGATTAAAGAACGGATGAATTTTTTCGGCCATTTAATTTTTTTTAATGAGTACACCTAACGGAGGCCCTCGAAGACGGTATCTTTCGTAAGGCCATAGACCTTGTAAAATAAGCAAGCTTAAAAGAATTTTAAATATTTTTAAAAAATTAACATAACTTAGATCATACCTCGAAAATATATGGTGAAAGGATGATGCGGTAGTTCGTAGTTTGACAGATTTTGGTGAATTTGAGATGGAAATTTGGGAACTTTAAGTTCAGTGTTTCGAGTAAAAATGATAGGTTTGGAAATTTTTGGGATAAAAGGGCATTATTAATAAAAAAGGAAAAAATAGGAATTTAATTTAAATTCCGAGAGTTGTAGAGAGAAATTTATTTTAGATATTGGGTTGTATTTAGTAATGAGTTGTGAACAGAAAAATGGGAATTGCATTTAAATTTTCTCTAATTTAAATAATAAATTTTAAATGCATAAAATATGAATAAGTGAATTAATATTGTGTGTGTAAATATTACAGTTAATTATGACTATAATGATTTTTTTAATTTTAATTTCGAGAAGAGTCAGACTTAGAAGCTATATTTGTTGGAAGAAGTCATAGGAGCATTGTTTTGGGGACAATGCTCGATAATGTACTGAGGCAGTCAGGCCAGTTTAATTAGCTAAGGTCTTTATAGAAAATAAAAATTTCGAAGGAAGGGATAATTTGCAGATAACTTAATTTGGGATAAAATCATGAATTAAGTTTACCACCCGAATTTAAATGCAATTCCTTGAAAGGAAGAAAATGTTCAACTAGAGCAAAGTGAATAATAAATGGGGAAATTAATAGAAAATTTTACAACTTCCAACTTAATCATTTGATTTCAGTTAACGGAGAACTTTGTCAATCCATGCTTGTCCTTGTCCTTGCTATTATCTCACTGCATAAAGGGAAAAATAAAAGAAGATTAGCAATTTTCATTACTTAATCTTTATTTCAATTTTTTTTTTGCTAATTGCTATGTTATGCATAGCCAAATAAGAAAATTAAATTGAACTGACCGAAGCAACTGAGTGAGCTGAGCAGCCTTGGTGAAATCGCTTTCTTCTCTTGCCTTGAGAATATTAAACATTAGAACAAGACGAAGTTGAGTGTGTGCGCTTTGTTGAATTATGAGATTAGTTTCCTTCCTAAGTTGTTCGCATTCTGATTCAATGGCTACGAATTTTTCTCGCACCTGTCTTTGTCCTTCCTTTATGAGTTTTTGCTCTTCACTTATCCCTTCCATCTCCTCTTTCAACTTCCCAAGTCTCTTGCTTATCTCTTTCTTTTCAATCTTTTTTCGTAAACGTAGTTTCAATCGGCGTTGACGAGAAACAGTAGTTGAAAGATATGACTATCCATGAAATGAAAGTGAAAAAACAAAAACGGAGTAAGAATTGGTGAGATTTGAGATACGTTAGATACAATGTTGGTTTGTTTTATGACTGGATTCTTAATCTAAAACTTAAGATTTGAGAAACGTTTTGAACTATTTTTTGAACTTAAATTCTCCAAATTAAAGATTGTATCCTTTCTTAAATACATAAACGTAACCCACAATCGTATATATGCAAAAAGGAAACCTTGAAAATAAATAATTCTACGACTGACTTGATGTTGGTGTAGGTGAGATTTTTAATAAAGATAATCAAGTTTTTGTTTTTTATTTTTTCTTCGAACAAAAAGGAGACAATTCCATAAATTTACTGGTGAGATGTACAAGTTTAAACAAATGTGGTAACAGAAAAATAAAAATTAACAATCATTATGAAAATCAAATAATTACCTATAAAAAAAATTCATAATATTTGCTTTCCAAAAAAAAAATGGCACATTATTTGAGACAAAATTAATACATGGGACATAAATTAAGTGCCGATTCTCTTCCATAAGCGACTGTGTACACTGATAGAGGTAAAATAAACAATGTTCGGTTAAAATAACAAAACAAAATAAGCATTTTGTTTTTTTTTTAAACCAAATTGAATGAAAAACCATAAATATGTATGTATAAATATGTATGTATGTGTGTGTATATATATATATACATTCATGTATATATGTATATTTTCATTGATAAAATAAACAATGCTCAATTAAAATAATAAGCCAGAATAAGCATTTTTTCTACCAAATATTAATGAAAAACCATAATATATATTTATTTATGTATATATATATATAAAAAATAAATACATATATGCATGCATGTATTCATTTGATAAATACACTGTGTGCTTCTAAATCATAATTAAATATAGAGAAATATTATTTGTGTCAGTACTTTCATATCAAGATTTTTTATTTTACTCGATGTTCTAATAATTTATTGATTTAATTTTAATATTTTATTTATAAATTGATTGAATTATTCATGAATTGATGGGCTTTTATTTTTTTAATTATCCAATAATTATATACCAATTTAAAAATAGTTAAAACAAAAGTGATGGAGTAAATATAGGCAGATCTTGAATTTGATTTTGAAGGTAGCAATTACTATTTTGTTTTATTCTTATTTCTTAGAGAACATATTCCAACAACAGCAGGAAGAAACTCGTAAAATTAATAAAAATTTTTACAAACACTAAACTTGTAAGAATACCACGACTTTTTCAATAGATTTATTAATTTTACAATTTTTAATGAATTATGAAAACTTTCCTATTCTTCAAGTGATTTTAAATTAAAATAGAAAAATACAAAAAAATTAATTGCTAAATAATAATTTTTTATTGAAATAAAAATATAACATACTTTTTGTAAAAAATTAATTTGAAAATTTGAGATTAAAGTTAAGCTTTTGTTTCTAACTTATAAAGAGATCTTAATCTAATTTTTTATCTATAAAAAATTGTACAACGACATCAAATAGAGATCTAGAGTAATATAAAAACTTTATGTGGAGAGAAAAAATTATAATAAATTAAGAGAAAAACTTTTGATTTCCCCTACTCCCTTTGGTTTTTGAGCTCCCTTGTATTAAAATGAGAAAGAAAAAAAAACACTACTTTTGTATTTGATTAAAAATTTTAAAATCTTTCAAAAAAGCTAAAAAAAGATAATTTATCTTTTATTAAATTCACTTTGTTATGAATTAAATCTTATTCCAAATTTCTTGATTTTAAAGTTTTTTTATTAGTATATTTTCATTTCAAGTTACTATTATAATCAATATATTACATTTCATGAATCGATAATCTGATAAACTAATAAATACAAATAATAATAAACTAAATAATAACGAACTAAATTAAACTTGATCACATACTTGATGAAACTCTAATTAAACTTGATTTTAAAGATTTATTAGCAGTGATCGGTGGATATAATAAACAGAAAAATAGCTATATAATTAAAAGGAAAAAAAATTGATCCTTGGAAAGAACGGAAGACAAAGTCGATCGTTCCTGCTGTCATCCGAAAGAAGATAATATAAACAAGATAATACATATAGAAGAAGACATTAAGCTTAAAACAAGTCAGGCTTACGCAGCCATAGCAAAAATCAATACAAATTAAGAAATGTAAACATATATCTGATTATTTTTATCTACAAGAAACCATGTATAACACACCTTTAGCAATTTTCGCGATATGAAGCATCTTTTCTTGCTGGTTGGCGCAGGATGCCAATAAGAGAGGGAAAACAACGTCATTCTTCAATCTTTCCAAGGTGTTGAATCTTCAACTGTGTGGGAATGGGAGGAAGTCGACATCCTTTATTATATAGAGAAAAACTTGGCAATTTTCCTTTTATTATGATAATTAAAAATACAAATAACAGCGTTTCTGATAACGCAGACACGTTGGGTTTAAAAAAAACGTTGTTGTACCGTAACCAAAAAAAATTAAAAAACGTTTTTCTTGGACTCTCGTTACATCTATCTATATGGCACGGCTTTCTCACGGAAATCAACATTCAACGGTCTTTTCGCGCGATTGATAGTGCGTTCCCTGCCGACAATCGCACGTTCTCCTCCCGCTTCCTTCCAAATTTTAATTTTCATTTCCTCTGCTCGCATGTTAGATAGAAGTTACTTATTTTAAGTAAAAGGTAAAAAATTATTTTATTCGGATATCCGATTGCTTGCAAATGATTTATTGGTATTTGCATATAATAAATCAAAGAAATAAGAAAAAGAAGAAAAACTCTGGCCAATCTTATCAAAGAAATAAAAATAAGAAAGGCTAGGGTGGTGTGCCATTTAAAATGGACTAGAGCAAGTATTACAATCACAAGTGTCCGTCTCAAGGATGGAATCATTTTGTGAGGAACATTGCCTCAGATCTGGAGATTATGCTGTTGAATAACTTATAATACAAATGTAAGGGAATAGGTTTTCATATTGTTTGTGAATGAGTGAAGTGATATATTTATAAGGAGAAATTTAATTTTGAAATGTAACTTAAAGTTAAAAGACTTGTATGCTTTGAGTGAGGAGTTTAGCTTTGTCGCAACGATTTTGTGCTAGAACTTAATTGCTAGACACAAAATTAAAAGAGTCACTGTGTTCCATTATGTTCGAGAGTACAGATATGTGTAAGGAATGTATTAGCACCTCCCATACCCATCTGATAGATGATGCCAATTAATCATGTTTCATCATAAATGGCCTTAATTTAGATGGTCTTTATTCCTTAAATTTTTATTTATTATTCAATTTTCAATTATTTCATCATCATCAGAGCTTTTATCCCAAAAGATTATGGTAGGCTATATGAACCAATATTTAAACTCACACTAGATCGTCCATATGAATTCTCCTCTGTTGAAAAATTTTATTGTGGATTGCTATTAATTGGTAGTTTTTTGGTTTAATAAAACTGGCTGATGATTTAGTCCTAGTATATGAAACATGCAAGTGAGCTCGATTTAATTAATTGTGATCATACATAGCAAGGGCTTTGCACATCTAGTTGGGTTAGTGTGGCATGGTGGTTGTGTAGGTCTTAAAACTCTATAAGCCTTTGATGGGAAGGCCATTAGGGTTTTAGTAAAAGATATATAAGACTAAGTCCCCTCTTCACTTCTCATATTATTTGGTATCTACCCATTGAGAGCCACTTGAAAACAGAAGAAGAAGAGGAAGACTTGCCTGACATGATTTTAATAATCCTTCTATTGCTTTCAACTATGTCAACATCTGCTTTCACGTGTGGTGTTTATTCAGTTAGGTACACTTAAATTATTTATTTAATTATTTGGTGTTCTAATATTCACATAAGGTTGTTAAAATAAATTCTAACATCCTCCTCCACACATCTATCCAAGGCAACGTGTTTATCTAACTCTAATACTTTGATATCTTTTCGAATTACTTTTTGGCTAAATGTTCAATTTATGATTAAATCTTTGTGAGATTTCTTAATTAAGGATACAATCTTTAATTTTGATCAATTAAGGACTAAACGTTTTCAAATTTGTTTAATTTAGGATTTTTTAACGTGTATGAGTTACATGCACTGTTAAAGAGAATGGACGATGATGATGTGTCAATTGCTACCACGTGTCTCACTAAACTATTGCCACGTGTCCCATGTATTTTTACATATTAAAAGGATAAAAATATAAATACATTGCCACATGTCCCAATAAATTGCTGCCACAAGTCCCTTGACGCCACGTGTCCCAGTTAAATGCTGCCACATGTCTCACTAAAATACTACCACGTTTCCCATGTATTTTTACCTATCAAAAGGAAAAAAATATAAATACACTACCACGTGTCCCAATAAATTGCTGCCACGTGTCCCTTGTCACAACGTGTCCCACTTAAATGTTGCCACGTGTAAATTGCACCACGTGTCCACCCTAAATCCTGCCACGTGTCCCATGAATTTTTACCTATTAAAAGAAAATAAATATAAATACACTGCCACATGTCTCACTAAATTGCTGTCACGTGTCCCTTGCTGCCACATGTCTTTATTAACACCGTTATTATTTTTAACGGCATGTGTACTTCAATTTCATTAAAAAGTCCTAAATTGAACAAATTCAAAAATGTTTAGTCCTTAATTGATTAAAATTAAAGATTATATCCTTAATTGAGAAATCTTCCGAAGATTTAATCCTAAATTGAGCATTTAGCCTACTTTTTTCTCTTCCTCTAGTCTTACCCTTTCTTTCAATATTCATAACCTTTACTCTACTAACTAAAGCATCTACAAGTCTATGTCATACGTGTCAAAACCAACGTAAATGACCTTCATGCATTTTGTCTTCGATAAGTACCACTGCCACTATCTTACAATTGTCTTTATTTTCCATTCTATCCTTTCTTGTATATCCACACATCTACTACAACATTCGCATTTTTGCTACTGTGAAGACCATGAATTTTCTAAATAAATAGTAAATATTCGAAAAAATTTAATTTGGATAAATTGCAATCCAAATTAAATAAGAAATGAAAATGGAGAAAAATAATTTGGATATAAAGTGATCCAAATTATAAGAAATAAAAATGTGTATATTTATATATTTATATAATTAGATTATATAAATATATATTATATGTTTTATAAAAGTACATATGTATATGTTTATGTATTTATATATATATATGAACATTATTTTATGTTAAAGCGTAAAAAGTATATATATACATATATGTATTTTGATGCAAAATATATATATTTGAATACATATTATAAATAGAGTAATTATATATAATTATAATTATATGTATAATTACAATGTATATATATTATTATTAATAATTATATTTATAAATATTTATTTATAAATATAATTTTTTATATATTTAAAAAAAACTAAAAACAGGAATCAGGACAAACCCGATTCCTTGTTTTCTTCTCTGTTGAAAACAGAGAAGAAAACACAGATACAGCCTACCCCAGTTGGCGATGGAGAGAAGAGGAAGGAGAGGGAGGCCGTCGCCTATGAAAGAGGAAGAGAGAGAGACATCCGGCGACGGGAAAGAAAAGAAAAGAAGAGAAACGGGGCAGAAGAGAAGGAAAACAGAAGAGAAAAAAGAGAGAGTAAAAGGGCAGTGTCGGCTGATCTGGGCACTGCCACCGCTGCCTCTGATGCCGACGAGGTCAGGCTAAGTGGAAGGAACGGTCGACAGTGAAAGAAGGAAGAGAAAAAAGAGAGAAAAGAGGAAGAAAAGAAGCCGAACCACCATTCCCAGATCCGGCGCCATCGGCAGTGATGGGAGGAAAAGGAGGCCAAATCCAGCTTCATGGCAACCTCAACTAGCTGTGGAGTGGCTGAATCGCCGGAAATGGTAGCCGCAGAAGGCTGAACCAGCAAGCAAATGTTGAATCGGCCGAGCTGGTTCGACCCGACTAAATCGGTCTGAACCAGTTTAGAAAAAAAAAGAAAAAAAAAGAAGAAAAGGAAGGAAAAAGAAAAGGAAGGAAAAGAAAAAGAAAAAGAAAAAGAAAAGAACAAAGAAGAAAAAAAAAGAAAAAAAGGGGAAGGAAAGGAAAAAGAAAAAGAAGAAAGAAGAAAAAGAAGAAAAGGAAAGAAAGAAAAGAAAGAAAGAAGGAAAGGAGAGGAGCTCGGGAAGTACCTTACCCGAAATTTAATGTTGAATACGGGTAAGGAATTGAAAGATTTTGTTAAGTTCCATTTAAATTTATAGAATTGTTGGATTACTTTCTAAACAAATATATGTGAATTGTTTAAATTGTGGCAGCATGGTAATGAGGCAACTGGTGGATTTCGACTAGGCTCGAAATTCGAAAAGATAAGGTACTTTTATAAAGCATTAGTATCTTTATATTGTGTGGTTTAAAATTGTGATTTTTGATATGAACCATTGATGGAATGATGTTAAAATGCTAAGAGGACCCACAACTGATGGTGGGGGTCTTAGTAAAAGATAAAGAAATTATGAGAATCAACGGTTGTGGTTATAAATTGTATTTTCTTGCAGGAAGTTTTAATAAAATTAAGTCATTATGCTGCTAAAATTTATGCGAAAATGTTGATAAAAAAGGTTAAGTTTTCTCGTATAAAAGGAACCTTGGAAAGAATTATCAAAAGATAAGCTTGAAATGACTTTATTGTGTCATAGGAAAATTGATTTTTGGAATAACTGAGAAGGTAAATGGATGAGCGCGATAACGTGAGGAGTTATATTATCTGACTCTTATAAAATCGATAAATCGAGTTATCTTAACATTACGAATTGAGTATCAAGTCGAAAATGAGGTGGAATATCGATTAGTTAAAGCATTGATAAAAATAACGATGATTAAATGATATAGCTTGGAAGAGAAGATCGCAGTTGAAATTTTGATGGTCGAGCGATTGAATTGTGGAATTATTAACGGAGTGATGATTTCAGAATTTATTGAATTCGATTTCTTGATTTTGAAGTAGTTTCGAATGTGATAACATGGACAATTCAAGAGGTCAATGTTGAGATGGTTTTATCGTAGTACATCATATTGTCATATATACGTGAAATAATAAGCGGACTTACACTAGTGGTATGGGTCTTAGTATCAATACTGTGGTATACAATGGATAGTTATGATATTGAGTTATAACGAATGTATGACTTGTGCATACATAATCTTATTGAAACTAAGGTTGAATTACGACATAATCCGATTATTTATAGATTTAAATAAATGAGTGATAACATGTGAATATATGGTTTCACTTATAACCTTGGAATAGGCTTTGAATAATAAGATCGACAATTACATAAGTTCGGTATTAAATTATACAGGTATACAAAAATTGATTTGAGGACTGTGATCTGGTTTTGTGATAGTGAATGAAATTGGGCCTTAAGTCGGGATTATGAACGAATGCTAATAGATTAAACCATAGACGAATTGGATAGGTGACTATTGATCTTGTGGTTTTATTATCTTCGATGTCAACTTTGGAATAGATTTTGAATGATGATATCGAAAATTGTATAATTCCAGTATCTTGATGACTATAGAGAAATATGATATCTAGATATACATAGATACTAAGAGGACTCATACTGATGGTAGTAGTCCTAGTATCGATGATGAAATGTACAAATGATTATATAGTCGATAACTATTGAGAAAGAATATTGCATATCGAGGAACCACAGTGAATATCGGATATGATCCGATCGAAACCAAAAAGATGGAAATGAGGAATTTAGATTATAGTTAACTCTATAATTAAATTTATGAAAATGATAGTTCTTTGTTTGAACTCACAAATTAAATTACATCGCCGTTAAACATGCCTTGTTACAACTTGTGATGTTATAATAACATTTATATGAATTCTATAAAGCATAGAATAGTTTTAAAAAAGAAAGTATATGGTATATACAGATTTCTATATATGAAGCCTCTTAAAGAATTTTACCATATGCTTTACATGATTTTGACAAGAAATGCTAAAGATTTAAATGCTTTATGAGACTGTAGGCACCCTAAAAGAATTAAATTCAATAAAGCATAGTGGAAACCACCTACTTGGAGATTACTCATTAGGTAGAGATGCTTGTCCGATAATAGTCGTGGATAGCTCTTAGTCACACCTGATCAGTGGGACTGGGAAAGATGAGGTCTATAGCCATAGATAGCACCCTAGTTGGTTTCCAGGGGACGATGACATGATTTTCACTGCTAGCTACAGTGATTTAAGTCTTTATTGATAGAGCATTAAGGATTTAGCCTAGTCTCAAACCGATATGATATGAAGCCTAGAGTATGACTTTATTGATATGACCCTAGACTTGACATGATTTATACAGTGCATGAGACATGTTTGAGATGAGATATGTTTTGAAACTGTACATGTTTTAAACATGTTTTAAAAGTACATTTGATATGATTTCGATACCTCATATGATTCATATATCATTATATGTCAAACATGATATGATATGCGGTCTAGAGTATAGTTTTATTTCATATGAACTCTAGACCTGGTATGACTTACAGTATATGAAAAATGTTTTGAAACTGCACATGTTTTAGACATGCTCTAAAAGCGAATATATGATTTGCAAATTGTACATGCTCCGATCATGTCTTAAAAGTAAATATGAAATGAATTGAAAATTTATATATTTGAGCATGTTCTAAAAGTATATATGATATGATTTGAAATGATAGCGGTTTATACAATAAAGTTACATAATTTGCCTACTAAATCATGAGATAATAATATGCTTTTATATAAGATATGTCATGATCTTATATTATACATAAACATTAGAATTATATGAGGAGTGTCATGACTCGGTATTAACGATATTTTATCTACATGATGTCATGATATGATACGATACATGAATATGGAATTTATACGAAGAGAATTATGACTTTATACCACTGTGATCATAATTCTCCATATGGAAAGTGATATGAGATGATAGAATACAGAAGTATGATTACGAAACGTAAAGTGACTTGATATGATATCTCAATTGGACATGATGTACTATGAGATTGATGTGAGTATGGACTAATAGTATATGATATTCAAATTGGACACGACGTATTGTTCTGCAATGCACTATAGTATAAGGACGAGAAGATTGAAAAGTGATAAAGATGATTTATTTAGAAGTCTGACTGATAGACAGATGACAGAAAATGAGATAATGAGATGTTATCGATCGAAATGATGAACTGTAATTACAAATTGCAGGTTTTATGCATTAGAGTAAGACAGTGTAATTCTACTCATGCATTTCTATTAGTGTCTTACTGAGCCGTGGTTTTGCTCACCCTTCTAAAATTCATCTCTTTTCAGACTATTGGAGTTAAAAATTGGCCATGAAAGTTTTTAAGTGGACCTTCGGAGACGATATCTAAGCTTGGTATTGGCCATTATCCTCCGAATTCGCTTCGTTGCTTTTGAGGTATACGTTGTCCGTAAATCTCTTGTTTACATGTATAGACTTTAATTATTGCACAGTACGTGTTTGTTCAATGAGTCGGAATGTAACTTAGAAGTGTGGTAAATTATTGTATAGAAGATCAGTGAAATTAGAGTAGTAACTACACTAACACCAAATACAAACCTTAAAATGAAAAACAAAAATTTAATCCATAAATTTGTAAGATTGAAAAAGTGTGAGCATCAAGTGAATGTCGCGGCCTTCGGGTTGTGACAGATTTAATGGTATCAGAGTACAGTTTATCTAGTACGTGTCGGTGTAGTTGAGATTGTGATTGTGTTACAGCCCATCTACTATATATTGTCTACATGTAAACTTGCTGGTTATCGATCTATACCGAGAGTAGTCTGCTATTGGTATGGGCTTGTATTTGGACTTAATTCAGAAAATAAGGACAATATGGTTAAGTCAAGGTAAACCCGGGGCCGAAGCGCCTGGGGGATGCCAGTCGACTGCTTATTGAAACGGGTTGGGCCTTGACACAAAGGATGCCAATCGATGGCCTATTGAAATGGACTGGGAACCGTTAATGAATGGTATCGATACTGTATAGAAGAATTGTGTACCACCTTAAAGTAATAAGATATTGAATGATCGAGAATGATTAAATTATGGCATTTTATAATTAAAGATAATGGAATGATCGCATAGGAAATGATCGATATGTAAATTGAGAAGGATTGAAAGAGTTAAAGGAATCGCCAATGAAAATGATCGAACAAAAGTATATGGCTTGATTGAAAGTACAATCCTACCTTAATTACGAGGACTATTGGAAAATGAAATTATGATTTTGAATTATAAGAGAAGGCTTAATACAAAGAGTGAAATGACAAAACATATTAGAAGCATAAAGAGGCCGATTTGGATTGTGGACAGAAAGGAGAAAACTTTAAGGTTAAAATCCCTCCCCCTAGTAAAGGTTCTCTAGTGGCATTATCCATGTAAAGAGGTTACCTAGAAAAATTAAGAGCTTAATGAAAGAGAGAGATCCTCACCTTTCCAATTGAATGAAAGAAATATGATGTTATGGAAGTGATTATAGACTAGTTAATCAAACTGAATCACTTTTTCATTGTCAGGCTTTTAGATTTCTCTATTGCCATAATTAAAATAAAATTATGAAACGATGAGAAAGCATGCAAAGTTCCAGTGAGCATTACATGTGAGGGAATCTCTGAGTAACTATATGTTTATGGAAAATAACAAGAGGCTTTGAGATTTCAAATTTATAGATAGCACCACTCTATACATGAAGTAAATATTTGAGC
Source organism: Heritiera fomes (assembly GCA_032173925.1). Lineage (NCBI taxonomy): Eukaryota > Viridiplantae > Streptophyta > Magnoliopsida > Malvales > Malvaceae > Heritiera > Heritiera fomes. The sequence goes on along the minus strand of JAPDPM010000002.1, from coordinate 24,513,393 downwards.
GTAGTATGGAAAACGCTCGAAGACATGTTAATGAGAGCAGATGCACGAAACCCAGAAGCTACTGCGACGATTACATACTACTGATTACAATGTATAAATAATAGTTACCAGACTATATCAACTTGGTACTAATTAAGAAATATGGAGAATGAATAGTATGAATTAGCTATTATGTGAAAAGAGATGAAATTGTTAACTCCCAAATTGATAAGGAATGTAAGGGAGTATAAATATATGGTGAGAAAGGCGATATGTAGTGGTATCAAAAATGATTCTAATGTTAAAAATATGCTAACAATATTACTTAAAAGATGATGTAGAGGACAAGAATCATAAGTATACGGAATAGTTCCACCTCTAAACTTAAGATAAATTCAGAGGACCGAATTTCTTAAGGTGGGTGGAATGTGAAAACCATGAATTTTCTAAATAAATTGTAAATATTCGGAGAAATTTAGTTTGAATAAATTACAATCCAAATTAAATAAGAAATGAAAATGGAGAAAAGTAATTTGGATATTAAGTGATCCAAATTATAAGAAATAAAAATGTGTATATTTATATAATTATATAATTAGATTATATAAATATATTATATGTTTTCTAAAAGTACATATGTATATGTTTATGTATTTATATAATATATATATATATGAACATTATTTTATGTTAAAGTGTAAAAAGTATATATATATATATACATATATGTATTTTGATACAAAATATATATTTGAATACATATTATAAATAGAGTAATTATATATTTAATTATAATTATATGTATAATTATAATGTATATATATTATTATTAATAATTATATTTATAAATATAATTATATATATTTAAAAAAAATGAAAACGGGAATCGGGATAAACCCGATTCCTTGTTTTCTTCTCTATTGAAAACAGAGAAGAAAACATAGATACAACCGACCCCAGTCGGCGATGGAGAGAAGAGGAAGGAAAGGGAGGTCATCGCCGGTGAAAAAGGAAGAGAGAGAGACGTCCGGCGACAAGAAAAAAAAGAAAAGAAGAGAAACGGGGCGAAAAAGAAGGATAACAGAAGAGAAAAAGGAGAGAGGAAAGGGGTGGTGCCAACCAATCCGGGCACCGCCACCGTTGCCTTTGAAGCCGGCTAGGTTAGGCCAAGTGAAAGGAACGGCCGACGGTGAAAGAAGGAAGAGAAAAGAGGGAGAAAAGAAGCCGAACTACCGTTCCCAGATTCGGCACCGTTGCCGGAGATGGGGGGAAAAGGAAGCCAGATCCGGCTTCATGGCAACCTTGACTAGCTGTGGAGTGACTGAACCGCCGGAAATGGTGGCCGCGGGAGGTTGAACCAGTCTAACCTGATCGAACCGATCTGAACTGTTCAGGCCAAAAAAAAAGAAAAAAAAGAAGAAAAGAAAGGAAAAAGAAAAGGAAGGAAAGGAAAAAGAAAAAGAAAAGAAAAAAGAAGGAAAGAAAGAAAAAAAAGGGGAAGGAAAGGAAAAAGAAAAAGAAGAAAGAAGAAAGAGAAGAAAAGGAAAGAAAGAAAAGAAAGAAAGAAAGAAGGAAAGGAAAGGAGCTTGGGAAGTACCTTACCGAAATTTAATGTTGAATAGGGTAAGGAATTGAAAGATTTTGTTATGTTCCATTTAAATTTATAGAATTGTTGGATTACTTTCTAAACGAATATATGTGAATTGTTTAAATTGTGGCAGCATGGTAATGAGGAAAGTGGTGGATTTCGGCTAGGCTTGGAATTCGGAAAGGTAAGATACTTTTATAAAGCATTAGTAGCTTTTTATTATGTGGTTTAAAATTGTGATTTTTGACATGAACTATTGATGGAATGATGTTAAAATGCTAAGAGGACTCACAACTGATGGTAGGGGTCTTAGTAAAAGATAAAGAAATGGTGAGAATCAACGGTTGTGGTTATAAATTGTGTTTTTTTGGAGGAGGTTTTGATAAAATTAAATCGTTATTCTACCGAAATTTATGTGAAAATTTTGATGAGAAATGTTAAGTTTTCTCGTACAAATGGAACCTTGGAAAGAATTATCGAAAGATAAGCTTGAAAGGACTTTATCGTGTCGTAGGAAAATTAATTTTTGGAATAGTTGAGAAGGTAAATGGATGAGCGCGATAACGTGAGGAGTTATATTATGTGAGTCTTATAGAATCGATAAATCGAGTTATCTTAACATTACGAATTGATTATCAAGTCAAAAATGAGGTGAAATACCGATTAGTTGGAGCATTGATAAAAATAACGATGATTATATGATATAGCTTGGAGGAGAAGATCGTAGTTGAAATTTTTATGGTCGAGCGATTGAATTGTGGAATTATTAACAGAGTGATGATTTCAGAATTTATTGAATTCGATTTCTTGATTTTGAAGTAGTTCCAAACGTGATAACATGGACAATTCAAGAGGTCAATGTTGAGATGGTTTTATCATAGCACATCGTATTGTCGGATATACGTGAAATAATAAGTGGACCTACACTAGTGGTATGGGTCTTAGTATCAATATTGTGATATACAATGGTTAGTTATGATATTGAGTTATAACGAATGTATGACTTGTGCATACATAATCTTATTGAAACTGAGGTTGAATTACGACATAATCCGATCATTTATAGATTCAAATAAATGAGTGATAAACATGTGCATATATGGTTTCGCTTATAACCTTGGAATAGGCTTTGAATAATAAGATCGACAATTGCATAAGTTCGGTATTAAATTATACAGGCCATATGAAAATTGATTTTAGGATCGTGATATGGTTTTGTGATAGTGAATGAAATTGGGCCTCAAGTCGGGATTATGAACGAATGCCAATAGATTAGCTTTGAATAATAAGATCGACAATTGCATAAGTTCGGTATTAAATTATACAGGCCATATGAAAATTGATTTTAGGATCGTGATATGGTTTTGTGATAGTGAATGAAATTGGGCCTCAAGTCAGGATTATGAACGAATGCCAATAGATTAAACCATAGACGGATTGGATAGGTGACTATTTATCTTATAGGTTTGTAGACACCATTTTTGTTCGGCTCTTTTTCAAACATTTTTAATTGATTAGTTTTTATATATTGATTTCTGTTATTATTTTATCTATTTTTTATTTATTTTTTATTTATTTAGAAATAAATTTTGATTTGGATTTTTGATAAAAAAAATGAAGAAAGAAATCGGAATTAATTTTGATAGGAAAGCAAAATTAAATGAGGCTATTAGATATTGAAAATCAAAATTTTGTGGAAAGGAAAGTCAGGATTAATATTGGATTCAAGTATGATTCTTGAAATCTAAAAATATTTTTCCTAAAAGATTGATTCTTGATTTTTTATATATTACCAAAATAAAAAAAATAAATATAAAAAAATATAAAAACCCTAGGTCTATTTAAATGAGAACACATGGGCAAAAAGGGGGAGGAACAACACACGGAGAAAAAAACCTAGAGGAGAAAACCCTAGAAAAAACCTTGAGGAGAAAACCCTAGAAAAAAAAACCTAGAGGAGAAAACCCTAGAAAAAACCTTGAGGAGAAAACCCTAGAAAAAAAACCTAGAGGGGGACCATCATCCTCAAGCTCACTCACTCACTGTTTCTGTACCTTTGCCCGAGACTGCTTCTTCAAGCGTTTCTGTTCTGCCATTCATTCAACCGAGCCAATCACCATTCGGTCCTGTCTCACTGCTGCACCGTGCCTTTGTTTTGGTCGTCTTCTTCATCACTGCACCTTGCCAATCATCTACATACCAACCACTGCATCGAACCAGTCAAGCCATTACACCAAAACTACCACATAGCAGTGTCATAGCCCTTGTTTCATCACCGTAGCTCTCCTTTTTTTTCATTCTACCCTAAGCCATTGCCGCCCTGTATACCATGCGCATCGTTCATGCATGCTGAGTTGAAGCCACTTGTCGCTGTACCATTGCTTGCAACCGTGACCGTCCCTGCTGCCTCGTTACAGACACGCCCTTGCATTGTTGAGAACTGCATCAAGCCGTCCCTGAAGTGGGCATCCTTTCACTGCAATACGATTGCTCACAGCTTCATCGCGCCCCTGTTGCTGCTCCAACGCCATTTGCTCAAATCACCTCAGCCACTGTCGCACGCCTCAGCCATCTCTGCATTACATCTTCACTGCTGCTATCGTGGAAAGGAGAAAGTTGTTGACAAAGAAAGGGACAGGTTGGTAGATTAAAACAAAAGAAATAAAGAGAGGTCTTATCAGATTTATTCCAATATATTCAACCTTCTAAGCAAAGGTTTGACTAAGCAAATGGGATAGCATGGCATGGTGTGGTTGGGAAAGACTTTGGATTTTGCATTTCGCATGTGTGAGAGTTCTATTTTCTTCCATGTGAAGATGATGGAGTTTTACATCTTTGAGAGTAAAACCAAGGAAGAGGCCATCGAAGTGGCGCAGAAAGCTATGAAAATTTATTCACAGGAAGGACAGGAGCCTGCAATCGAAAGGTACAAAATAACGATCGAAGGACATCATTATGGCAGCCAAGAAGACGGTAAACACGTGGTCAACACTGCCAACCCGGTGCCACATGGTGTGTTTGCAAGGATGGCGTGGGTGATTCAAACTTGCAGAAGACTATAGACTATGCTTGTGGAGCTGGGGCTGACTGTAATCCCATCCGTTCAAACGGGCCTTGCTACAACCCCAACACTGTTGAGGCACATTGCAGCTATGCTGTTAACAGCTATTTCCAAAGGAGAGGCCAAAGACGTGAGCCACACGTGAAGGAGAAAGGAAATTCTCAAATATAAAAAGCCAAACAGTGCAACTTCAGTTTCTTTCCTTAAGGGTCGTTCGTTATACAATAAAAGGGGGTCGGCTTACCATCATTGCATCCAAGTTGCTCCTCCAGTTGCTTGGCTGTCCTGCTATTACAAGAGGAGATTGCTGCGGCTTTAGGAGAGGAAAGCAAACCGGTCACTACCTTGGTTGAAAGCAGCACATCGTTGAAGTTGCTGTGAAAAAGGAAGAACTTTAAGGCGGTGAGGGATAGAATTTGCAAGCCAAAGAGTTAAAATATTAAGTAATGCTCTGACAAACTTTTCACCATCTTGTCTTATTCATATGCATTTTGATTATTTAATTGTTTTACTTTCTTTGTACTTCACGTGTTTAGGCCTTTTTTTTTCAATCATAATTTTTTTAAGGTGCTTTTTAGTTTATTAAAAAAAAAGGGAAGCAATTATTAAAATGACATGGCTAATTATAGTTTGTATATAGAAATTTAGATATACGTTTAAATCAAATTATCTAATAATATGAGAGTATTTTTTTTAACTAATTGAATGCTTATATGTTTGTTAGTTATATGATTAGTATTGGTAATTATTTGAATTAATATGATATTGATTGTTTATACAAATATTTATATGCATGTTTGTATTGTTAATTCTTGTTTGCTTTATTTAAAAGATAGGATTAAGTTAAGAAATAAAAAGGCTAAATTGGGTTAGGATGAATAAAATTCATAATAAATGTAAATTATCTGTAGCTTGTAAAATAAATATTAATTATTCCGACGATGGAATTTTAAAAGTACTGTGCTTGAGTAGTGCTTTTAGATATCTTGAGGTGAGGAGATTCTTCTTAAATCTTACCAGCTTGATGGAAGATTTAAAAAGATATTTCCAATATTTAAAATTCAAATTTATTATTAAAAATTGAAATAAGAATTAGTTAAGATTAATTACAACTAAAAGAATAAATAATCAAATTAGAAATTAAGAATTATAAAAATTAACATATTTAGAAATTAAAATAGAATAAAAATAATAAAAAAATACAAATTATCCGACGATAGAATTCTAAAGGGACTGCGCTTGAGTAGTACTTTTAGATCTCTTGAGGTGAGAAGAGTTCCTTTAAATCTTAACAGCTTGATGGAAGATTTAAAGGACATTTTCAAGATTTAATAAATTAAATTATAAAAATAAAAATTAAATTAGAGTAAAAAAATACTAAATTAAAATTAGATTCAATATAATAAAGAATAAAAATCAAATTAATAAATTATAATTAAAATTAGAAAAGAATTAAAATAAATAGAAATTAAATTAAATTAAATATTTTAATAAATGTGAATTGTTCCGAGGATGGAATTTAAAGGGAATTGCGATTGATTAGTTTCTTTAAAAATTCCTAAAGTGAGAAAGTTTCTTTAGGATCTTACCAGCTTGATGGAAGGTCTTTAAGAAAATCTTCAATATCAAATAATTCATGTTTATTTAAAAAAATAAAAAAATATGAAATAATAATTTATATAACAAAATAATAATAATAATAGAATAAAATAAGGTAAAATAATAAATAGAAATTGGATAGGAGTCAAAATAGGGTTTGCATAAAATATTTAATCAATCCGACGACGGAGCCTCTTCAAGAAAGGCGATTAGTCTTACTTGAATACTCTTGAGGTGAGAAAAACTTTTAGGTTATCCAACCAGCTTGATGGAGGAGACTTAAAAGATTTTTCAATATTTAATTATATCGAAATCAAAGTCAAAGGCAAAATTAAGATAACCTTAGATTATTTGGTACCATTTTAGGATGGGCGTTGTGAGAGTGCTAATCCTTCCTCACACGTAACCGTACTACCAAACTTAGAACTCTTAACGTAGACCAAGTGACCAATCACACCAAGGTTAGAATGGTTGGTGGCGACTCCGTAGTTTTATGTAATGACCTTCTTATATACAAAAGTGCACAAAATTTTTTTTCTTTTTCTACTTACATTGTTGGGCTGTATGTAATGTCTCAACATTAACTCATAAGCTATATTTATAATAGCTATATAAACATTATTCAACATTTGGTCCCAGTCCAAACATTCTAAATAAGCATGCATTCATCATCACAAAATATTATACTTAACCAATATATAATCATCAAGTTGCATGCATCGATATTTAACATAGATATATATCAGGTAATTCCTATTGCTACATCCCCATATTCTAAAAGTACTGAAAACATAAGTCTGAATCTAAATTAAGTAGCTGTACATAATATACGTCCAAGGTAGAACCAAAAGCCTCGAAGGACGCGATAGCTCCCCACGTATACGCTCCTACTGCAAATAATCTGGGAGGTGGAGGAGGGGGTGAGCTTTTTGGAAAGCCCAGTAAGAAATAAATATAAGAGACAGATACTAAATTTTCTATATGCAAGTAAAACTCCAATACTGTTTTTCGTAAAATTTGGAAATCAACATGCTTATGCAATGTGTCAGAAGCATTTCTTTCAAAACCATCGATAAACATTTCCATTCGAAACATAATTCTCATCATAACATTCAAAATCCATATTGGCATAAGTACAAAAGGAATCATATATATAGCATAAGCTGGAGACATGATAATTAAGCAAAATCAAGCAGTTCAATTATTCCCGTGCGAGAAGGTACAGTTGACATATGGCCATAATCCAGAGGGGTCCACAGAGAACACTGATCAGGTGTCTACTGAGCCCGCTGTGAACTGGATCAAGGTCACACAGCAATCGAAACTCTACTGTAGATTGGATCAAAATCATACAGTAGTCCAAAATATTACCTACTGTGGACTGGATCAAGGTCCCACAGTAGTCCAAAACATTACCTACTATGGACTGATCAAGGTCCCACAGTAGTCCAAAACATTACTGCTATGATTATTAGCCATGTCTCAAAACATTTCCGTACGTATACTTTCCAAAACAAATACGAAGCTCGATGGTTTCTATAAAAATGGGAGCTTTCGAATATGATTTCCAAGGTAGTCAAAATCCTACCATTTCGTACTTATTTTCAAAACAAGACTAGCTAGAGGAGTGTTATTCCAAATCATTTTAATGAACTCTAGCTCATTTCATAAACCAATATTATACGAAAATCCGGCAGCATAACGACTTAATTTTTGTAAAAACCTCCTGCAAAAAAGATACAGTTTATAAACCACAAGCAGTTGATTTTAATATTTTATTTAGTATCCCCTACGTTTCCGATATATATCCCTCACCTCGGTATGTAGCACGAGTATAGCTATGGCACCCTTGTTCTTCTTAATTGTCTTTTCCTTGGTCTTTAATTTAATTTGTTTATGTCCCCTAACTTGTATCCTCTCCTCCTACAATAAGGCATAAAAATAATAAAATTTATATTATTAATTTATCTTAAATAAGGTTACATTTTCTTTTGAATCACTTAAAGAAGTATATATATATTTCTCAAAATTTCCCTTAAGTGCTTTACCTTACAAAATCTCCCTTTGGTTGTCAAATGCTTCTTCACTTACATAATGGTTCTTTTCTCATTCAACCTACATCAACAATAATGTTTCATCACCATATTCTTACCCTATCAATATCCTTTAAATATTCGTAAGAAAAATCAAGTTCTTACCTTTAGCTACTAGTCAAAACCGAAGGCCTATAATGCAGCTCAATCCTTTCGGTTTTTGAGGGCTTCAATCATCTTTGCAAAATACAGCCACAATCCCTCTTGTTCAGACCAAAGTTCGTCCTCTCCCTTTTTGTTCAATTCTCGCACAACTAAAGTAGCCTAATACAAGAGTAATAAACTTGTCATAGTTCAACCTTAGTCTACCATCATCTATTTCCTTAAATAAATCTCTTAATTTAATTTACAAATTTCTAATATTACCTTTTTGGTCAGACCAGCCTTGGTCTTGTCCAATTCCCACGTGGATAGAAAGACTCCCAACAGAAAATATTCCACGTTTTTGTAGCTCTCCTTGTAAACTCAAACCAGCCTTTATTTATGTGTAAATTAATAGCTATTTTATACCTGAAGGTTGCCCATTTTTACTTTTCTTCCACGTGATTGTAGTTGTCCAAAACGACAAGGTATTCCATGCAACTAAAACAGCCCAATCGGAAGAGCTTTTTCCCAAGTCAGTGAAGGACTCCTTCGGTAGGACCCATTCATGCCTCCAGCCACAAGTCAACCCGAGACAGAACCCCTGAAATCCTGAGGGTTTGGAGGAAAGAACGCAGCTCCTTTAAGCTGCAGTGTGGTTGACAAAACAACAGCTCCAAGCTACCACGTAGTGCCTAATAAAAATAGAAAAGCTTCACACTTCCAGCTACTCTCCAAACCCGATATAGTCCCTTGCTATCCTGGAATTGCTGGAGGGAAAATGCCACTGTTTGTCACTCTTTTCTTTGCCCTTTGCTTCAATGTCAGATCAGCCTTACACTTCCTCTTCGAATTCAGCCTCTTACTCACGTTTCCTCCTACCAACAACCCATTTTGTGTTAGCAACAAAAGAGAGAAAGAACTCTGCTATTTTCCCTTGTTTTGGCTTTCCAAAACCAGACTTAAATCTCCATTGATGCCACTCTTTCCTTGAATCTTGGCTGCCATTATTTAGTGCATCCACGTTGCAACAGAATGGTGAGGAAGAGAGAGGGATGCTTCCAACACAGTAGTAGTTTAAGGAAGGATTCAGAATAGCTAAAGTTCAGATGGGTATGATGATGATGGACGATGATGAGGAAAGTAAGAAACGACTGGTGAAAACAAAAATAAAATAATATTTAGTGGGATTTGTTGGCTGCCAAAGCTTCTCCAAGAAGCTTCATGCACAGTACACTCATATTTAATTCTCCACTATCTAATATATATATATTTTATTCATTTACTCTTAACCTCATTTTAATATTTAGTTTGTTTATTTATTTAATCCAACAAAAAGGTGGAATTTACGACTATTACATCCTCCTTACCTTAAAAAATTTGGTCCTCCAAATTCACATCGAGTATTCTTGGATCGAACAGCGTTGGATACTTTTCCTTTATAAGACTTTCAAGTTCCCATGTTGCTTCCTCAGTTGTATGATATTGCCAAAGCACCTTTACCAATGGAATACTCTTAGACCGTAGTACTCTCTCCTTCCTATCCACGATCCGTATCGGTTTCTCAACATAGCTCATATCCTCTCTGATTTCCAGAGGCTCATATTGAATGACATGTGACGGATCGGGGTGGTACTTGCGTAGCATAGATACATGAAATAAATTATGTACTCCGGCTAACTCAGGAGGTAAAGCCAACCGGTATGCTACATCTCCTACTCGGTCTAGAATCTCAAAAGGCTCGATGAAACGAGGACTAAGTTTTCCTTTCTTGCCAAATCTCATAATACCCTTAGATGGGGAAACCTTCCAAAACACAAAATCACCTACAGAGAACTCCAAGTGTCTATGCCTACTATCAGCATAGCTCTTCTGTCGGCTTTAAGCTGTTCTAAGCCTCTCACAAATCAATTGAACATCCTCAGAAGCTTGTTCTATCAAGTCGGGAGCAAGTATCTTACGTTCGCCCACTTCTTCCCAAGCAACTGGAGAACGGCACTTTCTACCATATAAAGCTTCATACGGTGCCATTCCAATGCTCGAATGATAGCTATTATTGTATGCAAACTCGGCTAAAGGAAGATGATCGTCCCAGGAGACCTTAAAGTCCATAGCACACGCTCTCAACATGTCTTCTAAAGTCTGAATCGTACGTTCAGATTGCCCATCTGTCTGTGGGTGAAACGCGGTGCTAAAATTCAGTCGAGATCCCATGGCGTCCTGAAAGTGTTCCCAAAAATGGGATGTAAACTGGGAATCTCGGTCGGAAGTGATGCTCACTGGAACTCCATGAAGCCGTACAATTTCCTTAACATACATACTAGCTAGAGCATTAAGAGTATCTGTAGACTTCATAGCCAAAAAGTGGGCTGATTTTGTTAGTCTATCCACAATAACCCAGATAGCATCATGATTTCTCCTAGTTCTGGGTAGTCCCATGATAAAGTCCATGGTAACATGCTCCCATTTCCAAGTAGGTATGGATAGAGGTTGGAGTAAACCTGCTGGCCTCTAATGCTCTACCTTAACTTGCTGACAGGTGAGACACTTAGCAACAAATTTAGCAATGTCTCTCTTCATTCCGGACCACCAATACACTTTACGTAGATTATGATACATCTTTGTATTACCAGGATGTAAAGTGTACCTAGTAGAGTGAGCTTCAGAAAAAATAAGATCCTTGAGACCTCTATCATCCGAGATACAAATTCGGCCTTTAAACCTTAGTAGACCATCAGACCCAATTGCAAAATCAATATGCTATCTAGTCTGAATCTGACTAATCATATCCACACAATACTGATCCTCTCTCTGAGCACGTCTAATACTCTCCATCAAATCAGGCTCAATCCTCATACTCGCCACCATACCATACCTCTCAGAAGAGGAGATGTTCAAACTCAGACTTGCAAACTGTTCTAGTAAATCAAACTCTCGGACCATCATATAAGAAACCAATCCCAGGTGTTTCCGACTAAGAGCATCAGCAACAACATTAGCTTTACCTGGGTGATATAAGATCTCGCAATCGTAATCCTTTAGAAGTTCCATCCATCTCCTTTGTCTCATATTTAACTCTTTATGGGAGAACAAATACTTCAAACTTTTGTGATCCGTAAATATCTGGAATCTTTCCCCATAAAGATAATGCCGCCAAATCTTCAAAGCAAAAATTACTGCGGCCAACTCCAATTCATGAGTGGGATAGTTTCTTTCATGATTTTTAAGCTGTCTAGACCCGTATGCCACTACTCTTCCATTCTGCATAAGCACACAACCCAAACCCTGAGCCGATGCATCATTGAACACCGAGAAACCTCCTGAACCACTAGGAAGAGTAAGGATTGGTGCTGAGGTCAATCGATGCTTCAAATCTTGGAAACTACGCTCACAGGCGTCATCCCACTCAAATTTTACATCTTTACGCGTGAGGCATGTTAGAGGAGCAGCTAGTCTAGAAAATCCCTCAACAAATCTTCGATAATAACCAGCTAAACCAAGGAAACTCCGTGACTGACTTTGGCCTATCCCATTGCACAATAGCCTCTATCTTGGACGAATCCACAGACACCCCGTCCTTATCCACCACATGACCCAGAAAGGAAATCTGATTCAGCCAAAAGTCGCACTTGCTAAGCTTAGCATACAACTTGCGATCCCTGAGAGTCTGGAGTACAATCCTTAAGTGCTGCTTATGTTCTTCCCAGGACTTAGAATAGACTAGAATGTCATCTATGAACACGATGACAAATCTATCTAGATACGGCTTGAACACTTCATTCATCAAGTTTATAAAAGCTGTGGGTGCATTCGTAAGCCCGAATGGCATCACCAAGAACTCATAGTGTCCATACCGGGTCCTAAAGGCTGTTTTAAGAATATCATCGCTTCTAATCTTCAACTGATGATATCCCGATCTAAGATCAATCTTGGAAAAGATCTGAGCACCCTTAAGTTGATCGAATAAGTCATCGATCCTGGGAAGCAGATACTTGTTCTTGATAGTAGCCTTATTCAACCACCGATAATCGATGCACAACCGAAGGCTACCATCTTTCTTTCGGACAAATAGGACTGGAGCGCCCCACGGAGACACGCTTGGTCGAATGAACCCTCTTTCTAACAATTCTTGGAGCTGCTTCTTCAATTCATCTAGCTCGACTAAGGCCATCCTATACGGTGGCTTAGATATGGGTTCCGTGCCAGGAATTAAATCAATAGCGAATTCTAACTCCCTATCCGGAGGAAGCCCTGGCAATTCATCCGGGAATACATCAGGGAAGTCCCTCACCATAGGGATTTCATGTAATTCCGGACGGTGTTTGTCCACATCCTCGACACAAGCAAGAAACCCTTCATGATTAAACAGACAACATAAATTATCATTCACAACATTCAATCAATAAAACAAGACACTTTCATTACTTAGAACCGAATTTTACATCGTATCTTTCGGGATAAGTAAAGGTTATAGTCTTAGAGTAGCAACCTAAATTAACTCGATTAGCAGATAGCCAATCCATGCCCAAAATCACATCAAAGTCGTACATATTTAGTAGTACTAGATCTGTTACTGATTCCTTCTTGCCTATCTTAAGTTTACAATTCTTATACACTACATCAGTCATATAGGTTTCTTTTAAAGGAGTGCTAATTTGTAGAATCTGTCCTAAAGGTTTCGGTCTTACATGTATTTTCATAGCAAAAACAGGCGATATAAATGAATGCGTGGATCCAAGGTCAAATAATGCAAGTGCCATAACTTCAGATACAAGTATCTTACCCTTAATGACATCCGAAGAAGTGTCCGCAGGTCCCTAATCCAGTGCATAAACTCGGCCCTGAACCACTGCTTTCTTGCCTTTATCTGCTGCGGTGGCTCGACTCTGGGGCTGAGTAGGGCGCTCAGGCTCTTTTGGTGTATTCCTATTCAGCGGACAATCTTTAACCATGTGCCCCTTTTGTCCACACCCGAAACAAGCGCCCGTAACCCAATGACAAGGCCTACCCAGATGCACCCTTCCACAATTACTGCATGCTGTCCCGGTAGTATTCTTCTGACTATCCGCACCCCTATCAGTAATAATGGGCCTAGTCGGTCGACCCCCAACAGTCCTATCTCTACTCTGCCTCCTAGCAAAGGGCTCATCTCTCCTAGGCTTCTTAGCAAATCTCCCAACTCCAAAAGATTTATCATCTGAGGCTCTTTTACTTATCTCCTTCCCTTTACCCTTAAAACGGGACCCATACTCCGCTTGTTGGAATTCGTAATCTCGCTCACATAACTGGGCCCTTCTAACAGCCTCTCCGTAGGTGGAGATATCAAGTGGGGCCAATCGGGACCTGATAGATGGTCGTAATCCGTCCATAAACCTCTCCACACGGTGCTCCTCACTACTCACCGTCTGTGGATCATAACGGCTAAGAGCTGTAAACCGTGACTCATATTGATCCATCGTCTGATTCCCCTAAGTCAAATTCAAGTATTCGATCTGCATTCTCTTCTGGGCCGTACGGGGAATGTACTGTTGACGAAAGTAGTCCAGAAATATGTCCCACGTAACTGTAGGATGCCTAGCCTTCAATACAGTCTTGGTGGACTTCCACCAATGCTCTGCCTCATCCACAAGTAAGAAGGTGGCCATGCCTACTTTTTCTGCCTCAGAGCATGCCATGTACTCAAATAATTTCTCCATCTCGTTCACCCAACTCTCCGCCACCATCGGTTCCTTTTTCCCCTTGAACTTAGGAGGGTCGAACTTTTTGAACTCTCGAAGCCGAGTCAGATTACAACTTTCTACTGGTCCTGCCTATGACTGCACTGTAGTAGGTACCTCAGGCTGAGTCTGGGGTTGGGTTGACTGAGCCGGAGGCTGGGGAGCAGATGGTGGTTGAGGCACAGGAAGAGGCACTACCGGTGGTGGAGGTGGTGGTGCTAGTGCCAATGGTGGGGCTGCCTGTCCTTGATTGTTATTGAAATTTGCCATGAACTGAGTAAACATGGCGGACATGGCATTCATATTCTGGGACATGGCATCTATAGTCCTCTCCAGCCTATCCATTCGATTTCCATCAGGCTCTGGCTGAGGAGGAAGAGGAGGTTCTGGAGTCGGGGTCTCAGGTGCCGGCACTTCTTGTCTACTACCGACACTCCTCACACTCTTATAACGTCCTCGTCCTCGTCCTCTCATTTTTTCTAGATAGCCTAGACAAAACAAACATATTTAGTACCATTTACGTAATTATGTACAGTATATATTCAGACATGTACAGTACTTATGGGGACGCAACTAATTCTTGACCTATCGACATCACATACGTCAGGCCAACATTGCTCTGATACCAATTTTGTAATGACCTTCTTATATACAAAAGTGCACAAAATTTTTTTTCTTTTTCTACTTACATTGTTGGGCTGTATGTAATGTCTCAACATTAACTCATAAGCTATATTTATAATAGCTATATAAACATTATTCAACATTTGGTCCCAGTCCAAACATTCTAAATAAGCATGCATTCATCATCACAAAATATTATACTTAACCAATATATAATCATCAAGTTGCATGCATCGATATTTAATATAGATATATATCAGGTAATTCCTATTGCTACATCCCCATATTCTAAAAGTACTGAAAACATAAGTCTGAATCTAAATTAAGTAGCTGTACATAATATACCTCCAAGGTAGAACCAAAAGCCTCGAAGGACGCGATAGCTCCCCACGTATACGCTCCTACTGCAAATAATCTGGGAGGTGGAGGAGGGGGGTGAGCTTTTTGGAAAGCCCAGTAAGAAATAAATATAATAGACAGATACTAAATTTTCTATATGCAAGTTTCGAAACATTCATTAAAACTCCAATACTGTTTTTCGTAAAATTTGGAAATCAACATGCTTATGCAATGTGTCAGAAGCATTTCTTTCAAAACCATCGATAAACATTTCCATTCGAAACATAATTCTCATCATAACATTCAAAATCCATATTGGCATAAGTACAAAAGGAATCATATATATAGCATAAGCTGGAGACATGATAATTAAGCAAAATCAAGCAGTTCAATTATTCCTGTGCGGGAAGGTACAGTTGGCATATGGCCATAGTCCAGAGGGGTCCACAGAGAACACTGATCAGGTGTCTACTGGGCCCGCTGTGGGCTGGATCAAGGTCACACAGCAATCGAAACTCTACTGTAGATTGGATCAAAATCATACAGTAGTCCAAAACATTACCTACTGTGGACTGGATCAAGGTCCCACAGTAGTCCAAAACATTACCTACTGTGGACTGATCAAGGTCCCACAGTAGTCCAAAACATTACTGCTATGATTATTAGCCATGTCTCAAAACATTTCCGTACGTATACTTTCCAAAACAAATACGAAGCTCGATGGTTTCTATAAAAATGGGAGCTTTCGAATATGATTTCCAAGGTAGTCAAAATCCTACCATTTCGTACTTATTTTCAAAACAAGACTAGCTAGAGGAGTGTTATTCCAAATCATTTTAATGAACTCTAGCTCATTTCATAAACCAATATTATACGAAAATCCGGCAGCATAACGGCTTAATTTTTGTAAAAACCTCCTGCAAAGAAGATACAGTTTATAAACCATAAGCAGTTGATTTTAATATTTTATTTAGTATCCCCTACGTTTCCGATATATATCCCTCACCTCGGTCTGTAGCACGAGAATAGCTATGGTACCCTTGTTCTTCTTAATTGTCTTTTCCTTGGTCTTTAATTTAATTTGTTTATGTCCCCTAACTTGTATCCTCTCCTCCTACAATAAGGCATAAAAATAATAAAATTTATATTATTAATTTATCTTAAATAAGGTTACATTTTCTTTTGAATCACTTAAAGAAGTATATATATTTCTCAAAATTTCCCTTAAGTGCTTTACCTTACAAAATCTCCCTTTGGTTGTCAAATGCTTCTTCACTTACATAATGGTTCTTTTCTCATTCAACCTACATCAACAATAATGTTTCATCACCATATTCTTACCCTATCAATATCTTTTAAATATTCGTAAGAAAAATCAAGTTCTTACCTTTAGCTACTAGTCAAAACCAAAGGCCTATAATGCAGCTCAATCCTTTCGATTTTTTAGGGCTTCAATCATCTTTGCAAAATACAGCCACAATCCCTCTTGTTCAGACCAAAGTTCGTCCTCTCCCTTTTTGTTCAATTCTCGCACAACTAAAGTAGCCTAATACAAGAGTAATAAACTTGTCATAGTTCAACCTTAGTCTACCATCATCTATTTCCTTAAATAAATCTCTTAATTTAATTTACAAATTTCTAATATTACCTTTTTGGTCAGACCAGCCTTGGTCTTGTCCAATTCCCACGTGGATAGAAAGACTCCCAACAGAAAATATTCCACGTTTTTGTAGCTCTCCTTGTAAACTCAAACCAGCCTTTATTTATGTGTAAATTAATAGCTATTTTATACCTGAAGGTTGCCCATTTTTACTGCTCTTCCACGTGATTGTAGTTGTCCAAAACGACAAGGTATTCCATGCAACTAAAACAGCCCAATCGGAAGAGCTTTTTTCCCAAGTCAGTGAAGGACTCCTTCGGTAAGACCTATTCATGCCTCCAGCCACAAGTCAACCCGAGATAGAACCCCTGAAATCCTGAGGGTTTGGAGGAAAGAACACAACTCCTTTAAGCTGCAGTGTGGTTGACAAAACAACAGCTCCAAGCTACCACGTAGTGCCTAATAAAAATAGAAAAGCTTCACACTTCCAGCTACTCTCCAAACCCGATATAGTCCCTTGCTATCCTAGAATTGCTGGAGGGAAAATGCCACTGTTTGTCACTCTTTTCTTTGCCCTTTGCTTCAATGTCAGATCAACCTTACACTTCCTCTTCGAATTCAGCCTCTTACTCACGTTTCCTCCTACCAACAACCCATTTTGTGTTAGCAACAAAAGAGAGAAAGAACTCTGCTATTTTCCCTTGTTTTGGCTTTCCAAAACCAGACTTAAATCTCCATTGATGCCACTCTTTCCTTCAATCTTGGTTGCCATTATTTAGTGCATCCACGTTGCAACAGAATGGTGAGGAAAAGAGAGGGATGCTTCCAACACAGTAGTAGTTTAAGGAAGGATTCAGAATAGCTAAAGTTCAGATGGGTATGATGATGATGGACGATGATGAGCAAAGTAAGAAACGGCTGGTGAAAACAAAATAAAATAATATTTAGTGGGATTTGTTGGCTGCCAAAGCTTCTCCAAGAAGCTTCATGCACAGTACACTCATATTTAATTCCCCACTATCTAATATATATATATATATTTTATTCATTTACTCTTAACTTCATTTTAATATTTAGTTTGTTTATTTATTTAATCCACCAAAAAGGTGGAATTTACGACTATTACATTTTGTGTCTAACTAGTAGGTTTTCTGTAAAACTTAATACGTTATGACAGGTTTTATTATCCTCGATGTCAACTCTGGAATAGATCTTGAATGATGATATCGAAAATTGCATAATTCCAGTATCTTAATGACTATAGAGAAATATGATATCTAGATATTCATAGATGCTAAGAGGACTCATACTGATGGTGGTAGTCCTAGTATCGATGATGAAATGTACAAATGATTATATAGTCGATAACTATTGAGAAAGAATATTGCATATCAAGGAACCACAGTCAATATTAGATATGATCCGATCGAAATCAAAAAGATGGAAAAGAGGAATTTAGATTATAGTTAACGCTATAGTTAAATGACATATTTTATGAAAATGATAGTTCATTGTTTGAACTCACAAATTAAATTGCATTGTCGTTAAACATGCCTTGTTACAACTTGTGATGTTATAATAACATTTATATGAATGCTATAAAGTATAGAATAATTTTAAAAAAGAAAGTATATGGTATATATAGATTTTTATATATGAAGCCTCTGAAAGAATTTTACCATATGCTTTACATGATTTTGACAAGAAAAGCTAAAGATTTAAATGCTTTATGAGACTGTAGGCACCCTAAAAGAATTAAATTCAATAAAGCATAGTGGAAACCACCTACTTGGAGATTACTCATTAGGTAGAGATGCTTGTCCGACAATAGTCGTGGACAGGTCTCAATCATACCTGATCAGTGGGACTGGGAGAGATGAGGTCTATGGCCATAGATAGCACCCTAGTTAGTTTCCAGGGGACGATGACATGATTTTCACTGCTAGCTACAGTGATTTAAGTCTTTATTGATAGAGCATTAGGGATTTAGCCTAGTCTTAAACCGATATGATATGAAGCCTAGAGTATGATTTTATTGATATGAACCCTAGACTTGACATGATTTATACAGTGCATGAGACATGTTTGAGATGAGATATGTTTTCAAACTGTACATGTTTTAAACATGTTTTAAATGTACATGTGATATGATTTCGATACCTTATATGATTCATATATGATTATATGCCAAACATGATATGATATATGGTCTAGAGTATAGTTTTATTTAATATGAACTCTAAACCTGAAATGACTTACAGTATATGAAAAATGTTTTGGAACTGCACATGTTTTAGACATGCTCTAAAAGCGAATATATGATTTGCAAATTATACATGCTCCGATCATGTCTTAAAAGCAAATATGAAATGAATTGAAAATTTATATGTTTGAGCATGTTCTAAAAGTATATATGATATGATTTGAAATGATAGCAGTTTATACAATAAAGTTACATAATTTGCCTACTAAATCATGAGATAATAATATGCTTTTATATAAGATATGTCATGATCTTATATTGTACATAAACATTAGAATTATATGAGGAGTGTCATGACTCGGTATTAACGATATTCCATCTACATGAAGTCATGATATGATACGATACATGAACATGGAATTTATACGAAGAGAATTATGACTTCATACCACTGTGATCATGATTCTCCATATGGAAAGTGATATGAGATGATAGAATACGAAAAGTATGATTATGAAATGTAAAGTGACTTGATATGATATCGCAATTGGACATGATGTACTATGAGATTGATGTGAGTATGGACGAATAGTATATGATATTCAAATTGGACACGACGTATTGTTCTGCAATGCACTATAGTGTAAGGATGAGAAGATTGAAAAGTGATTAAGATGATTCATTTAGAAGTCTAAGTGATAGACAGATGACAGGAATTGAGATAATGAGATGTTATCGATCAAAATGATGAACTGTAATTGCAAATTGCAAGTTTTATGCATTAGAGTAAGACAGTATAATTTTACTCATGCATTTCTATTAGTGTCTTACTGAGCCGTGGTTTTGCTCACCCTTATAAATTTCATCTCTTTTCAGACTATTAGAGTTCAAAATCGGCCATGAAGTTTTTAAGTGGACCTTCAAAGACAATATCTAAGCTTGGTATTGGCCATTATCCTCCAAATTCGCTTCGTTGCTTTTGAGGTATACGTTCTCCGTAAATCTCTTGTTTACATGTACATACTTTAATTATTGCACAATACGTGTTTGTTCAATGAGTCGAGATGTAACTTAGAAGTGTGGTAAATTATTGCATAGAAGATCAGTGAAATTAGAGTAGTAACTACACTAACACCAAATACAAACCTTAAAATGAAAAACAAAAATTTAATCCATAAATTTGTAAGATTGAAAAAGTGTGACTATCAAGTGAATGTCGCGGCCTTCGGGTCGTGACAGATTTAATGGTATCAGAGTATAGTTTATCTAGTACGTGTCGGTGTAGTTGAGACCGTGACTGTGTTACAGCCTATCTATTGTGTAGTGTCTACATGTAAACTTGCTGGTTATCGATCTATACCGAGAGTAGTCTGCTATTGGTATGGGTTTGTATTTGGACTTAATTTAGAAAATACGGACAATATGGTTAAGTCAAGGTAAACCCGAGGCCGAATTGCCTAGGTGATGCCAGTCGACAGCCTACTGAAACGGGCTGGGCCTTGACATAAAAGATGCCAATCGATGGCCTATTGAAACGAACTGGGAACCGTTAATGAATGGTTGTATAGAAGAATTGTGTACCACCTTAAAGGAATAAGATATTGAATGATCGAGAATGATTAAATTATGGCATTTTATAATTGAAGATAATGGAATGATCGCATAGGAAATGATCGATATGTAAATTGAGAAGGATTGAAAGAGTTAAAGGAATTGCCAATGAAAATGATCGAACAAAAGTATATGGCTTGATTGAAAGTACAATCCCACCTTAATTACGAGGACTATTGGAAACTGAAATTATGATTTTGAATTATAAGAGAACACTTATTACAAAGAGTGAAAGGATAAAACATATTAGAAGCATAAAGAGGCCGATTTGGATTGTGGACAGAAAGGAGAAAACATTGAGGTTAAAATCCCTCCCCTTAGTGAAGGTTCTTTAGTGGCATTATCCATGTAAAGAGGTTACCTAGAAAAATTTAGAGCTTAATGAAAGAGAGAAATCCTCACCTTTCCAATTGAACGAAAGAAATATGATGTTATGGAAGTTATTATAGACTGGTTAATCAAACTGAATCACTTTTCATTGTCAGGCTCCTAGATTTCTCTAGTGCCATAGTCGAAATATAATTATGAAACGACGAGAAAGCATGCAAAGTTCCAATGAGCGTTACATGTGAGGGAATCTCTGAGTAACTATATGTTTATGGAAAATAGCAAGAGGCTTTGAGATTTCAAATTTACAAATAGTACCACTCTGTACATGATGTAAATATTTGAGCGTAGTATGGAAAATAGTTGAAGACATGTTAATCAGAGCAGATGCACGAAACTCAGAAGCTACTGCGACGATTACATACTACTGATTACAGTGTATAAATAATAGTTACCAGACTATATCAACTTGGCACTAATTAGGAAAGATGGAGAATGAACAATATGAATTAGCTATTATGTGAAAAGAGATGAAATTTTTAACTCCCAAATTGATAAGGAATGTAAGGGAGTATAAATATATGGTGAGAAAGGCGATATGTAGTGGTATCAAAAGTGATTCTGATGTTAAAAATATGCTGACAATATTATTTAAAATATGATGTACAGGATAGGAATAATAAGTATACGGAATAGTACCACCTCTAACTTTAAGATAAATTCGGAGGACCGAATTTCTTAAGGTGGGGAGAATGTGAAGACCATGAATTTTTTAAATAAATAGTAAATATTCGGAGAAATTTAATTTGGATAAATTGCAATCCAAATTAAATAAGAAATGAAAATGGAGAAATGTAATTTGGATATTAAGTGATCCAAATTATAAGAAATAAAAATGTGTATATTTATATAATTATATAATTTGATTATAAAAATATATACTATATGTTTTATAAAAGTACATATGTATATGTTTATGTATATATATATATATATATATATATATATAAATATGAACATTATTTTATGTTAAAGTGTAAAAAGTATATATATACATATATATGTATTTTGATGCAAAATATATATTTGAATACATATTATAAATAGAGTAATTATATATATAATTATAATTATATGTATAATTATAATGTATATATATTATTAATAATAATTATATTTATAAATATAATTATATATATTTTAAAAAAAATGAAAATGGGAATCGGGATAAACCTAATTCCTTGTTTTCTTTTCTATTGAAAACAGAGAAAAAAACATAGACACAGCCGACCCTGTCGGTGATCGAGAGAAGAGGAAGGAGAAGGAGGTCGTCGTCAGCGAAAGAGGAAGAGAGAGAGAGACGTCCGGCGACAGGAAAGAAAAGAAAAGAAGAGAAACAGGGCGAAAGAGAAGGAAAACAAAAGAGAAAATGAGAGGGGAAAGGGGTGGTGCTAGCCAATCTGGGCATCACCACCGCTGCCTTCGACACTGGCTAGGTTAGGCCAAGTCAAAGGAACGGCTGACGGTGAAAGAAGGAAGAGAAAAGAGGAAGAAAAGAAGCCGAACCACCGTTCCCAGATTCGACGTTGTCACCGACGATGGGGGGAAAAGGAAGCCAGATCTGGCTTCATGGCAACCTCGGCTAGCTGTTGAGCGACTGAACCGTTGGAAATGGTGGCTGCGGGAGGCTGAACCAATTTGACCTACCTGAACCGGTCTGAACTTTTCCAGAAAAGAAAGGAAAAAGAAAAAGAAGGAAAGGAAAAAGAAAAAGAAAAGAAAAAAGAAGAAAAGAAAAAAAAGGGAAGGAAAGGAAAAACAAAAAAGAAGAAAGAAGAAAAAGAATAAAAGGAAAGAAAGAAAGGAAAGAAAGAAGGAAAGGAAAGGAGCTTGGGAAGTATCTTACCTGAAATTTAATGTTGAATAGGGTAAGGAATTGAAAGATTGCGTTATATTCCATTTAAATTTATAGAATTTTTGGATTACTTTCTAAACGAATATATGTGAATTGTTTAAATTGTGGCAGCATGGTAATGAGGTAAGTGGTGGATTTCGGCTAGGCTCGAAATTCAGAAAGGTAAGATACTTTTATAAAGCATTAGTAGCTTTATATTGTGTGGTTTAAAATTGTGATTTTTGATATGAACTATTGATGCAATGATGTTAAAATGCTAAGAGGACCCACAACTGATGGTGGAGGTCTTAGTAAAAGACAAAGAAATTGTGAGAATCAACAGCTGTGGTTATAAATTGTATTTTCTTGCAGGAGGTTTTGATAAAATTAAGCCGTTATTCTGTCGAAATTTATATGAAAATGTTGATGAGAAATGTTAAGGTTTCTCATACAAATGGAACCTTGGAAAGAATTATCGAAAGATAAGCTTGAAACGACTTTATCGTGTCGTAGGGAAATTGATTTTTGGAATAGTTGAGAAGGCAAATGGATGAGCGTGATAACATGAGGAGTTATATTATATGAGTCTTATAGAATCGATAAATTGAGTTATTTAACATTAAGAATTGATTATCAAGTCGAAAACGAGGTGGAATACCAATTAGTTGGAGCATTGATAAAAATAACGATGATTATATGATATAGCTTAGAAGAGAAGATCCCAGTTGAAATTTTTATGGTTGAGCGATTGAATTCTGGAATTATTAATGGAGTGATGATTTCAGAATTTATTGAATTCGATTTCTTGATTTTGAAGTAGTTCCAAACGTGATAACACGGACAATTCAAGAGGTCAATGTTAAGATGGTTTTATCGTAGTACATCGTATTGTCGGATATACGTGAAATAATAAGCGGACCTACACTAGTGGTGTGGGTCTTAGTATCAATACTGTGGTATACAATGGATAGTTATGATATTGAGTTCTAACGAATGTATTACTTGTGCATACATAATCTTATTGAAACTGAGGTTGAATTACGACATCATCCAATCATTTATAAATTCAAATAAATGAGTGATAAACATGTTAATATATGGTTTTGCTTATAACCTTGGAATAGGCTTTGAATAATAAGATCGACAATTGCATAAGTTCGATATTAAATTATACAGGCCATATGAAAATTGATTTGAGGACTGTGATCTGGTTTTGTGATAGTGAATGAAATTGGGCCTCAAGTCGGGATTATGAACAAATGCCAATTGATTAAACCATCGACGGATTGGATAAGTGACTATTGATCTTGTGGTTTTATTATCCTCAATGTCGACTCTAGAATAGATCTTGAATGATGATATCGAAAATTTCATAATTCCAGTATCTTGATGACTGTAGAGAAATATGATATCTAGATATTCATAGATACTAAGAGGACTCATACTGATGGTGGTAGTCCTAGTATTGATGATGAAAGTACAAATGATTATATAGTCGATAACTATTGAGAAAGAATATTGCATATCGAGGAACCACAGTGAATATCGGATATGATCCAATCGAAATCAAAAAGATGGAAATGAGGAATTTAGATTATAGTTAATCCTATAATTAAATGACATATTTTATGAAAATGATAGTTCATTGTTTGAACTCATAAATTAAATTGCATCACCATTAAACATGCCTTGTTACAACTTGTGATGTTGTAATAACATTTATATGAATGCTATAAAGTATAGAATAGTTTTAAAAAAGAAAGTATATGGTATATACAGATTTTTTTATATGAAGCCTCTTAAAGAATTTTACCATATGCTTTACATGATTTTGCCAAGAAAAGCTAAAGATTTAAATGCTTTATGAGACTGTAGGTACTATAAAAGAATTAAATTCAATAAAGCATAGTGGAAACCGCCTAATTGGAGATTACTCATGTAACGAACCGTTACCATATTTTAAAACCTTATTTTACACAATTTATCCGGTTGGGCTGTCTGTGATACTTCACTTTACACTTGATGTTAAACAATTTAATAAAATATTGTTAACATTATACACATCCCCTATCTTATTTACAAATATGTAGTACTGTAGACATGTCTAAATACAGAAAATAAATGATCGTACTTGATATATCTTAGTCGGTCTGTCACATTGTTCATTATGTGCAGCCGTAATCCACAAATATTGGATCTCACCATCATCAAAACCTAAAATGTTAAAATTGGGGAGTGAGCGAACCACGGCTCAGTAAGAGAGTTATATGCTACACTTGATATTCAGCTATCTATATGCTGAAAATAATTTTTTTTTCATTTTCTTTAAAATCTTCCTAGCTGACGCTAGGCACACATGTAGGAAGGATACTACGGTCGACTAGGGATCCAGATAGAGTAAGGCAGCTATTTTGAAATACCTGACTTGTTCCGAAACCTAGAAGCAACTGTAGAGAGTACTATTTCCGTTGTTTTCAAAACGATATAATTTTCGTTTTCCACAAAGTAAACCACTTATTTATTTTCACATCAGTATACTTTAAAACACGTGACAGTTCAGTAATGAAAAACACTGGTTTACTTCTCTTCTCTTTGGTACAGTAAAACACGTGACAGTACAGTGATTTGTAAATATCCAATCATTGGATAGTTACTTTTTCGATTATTTCTTTCTTAGAAATAATTCTTATCTTATTCTTTTAGAATAAACATTTATTTCTCTTTTCGAATCAGTAACCGTATCGTATAGTTTAGTAAAACAGTATATTCAGTATTCAGTAAAACAATATCTCGATACGGTTCAGTCAGTAGGAGTAAATAGTAGCTACCAATTCAGTAAATAGTCTACGGTAGCTTTCAGTTCAGTAAACAGTAAATGGTAGCTTTCAATTCAGTAAAACGGTAATCAGTGGCTACCATTTTAGTGTACAGTATAGTTCTGTAAATACAATGTTTTGGTACGGTTTTTCATCAGTAACAGTAAACAGTAAATAGTAATTCAGTATAGTAAACAATACAGTACAGTAAATAGGATTCTGTAAATCCTTTCAGTAAACAGTAATCAGTATGTGAGACTAGGCATCATCCTATAATTAAATCATGCTATCATCGTCCAATAATGGACCAGTAATCATCATCATCCCCGAAGGGACACAGTAACAGTATAACAGTGAGATCTATGGCCATGATCTATATAGTATGCTCGGTGTACACTTGCCAGGTGACATCCGGAACGCTAATGACTGGCAGGTCTATCAGCCACGTGATAGTAACAGTATAAGTGTGATGCATGAAACTTGGGGCCTAAGTCTCAAAACAGTATAAACCGTACCATAGCCTTTATGGATTTTAAATATAGTAAATCGAAATATCCATAAGGCTCACATGTAAATACAATCACCTTTATGAAATTTATAAAATAATAACATTTTTCAAACTATTTCATAAAGGTATTTATTATGTTTTTCATATGACGAAGACAGTTTGCAAAATCATCACTGAAAATATAGAAAGGCAAAACTGTCCTTTTTCCACAATAAAACACATATGCACGCTTTTCCATGCATTCAATTGAAAACATGGTTTTATAATTCTTGAAATTTCAAACAAATCATTTTTATAATTTATGAAAATCAATTATTTATTTTCTAACTTTAGATTTTCATCACCATGTTTCCTTCTAAAAACACGTGTAGAGACCTCTAGTCTCGAAATCATAGTTGTTCATCATTTCTTAACCTTTATGGAATTTATCATAATTAATTATTTCCATAATTAAAACCATAAAGGTTTTATATGAAATTAAGTGAATATTTAAGAATATTTATAAAAATATTCACTTCAGTCTCTTTTTCATTTTCATCTTGTTTCATGTGAAATATCACCAGCAGGGTGAATTTTCGGTGATTTCCTTTTCACCATTCTCGAAAACATGAATATTTTAAAATATAATATCATTATATTCATGTTTTATGAAATTTACTTAATTTTTCGATTTTCGTACCTGAAAATCGTTTCACGTGAAATCAAATCATTGATTATGATTTTCGGTGATTTTCGGTAAATTTCAGTAATTATTCGATAATTTTTCAGCAGTATAACGGCTACCGATTTGGCTAGCCTCCTACACGAAAAATACAGTTTATATTTTTCAACCGGTATTTCACCACAATTTGAAACTGATAAATCACCACAATTTTCAAAACTAACCATTATAAATTGCATTTATAAATAAAATGCATAATTTAAAACATGTGGCCGAATATCCTTACAGGCGGTACATGTCTCCCTTACCTCTCTCGGGTTGGCGACTACCTCTCGAAGGTCGCGCCCGTGTTCACCTCGCCCGATTCCATCGGCTCGGTCATCGAGGATATTTTCTGAAAATTAAATTCTAAATTTTAGAATTTTTCCATAATTATTTAAATAAATAAATTATTTAAATAATTTAACATTTTTCCAGATTTCTTACCGCTATCCCGTTCTCGCAATTTTTTTTATTTATTTCCTCTTATTTAATTTCTCCAATATTTATTTTCAATATTTCTAATTTCCAATAAATGAAAAATTTACGGTTATCACAACTCATTAGGTGGAGATGCTTGTCCAACAATAGTCGTGGATAGGTCTCAGTCATACCTTATTAATGGGGTTGGGAGAGATGACGTCTATGGCCATAGATAGCGCCCTAGTTGGTTTCCAAGGGACGATGATATGATTTTCTATGCTAGCTATAGTGATTTAAGTCTTTAATGATAGAGCATTAGGGATTTGGCCTAGTGTCGAATCGATATGATATGAAGCCTAGAGTATGATTTTATTGATGTGAACCCTAGACTTGACATGATTTATATAGTACATATGAGATATGTTTTGAAACTGTATATGTTTTAAACATGTTTTAGAAGTACATGTGAGATGATTTCGATACCTCATATGATTCATATATGATTATATGTTGAACATGATATGATATGCGGTCTAGAGTATAGTTTTATTTGATATGAACTCTAGACCTTATATGACTTATAGTATATGAAAAATGTTTTGAAACTGCACATGTTTCAGACATGCTCTAAAAGTGAATATATGATTTGCAAATTGTACATGCTCTGATCATGTCTTAAAAGTAAATATGAAATGAATTGAAAATTTATATGTTTGAGCATGTTCTAAAAGCATATATGATATGATTTGAAATGATAGCGATTTATATAATAAAGTTACATAATTTGCCTACTAAATCATGAGATAATAATATGCTTTTATATAAGATATGTCATGATCTTATATTGTACACAAACATGAGAATTATATGAGGAGTGTCATGACTCGGTATTATTGATATTCCATTTACATGATGTCATGATATGATACGATACATGAACATGGAATTTATACGAAGAGAATTATGACTTCATACCACCGTGATCATGGCTCTCCATATGGAAAGTGACTTGATATGATATCTCAATTGGACATGATGTACTATGAGATTGATGTGAGTATGGACTAATAGTATATGATATTCAAATTGGACACGATGTATTGTTGTGCGATGCACTATAGTATAAGGACGAGAAAACTGAAAAGTGATTAAGATGATTTATTTAAAAGTCTGAGTGATAGACAGATGACAAGATTGAGATAATGAGATGTTATCTATTGAAATGATGAGCTGTAATTGCAAATTGCAGGTTTTATGCATTAGAGTAAGACAATATAATTCTACTCCTGCATTTATATTAGTGTCTTACTGAGCCGTGGTTGTGACGTCCTCGTCACTAGCCAAATAACCACTAACTTCTACTTCAAATAACAAATAAATCGACTAGTTTATCAATGTCAATCTTACTTCTTCTTGTACCTTAGATATTTTTATCAAAGTATAATATCCATGTTCACATGAATATAATTTTTCATATATAAACATGTGTCACATACACTAGGATCTCCAATACTTACATAACCTAATTTTCCCCAAATATACACAAATGTTATACCGTATTGTACAATAGCCGAAGTGACGGCCAACTGACTATACCTTCAAATGACTAGTGGGAAGCACATCTTGAAGGTATGTCAAAATCTCAAAATGTGCTCCTCTATCTGGAGCGAGAATTGCTTCAACTAATCTGTATGAAAAATGTTTGTAAAGGAGTGAGTTTACACTCAGTAAGAAACTTATGTAAAAGAGCGTATTATATCACTATATGCAGTTTTCTTGCTTGGCTCTATAATGTCATGTAAAATCATTATAAAGCACATGCCGCATATATCTTTCACAGATATTAAATACAAGTAAATCCATCTCTTTCAAATATTTCCACGGATCTTAAATCAAGTGAAATCACATATGCAAGTACAAATAATATCAAATGCTTTCAAATAGATGGGAGACAATTAATTTCCAATTAGATTCATGCACCAAGTAATCCTCATAATAGATACAGCAAATATATCCTGTATGGGATAATCTCGTGAGATATCAAGTAAGTGGCATACCCACGCATGGGCCAGGGAACCTCTCCAAAGCCAAAAAAAAATAAGAGACATATAGCCATTGTATATAGCCATTGCGTATAGCCCACAGTGCTCACTAGTCAGGTGCCTTACTGTGGGTCTTAGGACCGGACTAGGGCTCCTCAGCCAATTACAAATACAAATATTGTGCATGATCATTCAAGGTGTTCATAGTCTCCAAAACCTTTGTTATATAGCTTTAACAAATACCCGTATATATCCTTGAAATAGGTTTTCGAAACCCCATTTTCAAATGGGCAGTCGACTGCTATCCCATAATTTGCTTTATTGAATTTCTTTTCCTTTTTGAAATTCAAATATTTTATTTTTTGAAATATACATAGGGCAGTCAACTGGTTTGAAACAGAATGTTTTTGAGGAAATGGCAGTCGACTGGTTTCGCAAACATAGTGCTTTTGAAAACAGGGCAGTCGACTAGTCATTTATGGCAGTCGACTATTTTGAAATAGAAAGCTTTTTAGCAACTAGCAATTGACTGTCCCATATAACAGTCGACTGGTTTGAAACAAAATACATTGTGGAAAATAACAGTCAACTGGCTTAAATAGTAGTCGACTGGTTTGTCTCGGTTTTCGGAAATCTACGCTTAGGTTGTCCCTAGGCAGTCGACGCTACTCAAGGTAGTCGGCTGCTCCTAGCATTTTGGTAACCTAGGAGTAGGACCCGAAATGTCACTTTTCCTGCACTTAAACCATCATTTGTTTCTCCCAAATACACTTCAAATATATTTAAAACATGCAGACATAGCCTCCCTACGTCCGTTACATAAATTCCTTACCTCGATTGCAATTAATCCACAAGCTTGGTTGCACCAACACTTGTCCTTTCTCACTTCTTCAAAGCTGTATAATTTCAAGAAATTAAACTTCAATAAACACACTTTACCAACCCATACAACTCCAAGCCATCAATAAAATCTACCAAAACCATCTAAACCTCTTACCTTTGTTTGTGACCAAATTTTCAGATTTTGAGACCTCCTTGATCACTTTGAATCAGCCTTTCATATTAAAGGTATGGCTTAGGCTATCAATAAGGATAATTTTTCGTTAATGAAGCTTAACGAATCGATGGTATGAGATGGTGGTTTGTCAAGGTCAGAAAAATGGACACTTAGGGAAATGGAAGAGGAACGAGAGGGATGGGGGAGTGGTGCTGCCGTAGGGTGATGAGGATGATGATGAGTCATTAAGCTTCATTTAATGCATTAAATGCATTATAATCCCCTCATCATCTCATCTTAGCCATTGACCATCCATTGACCTTTTTGACCATTGATTATTTGACCCTTAATTGGTTTAATTCCATCCATATCCCATATACCATTTATATATTAGAAATTTCATATTTATTTATTTCATTGAAGCTGAAATGCTATACAAATATGGGAATTTACAGGAAATTGGGGATTTCACAGTGGTTTTGCTCACCCTTCTAAATTTCATCCTTTTTCAGACTATTGGAGTTCAAAATTGGCCATGAAAGTTTTTAAGTGGACCTTCGGAGACGATATCTAAGCTTGGTACTGGCCATTATCCTCCGAATCCGCTTCATTTCTTTGAAGGTATACGTTCTCCGTAAATCTCTTGTTTACATGTATAGACTTTAATTATTGCACAATACGTGTTTGTTCAATGTGTCGGGATGTAACTTAGAAGTGTGGTAAATTATTGTATAGAGGATCAGTGAAATTAGAGTAGTAACTACACTGACCTCGAATACAAACCTTAAAATGAAAAACAAAAATTTAGTCCATAAATTTGTAAGATTGAAAAAGTATGAGTATCAAATGAATGTAGCGGCCTTCGGGTTGTGACAGTTACACTCATCTTTTGTTATTAGATGAACATTAAAATTATTTAAATATTAAAATTTTCCTTAAGGTATTTTTTAACACTTCGATTGAATTCTCAAAAAAATTTTCTCACTTCAAAAGTATTTAAAAAAAATAAACACATTCGTTTCCTTAAAGAGCCTTCATCTTCATATTGATGGATTTTTTAGAGATTTAGTTTAAAATTTATCCTCCTAATTTTAATTCATTATTTTTTACTATTTATTATTTGATTATTAAATATTGATAATTTTCTTAAGGTTTTTCCCAACACTTTGATCGAATACCCAAGAGAATTTTCTTACTTCTAAAATATTAAAGAAAACACAATCATTTCCTTAAAAAATTATCATCATTGGATTAATTAAATATTTTATGAAAAATTTAATTTGAAATTTATCTCTTCATAATTTTAATTTACCATTAAAATACTCCTTTTATTATTGATTTTTAGTAAAAGCCCTTGATATTGAAATCATTCAATCTAAATTTTCTAGCGCTTTAATCAAATTTAAAAGAAACACTTTCTCACCTAAAATTTCTCAAAAATCGCACTCACAAAATTCAAAAATTTCATCATTAGAAGGAGCTCCATTTACTTCAAGTTTCATTAAAAATTTATATTTATATTTTATTGAAATACTTTAAAAATATTTTAACAAAATTTACAAGGTTTAATTTCAAATATATTATCATTTTTTTATTTAATTTTATTTTCAAATAGCAACTTTCGATAAAAGTTTTTCAAATTTTCCAACACTCTGAATTTTAAAAGCTTTCATTATCTAAGAATTTTCAAGATATTTACCCACTTGCAATTCTCTTGATTTTCATCGTCGATTCGTATTTCAATTTATCCAAAGTTTTTTGATCATTTATTGAATTTGGAAGAATTTAAGGTTATTATTTCAATTTACTTTAAATGACTTTTTCTTAGAAATAAAACTCAATTCATTAACTTATAACTCCTAAATTTAATTTACAAATTGTTGGCTCTATAGGCTATACCGAGAGGGGGGTGAATCGGTTCTTAGCTAATCTTATGCCTGTTTTTCGGTTTCTCTAAATTCTCTAGCCTATTTGAGTGTTTTCTAAGTTCTCTTAGCTAAGCAATTATACAATATAAATTCAATGCAATAAACACAAATATAATTGCAAGAAAGTAAAGAGAGAAAGGATAGAGAAATGTACACAAGTGATTTATAGAGGTTCGGCAACCTTGCCTACGTCCTCTACCTTGAGACGCTCCCAAGGATTTCCCAAATTCACTATCCTTGAATTTGTTACACTCCCTCTTTTCAAGGCTCAAGAGAAACCTCTCTCTTTTCTAGGCTCAAGAGTAACCTCTTCTCCCTCTTTTTCTAGGCTCAAGAGAAACCTCCCTCTTTTTCTTAGGCTAAAGAGTAACCTCCCCTTTTACAAGGAATGAATTGGTTTACAAGAGAAGTAATCAAAGAAGACCTCTAGATAGGCAAGTGATTACAAATATTAAGCACAAATAAAAGCTTATACAAGATTTGTGCTAAGCACTACAAGGAATAAGAGAATGATAGATGATGGAAACTTTGTAGCTCTTGATTTGTTGTTTGAGGCTTGTAGATTTGAGGAATATGAGATTTGAAGTTGCTGAGTGGTTCCTCTTACTTCCTTTAGCTTCTAAGCCTCTATTTATAGTCCCTTGGAAGTATTCTAGCCGTTAGGTGGAGCCAAATCTCGGATATTACCGTTGTCTCACAAAACTAGCCGTTACAGGCTATTTTCGAGCAAAGGGATCGATCCCTTCCCATAGGGGATCGATCCCTTTTGTCCAGAATGTTGATTCTGGGCTTCAGGGACCTTGGGAAAGCATTCTGCCAAAAAGGAATCGATCCTGCTACAGTGGGGATCGATCCTTTTCTTCCAGAGGGCATTTTTCCTGCACTTTTGGGTTAGAAATGATATGACCTTTGATCCTAATTCAACCCATAACATTTATAAGCTTTAAGGGAGTTTTTCTTGACTTTCTCAGATAAAAACATGGTCTAAACATTCATCAAGTGATTTTCTAAAATATTCAAAACATTTATAAAGTGTTAAGACCAATAAGAGTATGCATCATTAAATCATGGTCTTAATGTTTGATATGAACACTTGAAATGTATTGAGAAAATCATGTGTGATAAGGCAAATTTACAATATAAATTAAAATATTAAAGCTTACTTAAGTTTTTGTCATTTCAAAATATATATGTCAATTTAAAGCTAACAATCTCCCCCTTTTTGATATGACAAAACTTAATGTAAATTTGCTTTGAAAATTCTTTGAAAAAATACTCCCCCTCAAATAAAGCAGGATTTTATAAAGCTCCCCCTTAATATAAGCATGGGTTTTGAAAATGAATTTTCCCTCATTATCTCTCCCCCTTAATATCTCTCCCTATATCTATCTCTCCCCCTTTTTGTCATAGCAAAAATAAGGAAAAATAATAATAACAAATATGCTCCCCCTAAAATCATGGCTATGTGAGAATATGTGAGAACAAATAAAAATGCTCCATCCAACAGGAAACATGTTAGTACATGGGACTCATAGCACAAATTTATAAGACAATGTCCATAAAGAGTATGAAATGTTTAGGCATGCAAAGGACAAGGCTTATTTTCCTATACCAATTGTTTATAAATCATGTTGATACCAATTGTTGATAAGTAATTTTGCAAGAAGGTTCCAATTGGTAAGAAGTTAAGCAAGCACCTAAGTATATCAATCGTTCTCTAAGGTCCAACTAAGGTGCATGGTAATACATCATGATTATGAGCTAGAATTAGATAACATATCATATGCATGTGCTCATAAATCATTTTCAAGCAAGAATGTGCATAGAATCAAGATATATAGCAATTAACTACAAATTCTAGCACACAAGAGTTTCATGCAAAAATATCCTAAATGAATTCTTCTCTATTTGTCATTTCAACCTAAGGAGCATGAGAAGGATTGTCAATTTAAAGCTCATACCAATTGGCAATTTAGTTTTGGCTTACCAATTATTGAAAATATAGTTGCCAATGATACTAATTGTTATTTCAGTCTAAATACCAATTGTTACTAATGGTTGACTTAGGCATTTTGCATGAATCCAATATGTAGTGTGTTCATGTCAAGAAAATAACCATTCTAAATATGCACGAACACAATCAAACATCATCAAATATGCATATGGATTAATTAAACATTAGCACACTATCATAAAATATTAATCCATATTCATATTCACAAATTGATACCATATGGAAGATTCAAAAAATCAAGGAATTCAAGTAAACACATTTTCTCCCATGGTTTCAAATCCTATGCTCATTTTCTAATTCAGGATCTTAGCCATTATGAGCAAAAAAAGATTCAAAATTACCATTTTAATCAATTAAGAGCCATATCCCTAGTTGTTATCATCATTTAAAGTTCTAGAGTGTATATGCTATTTTAACTAAAATGGTTTCACCTAAGTGAATCAATATTATCAAGCTAAAATATATTTTATCATTAAAATCTATAAACTATGAGTGAGGTTAAGCACTTAATATCATGAAAACAACTATTCTCATCTCATAGACATGATTATTGATTCAACTTAAGTAAACATGCATGTTCAACATCAAAACAATCAAGATTCAATGCATGTATATCAATAGTTGGTGTTGTCATTAAAGCCCAAGTTCTTTACTAATTTGGCCATAAGAATTAAGTTCATGGATGATAAAGTTTCATGCATTTGAACATTTAGGATTCCTTTATCATCACAAATTATAAGCTAAGGGAAATTATGACCTTATACCAATTGTTGAATTTGCATTTGAAATCAATCCTTAAGGTCAAGTTTTAATTAATCTTCCACTAGATGTATAATTATCATGAAACCTAGTGTGGAATTGATAAGTCAAGCTAAGGGACATAATCCTATAAGCATGCTTGACTAAGATGAAATGATCAATATTCATGATGCACAAGTTCATCAAATTCTCAAATATATCCATAAATCATTGAAATAAATCTCAAAATTATGTTTAAGCATTCATAGAAAGTATGTTTCAAGATTATTTCAAGATTTATGCAATTCATGACTATTTTCAATGAGAAAAACGATTTTACACTTGTGAGCTCAAGAAAAATGGTATTGATTGTTGAAAGTGATACCCTTTGTTGGAAATGATATTAATTGATGGAATTGAGGCATGATATCAATGAAAAATGAATTTCCATACATTAAAGATCATAAAAAAGAAGTTAAAACAATGAAGTTTAAGTTGAGAAGAGAGAAAATATCAAAACAATGAAAAGTTCTTCTCAATTTCGGTTGAAAACATACAAGAGTGCCTTTTTTGGCCTGGGGGGATCAATCCTACTACAGTGGGGATCGATCCCTCATATGCTTCCTGCAAATTCTGCAGTTGTTTTGATAGAAAATTGGACTTGTGAGGTACCAAAACTTCGTTTTTGAGTAATTTAAGTCCAAGTAAGGGTTTAAACATTTGTAAAACATGATTTTGGACTTGTATGAATGAAAAATCTAAATGAAAAACCATTTTACAAAAGATTTTGCAATTTTGGAAGAATTTACACAATAAAATGCATTTTTGGCCTCAAAGGGGGTCATTTTAAGTATTATGCATATTTTGTCAAAACCAGAGCTTTGGAAACCACAAATATGTCAAAACAAACTTGTTCACATAGATTTTAAGCACATATAACATCAAATCATCATACTTGTGAACATTATGCCATGATTTCCAACATACATATTCTTCATTAAGGCTCATAACAAGGCATTTTGCATATATGACATATTTGACTTCTTTTGAGCAACTAAATATATTATCTAGACATATCAAACTTGCTCAAGATGCAGAAAACCAAAAATCATTTCAAAATCATTAAACATGCTTTTCATTCAATGCATTAAGAACTATTCATTAAACATTCAAAAATCATTTAACATGCCTTTTGTTCAATCATTCAACTCACAAAGCATCAAAGATCATCAACAAACCATATCATCAAGGCATAGACAATTTAAATGTAACACAAATTTTAAGGAGTGAGAATTTAAGCTCACAATACTCCTTTGCTTGAGAGTGCTTGCCATGATGTGTTGGATCCACCATTAGCCATTCTTTGAGAGATTGTTGTCACCTTGCTAAAGATGGATTTCCAAGCTCTTCCTTTTTCTCATTGGCACAAGCAAACTCCATGAGGATGTGTTGAGCATTTAATCTCCATTGTTTCTTTGTAACTCCATGCTCTAACACTCCTACAACAAACAAATTCAAGCATGCTTTGGTACCCAAATTTTCTTGGGTCCATGAAAGCTAGTGCAAACAATTTTTGATCCTTTTGGGATCAATTTTAAGCTCATTTCATCATCATTTATAACATGCTTTGGGATCCACATTTTTCTAACTACTCTTCCTCTAAATATGGTTTTTCTATTTGTGCATGCTTGTGAAGAGTGTCCTATTCTATTGCATAGTGAGCATGTGAGAGATGTATCATGCATATAATTTTTGCTCACTAGGAAGTTCTTTAGATGAGTCTCTTTTTGTATTGCATTATATCCTAACCCATCTTTGTCAAAGAAAGCTCTTTGGGTCTCTAACATGTGATCTAGCTTTTGTTGACCCATGTAGAATCTAGAAAATGAATTATGCAAATTTAAGTTCTTTTTATTTACTTCATCAATTTCTAGATTTGCTTCTTCTAATTTCTTTTCAAAATCAAGCTTGGCATTCAATAACTCATCATTTTCCGTTTTTAATTTTGTAATCATTTTCTTGTATTTTGAGTTCATGCATTTAAATTCACTAGCTAGCTCATCAAAGGCATTTTGTAAATCATCATAAGAATGATAATTGCATTCACTAGAGCTAGGTTTCTCCTTTTCATCCTCAATAGTCAAAGAGCTAGGATTTGCCAATTTATCTTTAATATCTTATAATTTCTTTTCTAGCTCTAATTTCACCTTGGTGAGTTCATCATTCTTTGAGCCTAGATCTTTTATTTTCTCCTCCAACTCAACATTAGTATTCATCAAAATTTCATTCTCTTTTCTAAATTTATTTAACTTTTTGTTATATTTTGCATGCATTGATTTATATTCATCACTTAGCTCATTAAATGCATCTTGAAGCTCATCAAATGAATATTCTTCTAAAGTTTGTGAGCTAGTCTCAAAATCATCACCTAGAGCCATTTATGATCGTTTTGCTCGATAGAGGTTAGTCTAAATCAATCTCGAGCCCAAGCTCTGATACCAATTGTTGGCTCTATAGGCTATACCGAGAGGGGGGTGAATCGGTTCTTAGCTAATCTTATGCCCGTTTTTCGGTTTCTCTAAATTCTCTAGCCTATTTGAGTGTTTTCTAAGTTCTCTTAGCTAGGCAATTATACAATATAAATTCAATGCAATAAACACAAATATAATTGTAAGAAAGTAAAGAGAGAAAGGATAGAGAAATGTACACAAGTGATTTATAGAGGTTCGGCAACCTTGCCTACGTCCTTTACCTTGAGACGCTCCCAAGGATTTCCCAAATTCACTATCCTTGAATTTGTTACACTCCCTCTTTTCAAGGCTCAAGAGAAACCTCTCTCTTTTCTAGGCTCAAGAGTAACCTCTTCTCCCTCTTTTTCTAGGCTCAAGAGAAACCTCCCTCTTTTTCTTAGGCTAAAGAGTAACCTCCCCTTTTACAAGGAATGAATTGGTTTACAAGAGAAGTAATCAAAGAAGACCTCTAGATAGGCAAGTGATTACAAATATTAAGCACAAATAAAAGCTTATACAAGATTTGTGCTAAGCACTACAAGGAATAAGAGAATGGTAGATGATGGAAACTTCGTAGCTCTTGATTTGTTGTTTGAGGCTTGTAGATTTGAGGAATATGAGATTTGAAGTTGCTGAGTGGTTCCTCTTACTTCCTTTAGCTTCTAAGCCTCTATTTATAGTCCC
This sequence comes from Heritiera fomes, assembly GCA_032173925.1. Classification (NCBI taxonomy): domain Eukaryota; kingdom Viridiplantae; phylum Streptophyta; class Magnoliopsida; order Malvales; family Malvaceae; genus Heritiera; species Heritiera fomes. The sequence goes on along the minus strand of JAPDPM010000002.1, from coordinate 24,475,317 downwards.
TTGGAAGTATTCTAGCCGTTGGGTGGAGCCAAATCTCGGATATTACCGTTGTCTCACAAAACTAGCCGTTACAGGCTATTTTCGAGCAAAGGGATCGATCCCTTCCCATAGGGGATCGATCCTTTTTGTCCAGAATGTTGATTCTGGGCTTCAGGGACCTTGTGAAAGCATTCTGCCAAAAAGGGATCAATCCTGTTACAGTGGGGATCGATCCTTTTCTTCCAGAGGGCATTTTTCCTGCACTTTTAGGTTAGAAATGATATGACCTTTGATCCTAATTCAACCCATAACATTTATAAGCTTTAAAGGAGTTTTTCTTGACTTTCTCAGATAAAAACATGGTCTAAACATTCATCAAGTGATTTTCTAAAATATTCAAAACATTTATAAAGTGTTAAGACCAATAAGAGTATGCATCATTAAATCATGGTCTTAATGTTTGATATGAACATTTGAAATGTATTGAGAAAATCATGTGTGATAAGGAAAATTTACAATATGAATTAAAACATTAAAGCTTACTTAAGTTTTTGTCATTTCAAAATATATATGTCAATTTAAAGCTGACACAAATTTAAGCTTGAATTTCTACTAAATTATCCCATAAAAAACATTAATATTTTAAGTTTTCTTACCCATAATTTCACATCGTATCCTAATATTATTGTCATAACGATTTTGTCCAAAAACTCGACCACTTGACGACTTTGAAAACATTTAAAAACAAGGAGTCGCCACCAATCTTTTTGGTTAGGTGTGATTGGCCACCTAAAAAAAACTTGTCATTTTAACAAAATCTTAAAAGTTATTAAGTTTAAATAAAAAGACAATTTGGGCCTGCGAAAACAAAAATCGAATTCGGGAGTATAGTTACACGAGAGGAAGGATTAGCACCCCTACAACGCCCGTTAAAACGGTACTATAGTAATCATGTGTTATCCTTTGATTTTAATGAAATGGTCTTAATTTAATGTTTAAAAATAATTTCTATTTTTATTGCAATTTTTTAAGCATATTTATAATTTATCAAAATCATTTTTTATTCTAAAGAATGTTAGATTTTATTTGATGGAAGTGAATGTGAACCCTTTTGTATTGAAAGATTAAATCAAATACTCCAATACTTTTGGTAGTATTTGAAATAATTTTCTCACCTAGAGATTTCTTAAGAATCACTACTTGTGACTTCTATAGAATCTCATCCTCGGTAGATTCACATTTTATTTTTGTAGTTAACCATGGATGCATATGATGCAATCAGGAAATGAATGATGCACGTGTATTTTTTATAATAATTTTCTTATAAAATTTTATTTATTTATTTTAAATAAAAATCAATATTATTGAAGAATCACACTAAGCATTCCAATACTCTGGTAATATTTAGCGGACTCCCCTCACCTAGGGATCAGTTAGAAATCACTACTTGTGACTTCCGTAATATCCCATTATTGGAACTTCATGCTTAATTTTATTAATGCTTCCTAAGATACATTATTTTTTTTATAGTAAATTGTCTAAAAAGAATTTTATTTGATTTTAAAATTATATATATTCTATATTTATTTATATATATTTTATATAATCATATATTTATTTATATACTTTAAAACTATACTTTATATATTTATTTATATATTTTATATATTTATTTATATATCTTTTAAAACCATATGTTTATTATTAAAACTAATTCTATGCTATTAAATTGATTGATCTTAAAATTATTATAAATTCTAGAAAATTTTATATATAAAAAATGTTTTCTTTTTAACATGAAAATATGTTAGAAACACAACAAACAAATAAATAAATAAATAACAGGATAGGAAATATACCCAATTCAATTTGGGTTTAAAACCCAAAGGAATCCTTATGAAACAACCCAAAAATCAAGGCCCAAACATCAATGGGTTCCCGTAGATGGGCCTGGTTGCTGGGCTGAGAAGTGAAGTGGGTAGCGGACAGGGTTAGAAACGGGTCGGGTGCAGCACGAGGGTCGCGAGCGGATGGTGGAGCTAGGTAACGCGGACCTCAGATTCGGGTTAGGTCAACATACGGGTCGTCAACTCCAAAACGTAGCATTTTGCTGCTCTATAAAATCCCCATTTTTTGGTTGTCCTTCATTTCCACCGATTTCCTCCAAAAAAACCGTCTAAAATCCTAAAAAAATTCTCTCAACCCCCTCAACCCTGTCAAACGGCTGCCACTGTGTCGATCGTCATGCGCCATCGTACTCCGATCGCCGGTGGTCTTCCCAAAACCTCAAAAATGCCCCTCTCTTCTTCCTCTACCCAGATCTAACCTCTGTTTCACCCAAATCCTACTCTAGCTACCTAGATCTAGCCTAGACCGAAACCCTTTTCACCTTTGTTTTTTTTTTTTTGCTAATGGTTGGAAAAGTATTTGAAGTTGCTGTGGCTATTTGTTTTTTTTTTTTTGCATGAGTTAGGGGTTTTGATCTCAAATCTAGGTTTTGGGGTCCTCGGGTTCCCCCCTTTTTTTGTTTTTTTGTTTTTAGTTGAAAGCTATGTTTTGAGTGTTGGTTTTGGGTTGATAGTGATGCTTTTGGTGGAAATGAGAATGCTTGGTTCTGTGGGTATGCAGGGGTTTCAGTTGAGGTGTGTGGGGGCTGTGTGTATAGGGTGAAGGGGCTGAGCTGGGTTCGTTGGCAGGGGTCAAAATGGTGAGGATTGGGTTTGGGTTCAAGGTGGTGGTGTATGGTGGTGAAGAGGGCTCGAATAATTGTCTGAGGATTGATAGGCTATTCAGGATGAAAGGTTGCTACTGTTGTATGTGATGGTTGTGTTAGGTGGTGGTTTTGGGTGATGAAGGTGGAGAGGAGTCTGAAAAAAATGAAAATGGCCGACCCCTCATTGTAGAATTAGTTTGTGTTTTAATCTCATTGGGATCACTCCTATTGTCCGGTTTCAACCTTTAATCCAAGGGATTTTTCCAATCAAATTTAGCCACCAAGTGACTGTTATAGGGAGAAGGGTTTGGCTGTCATAGACTCATGGGGATGAGGGATTACAAAGCCAACAGGTGACTGAGTGACAAGGCAGAGAGGTTGTGAGAGGGCAGAGGGAATTGGTGCCGGGTATGGAGAAGAGAACCCTATTGTATGCACTGAAAAAATAATAATAATAAAATCAAAATAAAATTCAAATCAAATCAAATGAAAGAAAAATAAATAACAATAAAATAAATAATTAAAAATGAAAATAAACAACTAAATGTCAGCCTATTAAGATTTGGGACGTAAAGCTCATGCACCAAGAATTTATAATGAAACCCAAAATCTAAAATGAACAAATATAGAATTTTCATCGATTTAATTTAAATTAAATATCTTCACTCTAGTTCTCAAGTCAAAAACTTAGTTTAATTGAGCTCAATAACAAGTCATTCGAAAAATCTTAACGAAACTCCAAAAAATTAACAAGTATCGAATTTATCAAAATAATTTGTAAACCCGGAGAAAATTAGGTGTCTACAATTATATATTCCACTACTGTCAAATGATAAGCAAGTTAAATAAATTAATAGTAATAATAATGAAATAAATCGGCAAATGGGGCATAAAGTTGCATTGAGCTAAGAAAAAGTCAAAAAGTAAGAGGCCAACTCAGACCATGGCTATCATGCAAAAGCTCGATTAAAATACTGGCAACATATGAATCTGTTCTTATAAATGAATTTCTTGTTGGCCAAAAAAAAATACTGGTAACATGTGAGAAACTCACGTTGATCCACATGCCTAAGAAAAACGAAACTACGTAAAACTTGACTTTATTATCAAGCCCATGTGGATGAAATTCAAAACACAAAGCATAGTAAAGTCAGACATTCAGTAATAACAAGGAGTAATCCGCTATATTTATATGTTTCACCATGATTGTAGCCTACTAGTTGTTGGGACCTTGAGTGAGCTATGGATGGATTTCTAATTGTTGAACTAGTTATTGTTCCGTATTCCCTGACTTGCTAATATTTATTTGGTTAGCTACCACCTGAGACTATGGTTGTCTTTGGCTTCCATGGTTACTAGTTATGGGCAAACGCAGGAAACTGTGTCATGATTTTTTAGTGGTGTTTGCTTTGGCTTTTGGTTGCTAGTGATGGCTCCAAGGAACAATCCTCTCCAGTGGCGTAGCTAGAACTGTTAGTGGGTCGGACCGGACCGATTTCGGGCCGGTTCTCACTGGTTTCGGCTCACTAACAACTTAAACCGGTCCGAGCCGAGCCGGTTCACATTATTTTTTCTTGCGAACCGGCCCAGTTAATGGACCGGTTCGCTATTAAACCGGACTGAACCGGTTTAAACCAATTTGGTCCTTTTTTAATTTTATTTTTTTATTTTTTAAATTTTATATTAATTTATTTTAATAAAAATAAATATAGATTAATATATTTTTATAATTTAATCTAACAAATTTATTTTATAATAAATAATATTAATAGTTTAATTTAAAAACAATTTATTATAATTTATTTAATTAATGTAACAATAATGTAAAAATAAATTACTATAAAATTATGTAATAAAACTATTGTTATAATAAAATAAAGTTATATTATGAATATGATATTATAATAAAATTATTATGATAAAAAAATGAAATTTAGAGAATAAAATGATAATATTATAAATTTGGAATAAAAGAATTTAAGTGAATTTGAGAAAGTTTGAGTAATTATTGAGAGAATATAAGTGAGTATTAAAAGAATAAAAGTGGATGAGTGTTTAGATTTGAGAGAAAATATGAAAAAAAATTTTAAAAAAATGAAAGGAAATGAAAATTTAAAATAATTTTAAAAATTTTAAAAAATAAATTAAAAAAAGGGAGGGAAACGCTCTTCCCTTACAAAGTTGATGGGCAACGGCCTTGCCCATTAACATAGGCAGTAGCCTTTGCAGGCTACTGCCTGCGTGCATGCCTGCCACTGCATGCACAGTGGCAGGCTGCTTTTCATTTTTTTTTAATTTTTGTTAAACCGGATCGGTTTAACCTGAACTGGTCCGGTTCGTAACCGGGATCGGATATTTCGGGCTCTTAACGAACCGGGCCTGTTCAGAATTAGTTGAATTGGTCCAGCCTGATATGATATCGGGCAGGGCCAGTTTCGAACCGGTACTGTACCTGTTCGAATTTTGGGCTGGATTAATCCGATCCGATTACGAGCAGGGTCCAGCCAACCCGGCTCAATAAGCATATCTAGGCATAGCCATGTACAAAATATAGGGTCAATTGACCTCACTGAATTTTAGTAAAGTTATATTTATACATGTAAAAAATATTAAATTTTTTTTATATTGAAGCCAATAAATTTCATAAAAATATAAAGTAAATGATCAAAAATAAAATTTTTATTTATTTTTATAATGATAATATTAATATTTAGGTTGCAAAGAAAATTTTAAAAAAATCTTTATGGTAAAATTATAAAGGTTAGCTTTTGATACATTGACAATGAAAATTTTTAATTTCACAATCATAGTTAAAAAACTGTCATGCATCCTACATTATTGTCTAATTAGTTTTTTTTCTTTTTTTACTATTCTTTAAGGGATATGTATTATCTTATTAACTACGTTTATGAAGTTTAAAAACTCTATTAATAGTATATTTGGTAATTTCTCTAAATATAATCATATGTTAATAAGTATTAAAAAATAAAATGTGATGTATATAATTTCTCATAAATATATATATTTATGTATAAATGTTCTATATAAAAGTAAAATCATACATTTTATTATATATAAATATAATAAAATTTTTATTTCTTTTTTATTCAAAAAAAAATTCTATATGTCTAAGGATATCTTTTGCAAATTAAAATATAAATAATAAAATCACTAATCAAGCAATTTTCAACTTAATTTATATATTTAAAAATGATTACTTTATATAATAAGTAGATAATTATTATATACACTGTCAATAAAATTTTTTTGACTCCACAAATGAAGCTAGGATGATGACACATGTATTATTTTATTTTTAATATTTTTAAAAGACATGTGTCTCGTCCTAACTTCGTGTGTGGAGTCAAAAAACTATTTTTAATACAATATAAAAATATTTATATAATATAGATTAGTACACATATGTGACCCCACTGAATTTTGTTTCTGGCTACGCCCGTGATCCTCTCCGTGGGAGGTCGAGAGTGGTTTGAAGAGGTCTCGAGCAGGGTTTCAAATAACGATTGCGGTCGCATTTTCAGTCGTATTGTATTTATCACGGTTGCGGACATAACGTAGATTATCGTGGTCACTGCAATCATTTCGATCATGAATTTGTTTTAGTTTCTCACATCTTTGTATAAAATGTAATAATTATAATTATAATCATAAAAAATCCTTTTTTATTTTTTTAAAAAATAATTTATAATACTTTAAATCTATTATTTATGTGAAAAAAGATTATTCATAATTTTGTGAATTATAGTAAAACATTCATATTTAAAAAATTACTTAAGATAATTGAAAAATAACAAATATTGAAAATAAAAATAAATAATTATGTATCACTAAGAATTACTATATTAATTATTTGACATTAAAAATTTAATATTTATTTGCAATTGTCAATTAACTAAAGTCATCACGTTCATATTATCAAATATCAATATTATTTTCTCTTTCTCTTGAGTCGCAATAATATTTAATACGATATATATAATTACCTTACAAATTCTATAAAAATTAATAATTTAATTCCAAATTACCTTATATTAATTCCTAAACATTTTAGTAACATTGCAATAAAGATACACTTCACTACCAAAATTTTCAAGGCCCAAACACTCCCCCAACCGGTTGGCCCAATTCTTACCCTTTTTTTTTTCGTTTTGAAAGGTAAAATGTTTTATTGATGTATCAAGGACAAAACAGTGCTAAGACTTGTGAGAAAGAAATCACATGGTTAGCATAACGAGACCACCAGAAAATATCCAAAAAAAAAAATCAAAATCACATAGCCATCAACCTAAAGACAAACAAGGAAACATCGGCCCACTCAAAGAAGCAAAAGAGCGAACATCTAACCGACAATGTCCAAGAAATGAGAACTCCTCTACCCAAACAACCATCCACTCAACAAAAGAACCAAGCCTATAGAATCAGAATAAAAATGGAAAACAGGTGTAGTCGCCGCAAGCACCATCGCACCAAAACCATATTCATCACTCAATTCTCAATTTCTCTCTCACTGACTCACCCATTCACATTGTCAATCTCAATCCTTATCCTCATCCCTCGCCCACTAAGCCATTCTTTACTCTTTACGGGTTACAATTCTTAATCTCTTCTCTTTTCTCCCAACTCAATCCATGACAACTCGGCAACTCAACTTCTGTCGACAGCCATGACCCACGAAGCCTACACCACGCCCATGACTCCACTGTCCCTGTGTCCCATTCCCACGCCACGCCCCGCTCTGTCTTCTGAATTTTCTTTTTATACCTTGGCTGTAACGAAGGATAACGACGATAACAAACCACTATTGCTACTATCCTCCGTTATGGCACTTCATGGCGGCTAATTGCTGCTGTTACTGGTGTGATCCGTATTCACACCCATTATTTCTTCAATAGCAGTGGCGGCCACTATTTGAAACCCCGGTCTCAGGGTCCCTTTTTGGATTTTCGAATCGTGGTGAAGCAGGGTCTTTTGATAATGGATGTTATGGCTTTCTTCTATAGGATTTCCTAGCTCTGCTTCGCGAGAGAATGAGGCAGTACATTAAAAAAAGAAATCCTCATAGAATGTGTTGGGAGAAGAAGTCAAAGAGGCACTTACACAAATATTTGGCTGGCACACTTCATTAGGTATTTAACAAACAAATAAGGGAAGCTCCAATCAACCACCAAGTTTACAACTTTTCAACTTAATCACACACATTTTCTGGCACCAATTTCACATCAAAACTAACTTACATTAACCAATTTCCAGTTTCAAGAATATCCACACAATAACTATTAAACATGACCCATATTCAAACATATAAAACAAGAACAAGAAACAATCTTTTCACTTCAGAACAGGGTTTCAAATAGCGGCCGTTATCTCGTGGTAGCGACTAGAAATAGCAGGTGTGAGTACGGATCACATCGTATCGGCTAATATCGGCTGTTATAAAACACTGTAACAGAGGAAAGCGGCGATAGTGGTCCGCTATCCGTTAACGTCAGACTATAAAAAAAAAGGAGGAGGACAGAAAACACAAAATAACGGTAGTAAAATATCAGCCTCAATTAACAAAAAATCAACATCAACTCAATCACAACTCATAAGCAAAGCAACAAACAGAGTAATTTTTACATTTGATCTAAATCTGAGAATGGGATTTGAAGGGGGAAAGGAGACGAGCGTGATGGCGATTGGCGAGGGCGGAGGGCCCTGAGGCAAGATAGGATTGGCAACTGGTATGGGATCGTGGGTGACTGGGGGAGCGTGACGTGGCCATAGGCGACTGTCGCAGGCTTGGCTCGCACCACTGGTGGGCAGTGGAATGGTGTGCATGCCCTCCATCTGTCGGTTGCTAAACACCAGCGTGAGTGATTGATGGGGTAAGCGACGAAAGGTGGAGGACTGGAGGGTGACGCTGTGAGTGATGAGTGTGGGTGAGATTGGGCAGGTAGTAGGGTCTTTTTTTTAACATTATAAATGGTGTGGCATTTGTTTTAGGTTATTTGTATTAAATCATTAGTGTGTGAATGGGTGATTGGGTAGGCCAGCTAGAGGTTTTGGGTTGGGTTTTCAATTTTTTTTTTAACATTATAAATGTTTAGGAATTTGAATTAGGTAAATTGAATTAAATTATTGATGTAATTTTTTTACTATAATTTGTAATGTAATTAAATATAAAATTAATTATTGTAATTTAAGAGAAAAAGAAAATAATATATTTTTGATGAGAAAAGGAAAATATTATTAATGTTTATATTTGATAACAGAAAAGTGATGGCTTAAGTTAATTGATTGTGAAAAATTAATATTAAATGTTTAATGTAATCATTAATCAAACATTATTATAACTCGAGAATGTTGATAATGTGAATGTAATAAATTAAATTATTGTAACTAATTCAAGGGTTGAAAATGTGAATAATTAATGACTCAAATTCAATTGTCATTTATTTATGAAAAATGTGATGTTTTTATTATATTTGTTTATAATTATTTGTTTAATAAAAATATCAAACATGCCATCACGTGAAGAATAATTAGTTTTAAATAATTAGTTTTAAATTATTAATATGGTGATTCTTATTAATGCATAGTTAGTTATCTCTATTTTTCTAACTGTTATTTTTCAATTATCATAAGTAATTTTTTAAATACGAATGCTTTATTGTAATTCAAAAAAATTATGAATAATCTTTCTTTCATCTGGATAATAGACTTAAGGGATCAGAAATTACTTAAAAAGTATAAAATAAGATTTTTTATGATTATCAGTAAAATTATGACATTTTATATAAAATTGTGCAAAAATAAAAAAAATTCACAACCGCGATGATTACTATTATAGTTGTTATGTCCACAACCGCAATAAATACAACGTGACCGAAAACGCGATCACGACCGTAATTTAAAACCATGCTTTAGAATGCATCAAAATATATTCATGTAAATAGAGTAAAAGAATGCTTATAGAAAAGTTAGCATCTTTTCATACCAAGCAAAAAAAACCCTTTTGTTCCTTAACCTCACGTTTTTCTCTACAATTTTTTTTACTGCATTATTGTTTTGTTTTTGTACACTACATTTTCCAACACACACTTGTCTTCTAGTTCTGTTTTTGTCTCTTAGTTTCCTATATTATGAGCCTAATATTTACTACACAAAAGTATGACCCTATATAAGGTAAATGGGCTATTAAATGAAAGGACTAACCCATTGTACTTAGCTTTACAATCCAACATCCCTCCTTAAACTGAATCACTATTTCTCATTCCCAGCATCACCTTCATCCTCTTAAACACATCAATCTTCAATAGCTTGGTAAAAATATCCGCAACTTGATCTTGGAACTTGCAATGCACTAACTCAACTTCTTTCTTCTCCACATGTTCTTGGATAAAGTGATGGCAAGTTTCAATATTTTTGCTTCTATCATGAGACATCAGATTCTCAGCTAAAGCAATTGTCAACAAACATCTCGGTAAGACCTTCTTGCACAAACCCAAATTGCTCAGCACATTTCTCAACCAAATAACATGACAAATAGTAGAATTTGCAACCACATACTCTGCTTCATAAGTTGATAAAGTCACAATAGGTTGCTTCTTTGAAGACCAAGTAAATGCACAATCACCAACAAAGAAAGCAAAATCAGAACTGCTCTTCCTTTCATCCAAATCTCTACCCCAATCACTATCTAAATAACCAACAAGTTTCACATCATTGCAATAGGAGTAAAACAAGCCATCATTGATAGTTCTTTTGACATACCTTATAATCCTCTTTCCCACATTAAAGTGTGATTGATTCGGTTCCTTCATGTATCTACTAATCAAGCCAACTCCATAAAGAATTTTAGGTCTAGTGCAAGTAAGATAGTATAAACTTCCAACTAGATTCTTGAAGCACGTAGAATCCACATTGCCACCATCAGAACTCTTCCTCAACTCCAAGACACAATCAAAGGGGTGCTCACTTCATTATAAGACTCCATTTTGAATCTTTTAAGAACCTTCTTTACATATGCACTTTGAGAAATAAAGATTTTATCATCCTTTTGCACATCTCAATATTAAGAAAGTGTGCCATCAAGCCAATATCCATTATTACAAACTCTTGAATCATACTTTTCTTAAATTCATCAAACATAGTTTCATTGTTTTTGGTGAAGATTAAGTCATAAACATAAATAAACACAAATAGCACATCTTCACAAGTGGTCTTCTTCACACAGGGGATGTTCATAAGGACACTTCTCTAACCCATTATCATGGAAATACTTATCAATTCTGGCATTCCATGCTAGTGGTGCTTGCTTGAGCCCATAAAGAGCCTTTCTCAACTTGTACACCTTGCTTTCATTACTTGATTTTACATATTCCAAGGGTTGTTCCACATATATCTCCTCTTCAATAAAACCATTCAAAAATGTGGACTTGACATCCAATTGATAGAGTTTCCAACCATCATTGGCAGCCAAGGAAATCAAAAATCTAATGGTCTCTAATTGAACATCCGGAGTCAACACTTTACCATAATCAATATTGGGCTTTTGTTATACCCTTTTACAACCAATCTTGCCTTACTTCTTTGAAATTCTCCTTTTACATTCTTCTTAGTCTTGTACACCCATTTCACAACAATAGCCTTTTTACCTTCTGGTAAGGATCTTAATGACTAAGTATCATTCCTCGCAATTGTCTTTATTTCTTCATCCATGGCTTTCTTCCATTTCTCATCTTGATTAGCTTTCTCAAAACAAAGAGGATCACAATCTATATAGAAGCGATAAAGATTATTATCTTCAATGCTTTCAGTGGCTTTATACACTTTCCTCAAAATTATAGTTTTACAAGGCCTTTCATTAAAGCTTTCTTTGAATGATGAAGATGGTGTCGAGGGGGAAGTGTGGAGAGGTGTTTATGGCTCTACACCTTAGACCACTCTAGGTTCTTCTTCTTCTTGCTCAAGTTGAAATTCCACAACACTGACTTCATCAAGATTCCAATCCCACAAGCCATTCTCTTCAAGGATGGAATCTCTACTCATAAAACTCCCTTGAAGAGTGGATTATACAACTTGTAACCCATGGTCAGTTCTCTATAGCCAAGAAAGACACATTTCTCCCCTTTGTCATCAAGCTTTGTTCCTCTAGCTTCCAAAACTTTGGCATAAGTAATACATTTGAATACTTTGAGATGAGCCACACTTGGTTTTAAACCACTCCAAGCTTCCTCTGAGGTCTTCAAATAAACAATTTTTCAATAGGACACTGATTCAACAAGTACATGGTGTAAGATATTGCTTACGCCTAAAACTCTATAGGCATATTCTTTCCTTTCACCATACTTCTTACCATGTCTATGATTGTCCAATTCTTCCTTTTGGCAATAACGTTGAATTGTGAAGTGTAGGATGAAGTGACTTGATGCATAATCCAATACGCCTTGCATAAAGGTTGGAATTGATCCAAAGTGCACTCTCTACGCTGATCAGACCTTAGAATCTTCAAAAAGTAACCACTTTGGTTTTCCACAAAAGCCTTGAACTCTTTAAATGCTTCTTGCATGTCAGACCTCTTCTTCAAGAAATACACCCAAAATTTTCAACTAAAGTCATCAATGAAAGTCACAAGGTATCTATTCTTTCCATTTGACATTGGTTTCTGTTAGCTTTAAATTGACAAGTATTTTGAAAATGACAAAACTCAAGCAAGCTTAGAAATGATGTTTATACAAGTAAATTTGCTTTGAATGAACTAAATGATTAAAACTATTTTAACAAAGTCTTGGATTGAGATTTCAACTGAAAAAGTCAGTAAATACTCTTAGAAAAGTGTTAGAAGATTTTGAACTGACTTAGAATCACAAACAACCATAAACTATCTCAAATTGCAGTTAAAGACGTGCAGGAAGGCATTCTGGATAAAAGGGATCGATCCCATTTTGGCAGTAAGGTGGACAAGCTCCAGGAACAAGTTGGAATAGGTTCTGGATAAAAAAGATCGATCCCTTTGGTAAAGGGATCGATCCCTTTGCACGAGACCTGCAGTAACGGCTAGTTTTTGAGGGTTTCAACGGGAAGAAATGCATTAAATGCTTCACCAACTGTTCCATTCGTTTGGTGGGTTATAAATAGAGGCATTTATGAAGTTTGAAGGGAGAACAAGCATTCCAAAGTATCCAAGCTTCAAGAGAGAAACTGAAATCTGAAAATCTTTGTTGTAACTCCATTTTGTGAGATTATTTTATGTGTTCTTCACCCATTCACTGAAAAATCTGATATTCAAAGGGGTGAGCTATCCTTGTAAGGTCTGATATTGTTGAGTGTGGGAATACTACAAGGGTAGAGGATTAGAAGGAGATTTCTAAAGTCTCAAGAGAAATTGTAAGAGGTCTTGCCACACCTTCAAGTGGTTTGTAAGCATTCTCAAGGAAGAGGTGAATCAAAACCTTGACACGGAGTTCAAGGAGAGAGGACGTAGGCAAGAGATTGGCCGAACCTCTATAAAACTTGTGTTTGCTTCTCTTTCCCTTACTCTTATTTACTGCATTTATTTCATTGTTGCTTATTTGACTTTGATTGTGCATTAAGAGTTAGGAAAATTAGAAATAACTAGAAAAATCGATTCACCCCCCTCTCGGTAGAGACAACAATTGGTATCAGAGCTTGGGCTCGAGATTGACTTAGATTAACATCTATCGAGTATAAACGATCACTAATGGCTCAAACTAGTTTGTCTACACCCTCGGTAGGAGAGGGACACTCTACGGTTAGACCTCCACTCTTTAATGGTGAAAACTATGCTTATTGGAAGACTATAATGATGCTATTTATTCAAGCCAATGATTATGAAGTATGGAGAATTATTGTTAAAGGTCCCCTTATCCCTATTAAGAAAGTAGATGAGACGGATGTGCCTAAGAAAGAAGATGAATGGGATACTAATGATATTAGGATGGCACAACTTAATGCTAAAGCAATGCACACACTCTTTTGTGCATTAGGACCAAATGAGTATAATCGAGTGTCACAATGTGAGAATGTTAAACAAGTTTGGGATAAACTAGCTATCACACATGAGGGAACCACACAAGTCAAAGAAACCAAAGTAGGCATGCTCACACAAGACTATGAATTATTTAGAATGAAGAATGATGAATCAATTAGTGACATGTTTACTAGGTTTACTGACATCATAAATGGTCTTAAAGCCTTAGGCAAGACATATTCTAATGTAGAAATAGTGAAAAAGATACTCAATAGCTTACCTAAATCATGGGAGGCTAAAGTCACTGCTATTGAGGAATCCAAGGATCCTCATACACTCTCATTAGATGAACTCATGGGATCTCTACTCACCTATGAGATGAAAATTAAGAGAAATCAAGATCCTCCTAAGAAAGTTGGAGTAGCTTTAAAATCCACCACTATTGAGGAATCAAAAGATCATGATGAGAGTGGTGATGATGAGGACTTAGAAATGGCCATGTTTGCGAAGAGGTTTAATAAATTCATGAGGATGAGAACTAGTGGTAACTCTAGGAGACCCCCTATAAGAGACTTTAATAGAGGAGAAACTAGTAGGAAAGAAAAGGACCAAATTATTTGTTATGAATGCAAAAAACCTGGTCATATTAAATTTGATTGTCCTTTGTATAGAAAGCAAAATGAGAAGAAACAAAAGAAGACGGCAATGGTGGCTACTTTGAGTGATAGTGATTGCTCCGATGAAGAGAATGTGGAAGATGAAGTAGCCAACCTTTGTTTCATGGCTTTTGAAGATGAGAAGGTAACTTCTAACTTGTTAGATACTAATGAATATACTTTTGATGAATTGCAAGATGCATTTGATGAGTTAGCCAATGAATTTGAATGCATGAATTTAAAATATAAGAAAATGATCTCTAAGTTGAAAATGGAGAATGAAATGCTTGTGAATGTTAAATTAGAATGTGAAAAGAAATTAGAGGATGCAAATCTAGAAATAGAAGAATTAAATAGAAAGAACATTAATTTGCAAAACTCCTTTTCTAGATTTTACATGGGTCAACAAAAATTTGATCAAATGCTAGAGACTCAAAGAGCATTCTTTGATAGAGAAGGGTTAGGTTATAATGCATCTAACAAAGAGACTCATCTTAAAAACTTCCTAGTTAAAGATAGAAAATTTGTTTTGTGCACATTGTGTAATAAACTAGGACACTCTTCACAAGCATGCACCTCTAGGAAGACTATGATTAGAGGAAAAATGGCTGTCAAGATTTGGGTACCTAAACATGTTTTAAATTCAAGTGATGAGTCATTAAAGATGAAATGGATCCCTAAAGGATCTAAAATTATAAGTACTAACTCTCAAGGACCCAAGAAAATTTGGGTACCTAAGATGAAAGCTTGATGTGTTTGTAGGAGGAAGAGTATTGCTACAAGGCTAAGTCCAAGGAGCATTGGTACCTTGATAGTGGATGCTCAAGACACATGACGGGTGACAAGAGTCAAGTCAAGTTCCTAAAGCATAACAGTGGTGGAGAAGTCACATTTGGAGACAACTCCAAAGGACAAATTGAAGGAATTGGCTCCATTGGTAACTCTTCCTCAACTATTGAGAATATGTTGTATGTTAGAGGCTTGAAACATAATTTGCTTAGTATTAGTCAATTGTGTGATAAGGGATTTAAAGTTATGTTTGATGATTTGTGTTGCAATGTTGTTAATGCCAAAACTGATCAAATTGTTTTTATTGGACATAGACAAGGAAATATCTATATTATGGATTTAAATGAACTTAATAGCAAAAATGTATGTTTTATGGCCACTAGAGAAGATGAACCTTGGTTATGGCATAGAAGACTAGGCCATGCTAGCATGCATGTTTTGTCTAAATTAGCCAAAAGAGACCTAGTTGTAGGATTACCTAAGCTTTAATTTGAAAATGATAAAGTTTGTGAAGCATGTGTAAGAGGAAAACACAAAAGAAATTCATTTAAATCTAAGAAGTGTGTCACTACCTCTAGATCACTTCAACTTCTTCACTTAGATCTCTTTGGACCAACTAGGACAACTAGCTTAGGAGGTAAACACTATGGATTTGTGATAGTTGATGACTACACTAGGTTCACTTGGGTGTTCTTTTTAAGTGTGAAGAATGAGGCCTTAGATAAATTCATTGTTTTCTCAAAACTTGTTCAAAATGAAAAAGGTTATTCCATTTCAAGTATTAGAAGTGATCATGGAAAAGAATTTGAAAATCTTGGCTTTGATATGTTTTGCAATGAAAATGGCATTAGCCATAATTTTTCAGCTCCTAGAACTCCTCAACAAAATGGGGTAGTTGAAATGAGAAATAGAACCTTAGAAGAAATGGCTAGAACCATGCTTTGTGAAAACAACTTACCTAAATATTTTTGGGCTGAAGCAATAAATACTTCTTGCTATGTCATAAATAGAGCTATGGTAAGGCCTATTTTAAAGAAAACTCCATATGAGCTTTATAAAGGAAAAAGGCCCAACATAAGTTATTTTCACCCATTTGGATGTAAATGTTTTGTTTTAAACAATGGTAAAGATAACCTAGGAAAATTTGATGCTAAAAGTGATGAAGGTATTTTTCTTGGTTATTCTTTAAATTCTAAGGCTTATAGAGTTTTCAATAAAAGAACACTTGTTGTAGAAGAGTCAATACATGTAATCTTTGATGAATCAAATATTTCTAGTAGAACCAATCTTGATGATGAAGTAGAGATTTTTGATGAACCTATAGTTGACCCTTCTCAAGATAAGGATGTTAGGGAATAATTAGAAGATCTTACTATTAACAAAAAAGAGGAATCCATGGAACAAGAAAATATCGAGAAGGAATCTAGGTGTTCTAGAGAACTTGGATATGTGAAAGATAATGACGTTGTTGGAGATCCAACCATTGGAGTTAGGACTAGGTCAACCTATAGAAACATATGTCAACACGTAGCCTTTGTGTCACAATTTGAGCCAAAGAAAGTGGATGAGGCCTTGAATGATGAAAATTGGATTATGGCCATGCAGGAAGAATTAAATCAATTTGAGAGAAGCAAAGTGTGGACATTAGTAGAAAGACCTAAAGATTATCCCATCATTGGAACAAAATGGATATTCAAGAATAAGATGGATGAAAATAGCATTATTGTTAGAAACAAGGCTAGGTTAGTGGCTCAAGGTTATAGACAAGAAGAAGGAATAGACTATGATGAAACCTATGCTCTGGTAGCTAGATTAGAAGCCATTAGGATGCTACTTGCTTTTGCATGCTATAAGGATTTTAAGTTGTATCAAATGGATGTGAAAAGTGCTTTCTTAAATGGTTATATAAATAAAGAGGTTTATGTTGAGCAACCTCCCGGTTTTGAAAATCCAAAATTTCCTAACCATATTTTCAAACTTTCAAAAGCCTTATATGGATTAAAACAAGCTCCTAGAGCTTGGTATGAAAGACTTTCAAAGTTTTTAATCGAAAAAGGTTTTACAAAAGGAAAGGTAGACACAACCTTGTTTATTCAATCTAAGGGTCATGACTTATTGGTAGTTCAAATTTATGTAGATGATATCATTTTTGGTTCTATAAATGAGTCATTGTGCAAAAATTTTTCAAAGCTAATGCAAGGTGAATTTGAGATGAGTATGATGGGAGAATTGACCTTCTTTCTAGGACTTCAAGTTAAACAATGTAAAGAAGGTATTTTCATAAATCAAGCTAAGTACACTAAAGATTTGCTCAAAAGATTTGGAATGGATGAATCTAAACCTTTCTCTACACCTATGAGCACAAATATTAAGCTTGATAAGGATGAAGGAGGAAAATGTGTAGACACTAAACTATATAGGTCTATGATTGGCTCATTGCTATATTTAACTGCTAGTAGACCTGATATAATGTTTAGTGTATGCTTGTGTGCTAGATTTCAGTCATCCCCTAGAGAATCACACCTACAAGCAGTAAAAAGAATCCTTAGATACCTTAAAGACACTTCCTCCTTAGGACTTTGGTATCCTAAAGATTCTACACTAGATCTCCATTCTTATTCCGATGCAGATTTTGGTGGATGCAAAGTGGATAGGAAAAGCACATCGGGAACATGCCAATTTTTAGGAAGTAGGCTCATCTCATGGTTCTCTAAGAAACAAAATAGTGTAGCTCAATCCACAACCGAGGCTGAATATATAGCTTCTGGAAGTCGCTGTGCTCAAGTTTTGTGGATTAAGCAACAAATGAGAGACTATGGAATAGAAATGAACCAAGTTCCCATTAGGTGTGACAACACTAGTGCCATCAATCTTACAAAAAATCCTATCCAACACTATAGAACCAAACACATTGAGATTAGACATCATTTTATACGAGATCATGTGCAAAAAGGAGACATAATTCTAGAGTATGTGGACACCTTGCACCAATTAGCTGATATCTTCACAAAACCCTTGGACAATGAGAGATTTAGCACTCTTAGAGGTGAATTAGGCATTATGAATGCTCCTTGAAGTAATTTGATGTTGCATGAATGTCTTATGGTTAGTTTGTGATGATTGCAAGACAGCAATTTGAAGAATATAATTACACTTGCAATTCATGACCTTAACTTACTGAGTTACTGTTCATGTTCATAGCTCCTTGAGACTGAAATGTTGAATTCTGTGGGTTTTGCTCATGTTAGACTTCTTTCCCTTGCCAACACACATTTCCAATGTTAAGACACTATCACAGCCATGTCCACCTATTGGTTCTGCATACTTATGCAATCTTCTGCACTTTTTCTACAATTTTCTGCACTTTTTCTGCATTTTTCTGCACTTTTTCTGCATTTTTCAATCTCATTTCCTGCATCTCAAGTGAAAACAATCAAATTTTGATTTTAAGATGGTAAAAATGCATAAGTTTCATTGTTTTCAAATCATGTTTATGCATCACTAATGAGGCAAGTGACTACGGAGTCAATACTTCTTCAAATTGGATTGATTTCCGGGTCATTGAGGCCTAAAATTCTGGGTTTGCATATGAGGGATCGATCCCTTTTTCCATGGGATCGATCCGTTTATTCCCGAATGGTAAAGACTTGTCACTGCCAAAAAGGGATCGATCCGTCCCACAAAAGGATCGATCCCTTCGTTTCCAGATTCACGAAAACCTTTTAAAATCGGGATTTCAACTCATTTTCACTATTCATCTTCCCCCTTGTCCGCACGCCTTTCCCCTTCTCCATTCCTCTTCACAAAATCTTCAAGATCTACTCCGTTTCTTCACCAAATTGCTTCCTTTCTTCACCATTTTTCATCGTTTCTCCATCTCTTTCACCTCTCATAATCTTTTCTCACCAAATCCTCAAGACTCTCGATTTCCTCTCTTCCCTCTTGTCTTTGTCACTATTCACGCCCTACATCTCATAGTAAGTATTTCTTACTCATTTGCATCTATTTCTCTTGCATTTCACGTTTATTTGCTCATATCTTGTCTACCCATTTGCATATCTTGCATTAATTTCCTCTCCATCTAGGTTTTCACTTCATTTGGCACTAGTCTTTTCTAGGAATTTTCCTTAGCCTAGTTGTAGTTATTCATAAGAAATTCTTTATCATAATTGTTAAATGCATATTGGGTTGTCGCTCTCCGTTGTTGATTAGATCATATTCCTCACACACATTCACCCACAGTTCCTCAAACCTGTGCCCATCACCTGCTCGACAAAACGCCTCTTTTAACTTTCCCTCATCATCCTTTCTTAACATGGCTCCCAATGTCAAACATGCTGTCTCTCGAAAAAGATCCCGTCCCTCCTCTTCCTCCGCCTCTGTTCCAACCGCCTTTAATCGCTGCTTTAGGAATGCGGAAGAGAAAAATCGTTACCATGCCCTCTTTGCCCATATGCGCGTCAAGCACTGCCGCCCAATTGACTTCGGTTTTTTGGAATCGATTAACTTTCCCTACTTGGCAAATTTGACGCCTTCCATTGGACCTACTTTCTCAAAATCAACACTCCGGTTCCTATGAACATTATTCGAGTTTTCTTTTCCAATGCCAAAGTTATTTATTCGCCTAATAACCCATGTAAGGCAGTGGGAATTCAATCATTTGTTATGGGTCGGGATGTTGAAATCACTAAAGATTCCCTTTCCCATGCCTTTCGAATTCCGGAGCATGGACTTGCACGTGAAAATGTCAACGTCCCCTTAGAATTCAATATCGTCAATGACCGTGCGGGTGACCTTCCTGTCTTTGCTCGTCTTCTCCATATCATCATCTCTTGAAATCTTCGCCCACTTGGCACCAAATATTCCCAACTCTGGAGACTTGATCGGTTTTGGCTTCATCACATTCACTCACCTGATGGCGATCGACCGGATCTTCTCCATTTCATTCTCCACGATTGGATCAAGATTGCTCTTGGCAAAGTTCAGACAATTGTCTTCCCACAACAACTTGCCTTCTACCTACTCGACCACGGTGTCGACTGTTCGTGTGAGCCTGGCGTCCTTCCCGAAGCAGGCCACACCATCAACCTTGCTACTTTGCATAATCTTGGCTAGTACTCTCGTGAGCAAGGTGATACCATCGTTTGGGAAAAGGCCCATGGTGCTCCAGCATCTCCCAGCCATGATCCGGAAGAAGGCGGTAATGAAGGCAACGACGAAGAGGCAGCTCCTGCCGCAGCCACATCCTCAGCCCCATCCGCCTCGACCTCGGCCTCTCTTGACCAGATCATGCTATCGCTTCAAAACCTCCAGGCCACCGTTACTCAACACTTTGATCATGTCGACGATCGCCTTGCCACCATGGAGGCTACACAGGCTGCCTTATTTGATGAAGTCCAAGACATCCGCATGCAACATGAGGACTTCATGGATCAGTATCATAAGACATTTCCCAGGCGTTGATTTTGTTCCTTGTGTGTAGGGTGTGCATTTTCCCTGTTCTACTTAGATGTTTGAACCTCTGTGCTCTACTTGTTGAACTTCACTGTCAGATTTTGTTTTTATCTTTGTAAACTTTATTAGATGTTTGAACCTCTGTGATATGGCATGTTATATATTTCTTGTTATTTTATCATTCTGCCATGGTTTGTCTCTGTTCTTCAATATCTTTCATCGCCATATTGCTTTAAATTGACTAACCAATTCTCCCTGTTTCTTATTACTGTTGAGGGGGAGTGTATCATTTTTTATTGATTGCTATGACAAAAAAGGGGAGAATTAATGTGATAAATTCATCTTGGCACTTAAAAAGGGAAGCTAACATTGAGGGGGAGTAATATGTTGAGGGGGAGTAATATACTTCAAAAATCAAGTAACCTCAATTTTCAAACACATAAGCAAATTTACCTTAAGTTTTGTCATATCAAAAAGGGGGAGATTGTTAGCTTTAAATTGACAAGTATTTTGAAAATGACAAAACTCAAGTAAGCTTAGAAATGATGTTTATACAAGTAAATTTGCTTTGAATGAACTAAATGATTAAAACTATTTTAACAAAGTCTTGGATTGAGATTTCAACTGAAAAAGTCAGTAAATACTTTTAGAAAAGTGTTAGAAGATTTTAAACTGACTTAGAATCACAAACAACCATAAACTATCTCAAATTGCAGTTAAAGACGTGCAGGAAGGCATTCTGGATAAAAGGGATCGATCCCTTTGGTAAAAGGATCGATCCCATTTTGGCAGTAAGGTGGACAAGCTCCAGGAACAAGTTGGAATAGGTTCTGGATAAAAAGGATCGATCCCTTTGGTAAAGGGATCGATCCCTTTGCACGAGACCTGCAGTAATGGCTAGTTTTTGAGGGTTTCAACGGGAAGAAATGCATTAAATGCTTCACCAACTGTTCCATTCGTTTGGTGGGTTATAAATAGAGGCATTTATGAAGTTTGAAGGGAGAACAAGCATTCCAAAGTATCCAAGCTTCAAGAGAGAAACTGAAATCTGAAAATCTTTATTGTAACTCCATTTTGTGAGATTGTTTTATGTGTTCTTCACCCATTCACTGAAAAATCTGATATTCAAAGGGGTGAGCTATCCTTGTAAGGTCTGATATTGTTGAGTGTGGGAATACTACAAGGGTAGAGGATTAGAAGGAGATTTCTAAAGTCTCAAGAGAAATTGTATGAGGTCTTGCCACACCTTCAAGTGGTTTGTAAGCATTCTCAAGGAAGAGGTGAATCAAAACCTTGACAAGGAGTTCAAGGAGAGAGGACGTAGGCAAGAGATTGGTCGAACATCTATAAAACTTGTGTTTGCTTCTCTTTCCCTTACTTTTATTTACTGCATTTATTTCATTGTTGCTTATTTGACTTTGATTGTGCATTAAGAGTTAGGAAAATTAGAAATAACTAGAAAAACCGATTCACCCCCCTCTCGGTAGAGACAACAGTTTCAAAACACCACAAATGTTGTTTTCACAAGCTCCAAAGGTCTAGATGATCTCCACCTATCCTCCTTAGCAAAACTTAGCCTATGTTGTTTTTCAAGAATGCCCCTTTCACAAATTTGATTGGGATGATTAAGATGAGGCAACCCCTTCACCATATGTTTACTTGTCAAAGCTCTCAAGCCATCAAAAATAAGATGCCCAAATCTCAAGTGCCATAACCAAGACTCATATTGCACAATAGAACTCAAACAATGAACTTCAACATATTGCAAATTTAAACAAAACATTTTATTTGACATTTTCATGAAAGTAATCAACATTCTATTCCTATCCTTTATCGTAAGAAGATTATTCTCCATATGTATCACATACCTTACTATTCTCCAAATGTATCACATACCCTTTCTCCAAAAGTTTCACCAAACTCAAGATATTCTTTTTCAAAGAACGAATATAATAAACATTGAAAATGAAATTATGAGTACCATTCTAGAGCTTGGGAAGAATATTACCTTTACCTTCCACTCGAACTTTGGAATCATCTCCAAAAGTGACATTACCTTTCATCACTTCATTCAACTCAACAAAGAGTTTTTGGTTCTTAGTCATGTGGTTGCTAGCCGCATTATCAAGACACCAAGTGTTGCTCTCATCCAAGATACGAAGTAAAGTCCATTTCACTGTAGTCCTTCTCAACATAGTTTGCCTGCTCATTGACTTCACTATTTTGCTTTCCCCAACATTTATTGCTATAATGCCTATATTTACGACAATTATAGCATTGAACATTACTTTTGTCAGAACCTTGCCAATTTGAAAATTGTTGAAGTTGTCATTATTTCTACCTGTTCCTCTTGGAGCATGCCATAAATGATGTCGTCCACCTCTTGTTCTACCTCCTCTACCTCTACATACAAAGCCTTTTCCTTGGTCATAACCTCTACCCCTAACTTCATAATGATGACCTCAAATTGCATGACAGGCTCTACCTCTTCCTCTTTGAGCACCTCGAGTACTAAATTCCTTTCCATCTTTATTTAAAGCAAGCTTAATGTAAAGAGCTTGGTCACTAGAGCTAGTCACCTTCTTACTCAACCTTTGTTCATGCACTTTTAAAGTTCCCATCAATTGATCAACCATCATATCCTCCAAGTCCTTCACTTTTTCAACAATCACAGCAATTTGCTCAAATTTTGGTGTTAAGGATAGAAGAATCTTTTCCATAACCAGGGCATCACCAAGCTTCTCGCCATTCCTCCTCATCTCATTCACAATGGTCAACTCTCTTCCAAAATACTCCGAAATGATCTCATTTTCATTAATAGAGCTGACATCAAACTCACCCCTTAGCACTTGTAGGCGAATCTTCACAACCTTGTCAATCCCTCTATGTGAGTTCTTGTGAATATCCCATGACTTCTTAAAAGTTTTAACCATAGAAATCTTCTCAAAGTTTGACTCTTCAATTGCTTGGTAGAGTGCAAACAAAGCCTTCTTATCTTTCTCCCTTGCCTCCTTAAGAGTAGCCTTTTGAGCTTCCATTAGTCTTTTCTCTTTTTCCACACTTGGTTCTTCAAAACCCTTGTGAACAGTTTTCCATCAATCTTGAGACTCCAACACCCCCTTTATTTGTATCCTCTTATTATCAAAATTATTCTTACCTAACTTAGGAATTTGGGGCTACACAAAATTGTTAGCCATCGCTATGTCAACTTCACTAACACCCACAACAAATCACCACACCAATCAAAAACCCCAAATAAATAACCTAAGTTAAATAAAATCCACCAAGAAATAAACACAAACAGACTTGAAGCTCTGATGCTTTTGTTTGGAGGAGAGGTCTAAGAGACATTTACACAAACACTTGGCATACGTAGTTCATTAGGCTTCTAACAAACAACTAAGGGAACCTCTAATTAACTATCAAGTTCACAACTTTTCAAGTTAAACACACACATATTCAGCACCAATTTCACATCAAAACTAACTCACATCAACTAATCTCAAGTTTCAAGAATATCCACACAACAACTATTAAAAATGACGTAAATTCAAACATATAAACAAAAACAATATAACAATCTTTTCACTTCAAAATGCATCAAAATATATTCATATAGGTAGAGTAAAAGAATGCTTACAAGAAACTTTGCATCTTTTCATACAAAGCTGTAAATACCCTATTTTGTCCAGGTACTAAATAAAATAAAACTAAAACTAACTTGATTAGTTAGGTGGTCTTGTAATTATAATTAGAATTAACATTAAATTAGGATAATTACAAATATTAGAATTAAGTCAGAATTAAATTAGGAATTTTTTTAGAATTAACATTAATTAGGAAATTGGAATTAAAATAGGATTTGGGATTAAGAAAATAAAACAGAAATAATATTAAATTAGGGTAGTTATTAGATGTTTTAATGTAACTAGAGCTAGTATTAGGATAGGAGTAGTGTTAGAATAGGAATTTAATAACTAATAAAAATTAAAGTGACATAAATATTAATGGTGATTTAATTTGAGTAGAACACAAATTTTTTTTATATATAAAATGGGGTTAATTCGTAGCATAAGGAGGGGGGGGGGGGGGGGGGCTGGTGTTTGTTGTGCTGGGTTGTTTCCATTAACAGAGGCCATACGTTTCCATTCCACCGCCACCGTTGCCAAAACAACCATACGTTCTGCCTTGACCGAGGTCCCTTACACAGCCCAGCTTACAATGACTAGCATCATCATCTTCATCGCACCAGTTTTGGTACGAACAGCTGCTGCCACTGATTGTTGCTGCACCGGTCAGCTGTTGTCTACTTGCAGATCATCGCTTCCACTGCAGCTGCAGCCGAAACGGGGGAAGAAAAGAATTTAAGAACAAAGAAAAAGAAAAAAGGAGGAACGGTTGATACAGGTTTTATTAATTATTTAATTAATTAAATAAAATAAATTTAATTCAATAGTTGGGTTTAATGACTTAATAATTTGATTTAACCTAAAAATTAACATTAGACTTAATAACTTAGTGTAACATCCGGAATTATAAAATTCTGAATCAAATTTTTCTTTTTTCTTCTTTCTTTCTCATTTAATTATTTAATGTCGATTGGTTTGCATTCGATGTCGATGTAAGTTCGATTCTATAACAAAACTAAGATATAATATTTATAATTCTATTTATAACAATTCAATATAACTTTTGTTTGGAAAAGTTATATTAAATTTACATCCCACTAGATCATGTGTAATAACCGGAAAATCTTTACTATATTAAAATTAATTGTCTATTATTTAGCACAATTTTATAACTAATAAAAATAAATTTAAAATAATTATATAGGGACACGTAGACGTGTGGACATCTCGGCACGGCTTAAGTAGTCCCGGAGATGAGAGATCTTGCCTACTTCGAGCTTGGGAGCGACAAGCTACAGTAAGCCCATGAATTTGGTTAAGCCTTGTGTAAATCAACTAAGTTCATAAAGTTGATTTAATGTAGTTTAATTAGTTAAATTCGGAAATAATAGAATTATTTAATCTGAGTGTGAGTCTTGGGTGTAGTTACAGATTATATATCATATATATAATAATAATAAGTATTGTATACACATATATAATAAAACAAAACAAATAAAATAAAATACTACAACCAAGTACCTACATAATATAAAATATACTTATATATAATATAGGAATAATATAATAATAGTAAAAGGATGAAACTGATTGGCTCTTTAAAGAAGCCAATCGGCTTCCTTGCTTTACCCATTCACGTGGGAACCAAGAGAATTAAAACAAAACAAATGTGTAAACAAAAGAAAAGAGAGAAAGCATATCTGGAAAGTGAATGGGAAAGAAACAGAAGAAGTGACGAGAGTGAAAGAAAATTGGAGAGATTGGAGCTTTAGCTCTTGACGGAAACAGAAACAAGGTCACACTTCAGCCCAAAGAATGGAGACAGCAAGTGCCCTCTCGGCTGAAGCATTTAGGGATTAAATCGAGATGAGAAGGAAAGAACGACAGCATTCACAACAGAGGAACTATTCTCTCGCAAGATTGAGACAGAAAAACCGAAAGGAAAGCTGGAGGATGAGAACGTGGGCTGGTGCGTGAAAGAAGGAGGCGTATGTGGTGTCATTTTAGATTAAGAACAGATCTACAAGAAAGGCACTAAAACAGGGTACTCCTTACTGCTACTGGACTGAAGGAGAGTGGCTTGAAACGGTGGGAAGCTGAGTGGGTAAACTAAAAAAGGGACAAAGGCCAGTGAGTACACACAGCACAAGTTCGAAGGGACAACAGCAAGCCTCTTGTTGTCCTTCACCACTAGCCAAATTAAGGAAGGCCACAGTGATTCTCGACCATAAGAAGGGACAGTTGCTAAACAAGTGAGGGAAAATGGCAACAAAAACAGAAAGACAATAAACAAAAGGGAAGAGGGATCCCGACAGTGGTAAGGGTAAGAGTTAATATTAAATTATGCTTTTAAATAATAGATGTAGAGTGATGAGTAAAGGTAAATATTTTTGGGTGTAGGTTTAAGTGATAATTGAAAATTCAAGAAGGATAAAGCCAAAAGGAAAATTTTGGCAGCCAAAAAAGAAGTTTTAAGGTAATGATCTTATGAAAGAAGTTAGACTATAAAATTTCCTAAGTGAATAAATAATATAAATTTTTATATTTTGTGTGCTTTAATGTAGGAGGAAATTTTATGAGATAGATGATGATGTTCAATACCCTAAACTAAAGGCTAAAGTAAAGAAAATCAAAGAAGTATTAGAAACTTCAAGGTGTACAAGGGTGCGACACCAACATTTGTGTGGTACACATTAGGTAAGGGAAAATACGGTAAATGCCTGTCAGTCTACTATGCTTATGCATGTTTAAATTAATGTTATTTAATATTTATGGATTTAAATGCATCTTTGGTTAAATGTCCAAATACGTTGGATTGAGTTTTAAATGCATAATGTTTTGGATTTGGACTTGGATTTGGATTTGGATGTGTATTGGAAATTGGTGTATTGAAGATATATTGCTTGATTGAATTTTTCTACAGGTATCTGATTTGTGGTTATGACGTTGGGTAGTGTTCTACCTATGCCGTTATAATGCCGAAATTTCGTTAGAAATTGTCTAAATAAGTTTCTTGATATTAAATTGGATTTATTAAATGCCTTTAAAACCTCATGCATATTAATCACTGCTATTTGTTATCGAGATTTCGTACGATTAGATTTTTAAAACTATAAGTATATGGAACGGTTTATGCCTTTAGTACTCAACCTATTTTGTAAGATATATTTCAAAACGAGTTTTGACTCATGATATATGTGATGATGTATAATGCATGTGTGGCACTTGGAAATGCCTGTGTGGCACTTGGAAATGCCTGTGTGGCACTTGCCTGTGTGGCGTTTTATTATGCCGGTGTGGCATTCAGTAAGCCTGTGTGGCATTGAGGCGCCATATACGTAATTGCGTCATGGATCCCGCCTGTGTGGCAAATGGGTAGCGGTAATTACGTATGATTGTCCGACAACTAGTCGTGACTTGTACCTCAGCTACCAGATGATCACTGGTGCTGAGATGATTCATGATCATGGATAGAGCCCTGGTATGGGACACTGACCACTGCTAGCTACAATGGATGCTTTCATAGAAAGCTTCTTGGTTATATTTCCAATGATTCCTGTTACGTTACTGAATCTCCTAATGCTCGTCTCATAGAAATGTTTTTAAATGTATATTACGATACTGTTACAAAGACGAGCGAATGTATCATTTCTACTACTACTATATATATCTTGATTCGGTGAATGCTTGAGTACTAAATTGTTTTGAAATTTCTTGGCATAACATTTTATAACTTATAAACTATGGTTTATTGATTTGGTATTATTTCCAATAAAACATCTTTGAGCATGAGTTTTGGCACGTTCATTCATGCATGCACATGCATTTAACATAATAGAAACCTAACATCATTTAGCATATACTTTCTTACTGGGCTTTCCCCAAAGCTCACCCCCTTCCACCTCAGATTATTTCAGGTAGACTCGGCACGAGCGTGGTGCATCGAGAGTCTTTTTGTCGAGCTGTAGAAAGCTATAATTTGAGCCAAGGTATAGTCTTTTGTTCTTTTGTTTATATCCCAGACTAAATTCTTTTGTGTACACAGTGTATAGGATTCGGGATGTAAGTACTAGGTGATATCGAGTTTGTAAACATACTGTGATTCGTAGTTAAGTTGTAATCTCGATATGTTTATATATTGAATCACTTGGATGTCTAATATTTCAGAAGTTACATGGAGATTTAAAATTTCTACAGGTTGAAACGATGATGTACTTAGTATGGGGATGGATACTAGACTAAAATAGGGGCGGAGTTTTTCAGTGTCGTTTTCGACACGTCTTACTAGAAGACTATATTGGGACCTTAGACAACTAGTCTTAAATAACTATAGGAGTGGGACTCTACTCATTAGGTTTTAGCTACACTGAGCGAGAGACAAACATAGGAAGTGAAAGAAAAAGTTAGCCCGAAATTCCCGGCTTTCGAGGGCGTTACAGAATGGTATCAGAGCCTAATTTGTCTAGTCTCGTGTCAGTGTAGATAGGCTAGAACTAGTCTTACATCCCAAATAACTGTGTGCGTCTGGATATAAACTGTGAATGATTCTTTGACATGATGTTACCGTGTGTTTTTCGAATAGAGTACTAAACATATTTATCCTATTTAGGTATACCTGAAATGAAAGGACGGTATAGAAGCGTGAGGAAAGTTGGGAGGAGACGAGAGGAGCAGGCTCCCGAAACACCGATTCCCGAGCCACCGCCACCTCCTCCTCCTTAGCCAGAAAATGAAGGAGACCGTATTGCTCGAGTTGAGAGGAACTTAGACACCATGTCCCGAAACATGGATGCCATGTCTACCATGTTCACTCAGTTCATGGCGAGGTTTAATCAGGATCAGGTGGTGCCACCCTTGGCCCCAACAGTACCGCCACCTCCTCCATCAGTTGTACCTCCTCAAGCACCTCCGCCACCACCACCGAGCACTCAAGTACCTCCGCCACCACAAGTGGGTACCCCACAACCACAATCTGAGCCTCCACAACCACCATCATCATCATCTGCTACTGGGGACGCAGTTAAGAAGAATATGGAACTCCTCAAAGAGTTTCAGAAAATGAATCCCCCGGTATTTAAGGGAGTAAGGGATCCAGTGCAAGCAGAGGAATGGGTCCTACAAATGGAGAAGTTATTCAAGTTTATGGGCTGTGGTAGTACAGAAAGGGTGTCCTTAGCCACTTTTATGTTGCAATCGGATGCTGAACATTGGTGGACATCCACTGAGAAAATATTGAGTGCGCAACACTCGGAGATTTTATGGGAAGTCTTCCTACAGTACTTCCAAAATCAGTATATTCTCGAGACAGCCCAAAGGAAGAGGCAAACAGAATTTTTAAGCTTGACTCAAGGGAGTATGACGGTGGACCAATATGAGGCCAAGTTCACGGCCCTCTCTCGGTATGATGTTGATATCTCCTGTAATGAGACTAAGAAGACTCTAAAGTTTATTACGGGATTGAGACCGTCCATCCGGAGTCGATTGGCAGTATTGGACATCACTACTTACCCGGAAGCCCTAAGAAAGGCCCAACTAGCGGAGCATGACATAGAACTCACACAGAATGAGTATGGCTCCAAGGGTAAGGACCATGGAAGGAGTCAAAGGAAGAGGCCAAACATCGGGAGGCATAACCCTAATCAAACTCCTTTCAAGTGGCAGAGGTTTTATGACACTCGACATCAGCCTACAAAATCCACACCATTCCATGCCACACCAAAATCTCAGACTTGTGGGATATGTGGTAAATTTCATGGGAATAAGCCTTGTCACCGGTCAACTCAGGCTTGTTTCCACTGTGGAAAGTATGGGCATTGGAAGAAGGATTGCCCAACACTCACTACTCCATCTCTGACTCCTCCAAAACAAGTTGAAGGGCAAGGTAGTCAACAAAAGGAGGCCACGGATAAGGGGAAGAAACCAATGACACAGGGGCGAGTCTTTGCCTTAGATCGGGAAGCAGCTGACGCTTCCACCAATGTGATCAAGGGTAAACTTCTAATCCATGACTTAGAAGCATTCATTTTAATTGATTCAGGTTCCACGCACTCATTCATATCACCTGCATTTGCTAAGAGACTACATATAGAGCCTGAACATTTAGACTACGTATTGTGTGTTAGTACTCCTATGAAAGAGTCACAAACAACCAACCTAGTATATAAGAATTGTAAAGTTAAGGTGGGAGGTAGGAATTTAATAGCAGACTTAATCATGTTGAACATGTTAGACTTTGATGTTATTTTAGGCATGGATTGGTTGACAGCTAACCGTGCCAATGTAGACTACTATAAAAAGATTGTAACTTTCTCCCTACCTGAACCACTTGTAATACACTTTGGAGGTAAGAAATGAAATATAACTAATATCTTTTGTGAATCTTACTTGTGGAAATGTTATTCTTGTGAAGGCTATATAGCATTCGTTGAAGATGCGAATAAGGACCATCCGACATTGTCTACAATTCCCATTGTGAGAGACTTTCCAGATGTCTTTTCGGATGACCTACCAGGGTTGCCCCCAGAAAGAGAAACTGAGTTCGCCATTGACCTTTTTCCCAGCACTCAGTCAATCTCCAAGCCTCCGTATAGAATGGCGTTGGTAGAGTTAGAGGAGTTGAAGACTCAGCTTCAGGAACTTTTAGACAAGGGGTTTATACGCCCCAGTGTGTCTCCATAGGGTGCTCCGGTATTATTTGTGAAGAAGAAGGATGGGAGTATGAGGTTATGTGTGGATTACCGGTTATTAAACAAGGCCACTATAAAGAACAAGTACCCGCTACCTAGAATAGATGACTTATTTGATCAGTTACGAGGTGCAGAGGTATTTTCCAAGATTGACTTGAGATCGGGATACCATCAGTTGAGGATCAAAAGTCAAGATATCCTGAAAACAGCATTCAGAACACGTTACGGCCACTATGAATTCTTAGTGATGCCGTTTGGTTTAACAAACGCACCCGCAGCATTTATGAGTTTGATGAATGAAGTCTTTAAGCCATTTTTGGACAAGTTTGTGATAGTGTTCATCGACGACATCCTAGTATATTCCAAGTCTCATGATGAGCATGCTCAACACTTGCAGATTGTTTTGCAGACACTTAGAGAAAAGAAGTTGTATGCCAAGTTTAGTAAGTGTGAGTTTTGGCTCGAGCAGATTTCCTTCTTGGGTCATATTGTGACAAAGGATAGAGTATCCATAGATCCGTCCAAGGTTGAGGCCGTGGTTAATTGGGAAAGGCCAAAAGCCGTCACAGAGATCCGAAGTTTCTTGGGCTTAGTGGGGTACTATAGGAGATTTGTTGAAGGATTTTCTAAGATAGCAGCTCCATTAACACTCCTTACACGCAAGGAAGTCAAGTTCCAATGGACTGATGCGTGTGAGCGTAATTTTCAGGAGTTGAAGCAGAAGTTGACCACAGCACCAGTCCTAGTTATCCCGAGTGGATCGGGAGGTTTTACGGTGTATAGTGATGCATCCATTCAGTGTCTAGGGTGTGTGCTAATGCAAAATGGCAAAGTACTAGCTTATGGTTCTAGACAGCTTAAGGACCATGAAAAGAATTACCTTACTCATGATCTTGAGTTGGCGGCCATAGTATTTGCATTCAAGATTTGGCGCCACTATCTTTATGGAGAAAAGTTTCAAATATTCACAGATCATAAGAGTCTCAAATACTTGTTCTCTCAAAAGGAGTTAAACATGAGACAACGGAGATGGATGGAATTGTTGAAAGACTATGATTGTGAGATCTTGTACCATCCCGGTAAGGCGAACAAGGTGGCTGATGCTTTGAGTCGGAAGAGCATGAGCTTGGTTTCATACATGATGGTTAAGGAATGGGATTTGATGAAACAATTTTCCGAGCTGAGTGTCAGTGTAAAGCCTTCTGAAGGTATTCTAATTGCTAGTTTAAGAATTGAACCGAGTATAGTGGAGCAGCTCAGACGAGCACAGAAAGAAGATTCTAGATTAGTGGAGATGGTTAATCAAGCTGAACAAAATGAAAATTTGGAGAATAAAGTAGGCGAAGATGGACTGCTAAGGTTTAGAGGCCGAATATGTGTCCCTAGTGATGATAACATGAAGAAGCAGATTTTGGATGAAGCTCACAGTTCTAAGTACACCATGCATCCGGGGAGTACAAAGATGTATCGAAATTTATGCCGAGTGTATTGGTGGTCAAGGATGAAGAAAGATATAGCTGAGTTTGTATCAAGGTGCTTAGTTTGTCAGCAAGTGAAGGTTGAACACCAAAGGCCAGCAGGATTACTTAAGCCTTTGGAAATTCCAACATGGAAGTGGGAACATGTTGTCATAACGTTTCCTAGGGTTAGGACGCTAGACATTAAATAAATGGAGTCGCCACCAATCTTTTTTAACCTAAGTGTGATTGGCAACCTAATGACTTTAAAAAACTGGTCTACATTTTTAGTTTTGGGTTCGGGAGTTCGTTTACGTGTAGGGAAGGTTATAGCACCCCTACAACGCCCAAAATTGGTACCATTTTAATCTTGTGTTATTTTAACTTAGTCTTAATTATGTGGTCTTTTAATTTTTTGTTTAAATATTGAAAATTCTTTTAAGAATCCTCCATCATTCTGAATGAACTCTAAAAAGACTCTTCTCACCTCAAGAGTATTCAAGGGGTACCATTCGACTCCCGTGAAGAGGCTCCATCGTCGGAAGTATTTTTAGAATTTCATTATTCCTTAATTTTTATTTAATTATTGTATTACTTTTATTTATTTATTTATTTATTTTAAAATATTATTTTTATATATTATTTATTAATATTTTTAGGATTTTGATATTTAATATTGAGAATATCTCCTAAATTTTTCATCATTCTGGATAAACTTAGAAGAACCTTCTCACCTAGGAATTCCTCGAGTGTTACTCATTCGCAATCACCTTAAGGATTCCATCATCGGAATTATTATTTTATTATTTATTAACTTTATTTATTATTTATTATTTTATCTTTATTAGAATATAAATTTTATTATTTATTATGTTTTTATCTTTATTTATTATTTGTTTATTTTGAAAATGCCTTCTAAGTCTTCCATCGTTCTGGATAAACTTAGAAGGACCTTCTCACCTAAGAATTCTTCAAGTGTTACTCATTCGCAATCGCCTTGAAGATTCCATCATCGGAATTAATTAATAATTTATTTATTATTTATTATTATCTTAAAAATTTTACTATTATGTTTATTATATATATATTTTATAATTATGATTTTTTACGTGTTATTCTTTTTTAATTATTTGGAGAATACAGTTTAACCTTCATTTTTTGAAAATACCTTTTAAATCTTCCATCATTCTGGATAGACTTAAAAGAATTCTCTTACCTAGGAATTCCTCGAGTGTTACTCATTTGTAATCGCCTCGAAGATTTCATCATCGGAAAGGTCTAGCTCATCCTCAACATTTATTATGTCATTATCTATTAATTAAACATCTATCTTAATAACTTTTATTTATTTATCTTTTTAATTATTTTTTTATTTTTTACTTTTACTCATTTATAGTTTGTTGTCTTATTTAATTAAATTTTAACTTTATTTATTTTTCCTATTTTGTTATTTATTATTCTTGATTTTTTTAAGTTTTAAACTCCTATATTTTATTATTTTAATTATCTTTATTATAAGAAAAGCAACCTTTTTTTTGAACAATATGAGAAAAGCAACTTAAAATATCAAATTCAATGATTAACCATTAATAACAAATACTAGACGTGGCATCATAAAAGTGCAGGAACAATACTTACCTTGTAATTGGATTGGCCAAAGTAAAATAGTTTGAGCTTTGTGGACTAATTACGTGATTTGCTCTTGGAATTGATGGCCGAAAAGCAACCCCTTTAACTCGATCCTAGCACTGCTTCGTCTGCCTTCCTTAGCTTGATTCCTCGTTCTTCCTTGTCGTCGCTGGTACTGATGCCTTGTATATTTTTTGTTATTTTCTCTCAAAATTGTTCCCCCCTTCAGTTATGGGATTTAACCCCTTTTTATAGTCATAAATTTGTTAGAGTCCTAATACAACTCAACCTATTGTATTAATTATCTTTTATTTTTAATATTTTATCTATTTAATTTTTATGTTAATCCTAATCTAACTCTATCAACTTTAATATTAATCTAAATAATTATCCTAAAAAATCTAATTATCCTAACCTAAAATTAATTTAATTTAATTTTCTTTTCTTATCTCTTCTCTTTTTTTTTTATCATCATTCCTAAATCCTATTTTAATTTTAATTTACTAATTAATGTTAATTCTAAAATCTAAAAAAATTCTAACTTAATTGTAGCCTAATTCTAAATTAAAATACAATGTCACCCAATCCAATTAATTATTTTTACAAATTAAGATTCCGGACAAAATAAGGTGTCTACAGCTGCCCTTCTTTTCACATTTTCTGAAAATCAGGAATTGTGCAAAGACAATTAGACAACTATTTGTCCAAATTTTTATTTTTTTGTTTTTTTCTTTTTTACAAAATATTTACAATTTTTAAGACACATTTAGTTCCTCTCACCAGAGGCTGTAAGACTTTGAAACATAACCTTGTGCTCCTCTCACCAGAGGTGTTGAAACTTTGAAACATAACCTTGTGCTCCTCTCACCAGAGGCATTGGAACTTCGAAACATAACTTTGTGCTCTTCTCACCAAAGGCATTGGAACTTCGAAAAATAACCTTGTGCTCCTCTCACCAGAGGCATTGGAACTTCGAAAAATAACCTTGTGTTCCTCTCACCAGAGGCATTGGAACTTTGAAAAATAACTTTGTGCTCCTCTCACCAGAGGCATTGGAACTTTGAAAAATAACTTTGTGCTCCTCTCACCAGAGGCATTGGAACTTCGAAAAATAACTTTGTGCTCCTCTCACCAGAGGCATTGGAACTTTCGAAAATAACCTTGTGCTCCTCTCACCAGAGGCATTGAAACTTTGAAAATAAAGAGCTCCTCTCAACAGAGGCATTGAGACTTTTGAAAATAAAGAGCTCCTCTCAACAGAGGCATTGAGACTTTTTGAAAATAAAGAGCTCCTCTCAACAGAGGCATTGAGACTTTTGAAAATAAAGGCATTGAGACTTTTTGAAAATAAAGAGCTCCTCTCAACAGAGGCATTGAGACATTTGAAAATAAAGAGCTCCTCTCAACAGAGGCATTGAGACTTTTTGAAACATAAAGAGCTCCTCTCAACAGAGGCTTTGAGACTTTTGAAAATAAAGAGCTCCTCTCAACAGAGGTTTTGAAACTTTTTGAAAAATAAAGAGCTCCTCTCAACAGAGGCTTTGAGACTTTTGAAAATAAAGATTTCATTTCAGAATGCCAGTTTACATGGGTTTGACTGGGCTTAACTTTCATTTTGATGCCAACAATATTGGGCTTCATCCTTCTTTAAGGTGCCAGCTAAACTGGACTCTGCTCTCATCTAAGGTTTTTTTCAAAAAGGTATTTTTCTCATCATCTTCTCATACCTCATCATTTTTTCAAATTACCATCTCTTATATTTTCTCTTTTCCTCAAAATTTTAATCATTCAGAACTTCTTATCCTAGTGTCTTAACAAATAGTTTAATGTCAAAATGCAATAGTGAAATGTGATGTATGTTATGAATGTAATGAATATCATGAACATCATAATGTCGTAAGTGCTATGAATGTTACCTGAATTATTCCATGAATGTATGTAAATGCAATCTCCATTGTGGTAACAAGATTCTCAAGCTCATCTCATTTTTCTCAAATTCCACATATCTGCTGGATTCTTCTTATTCAAATCTTCTTTCATTTAATATCCTATCTTTTAACGAGTCTTGGTCCAATCATGCACAAAGACTTGTCATCATGCTTTCAAATTTAAATTTTCATCATTCCTTATTTTTGTCTCTTTCTCTCTCTTAGTAATACAAGATTTCTCAAAAGAAAATTTTTTTTTTCAAAAATTTACCCAAAAAAGGTTACCAACATTTATTTATTTTCCTTCTAACTCGACCACCAATGTAATGCACTTATGCATATTCTCAATTTGTTACAGGGGTGGAATAAATTTAAAATGATCATGAGAGGTATAGGTATTCATTCTAGAAAAGGAACATGAAATCAAGAAAAATCAATGGGATAGTCTGTTTGGAATAGGGTTTTCAGTATCCATTTAATAAACATTCTGATAATTTCAATCAAGTCAAATCTAGAATTCTTTTCCAAAAGCCCACTCTTATTGATATGTTTTTTCATGTAGTGTCTGTCAGTCTTGCCCTTGTATCAAAACTTTTTGATGATGATATTTTCCTAAGCCGCTTTTTCAGGTTTTCAACTTAGGTGCCCCTTATTTGATTCAAACTGCCTTTTTTGGGTTTTCAATTTTGAATCCTCCTTTTTCTTTTTATTTTTCTCTCTTTTTTTTCTCTTTTTCTTTTTTTTTTCATATTTTTATTTTTTCTTTTTTTTCTTCATTTTCAAATTCATTGGCTTTGACAAACTTCAACCTTCAGAGCTCAATCCAAATTCATGCCCCTAATAGGCATTCTTGATTTCGATCTAAGATATCTTCTAAAGGTCATGGGTTTCTTCATTCAACTTGATCTACTTCCTTCAAAGGATCATTATCTCATTATACAAATATATCTTCATTCAATACATGATTCTTCAATTTAAGCATTTACATTTGATCAAAATGGGCTTTTAAAGGCACGTAATGTAGGCTCAGGTGAGGGCTTATGAAAGAAAATGATATAGTAGGCCCAAAATGTATTTTAGGGTTTATAAACCAAAGGATCACTTTTTTATCAAGTAAAACATTCAGGCATTTTGCCTCTTTCTAATTCACCTATTTCTTTTCTTGCTTTTTTTTCTTTTGGGTTTTCTTTTTGAATTCAAACCCTTTTTCTTTTCTTTTTTTTTTCACAAAACTGGGCTATTTCTTTTTTTTTTGCCCCTCGATTCATCATAAAAACTTTCATTTTTGCCCCCAAAATTTCTTTATAAATGATTTTCATCTTCTTTGCCCCCAGTATGGAGAGTGATCCTTGGTGGGTTATAATACAAAAATATAATAGGCTCAAAAGGGGTAATCAAAGGATAATTTTACTCATGCTTGAAGGATACTGAAAGAAGGCCATTTATCATTTCAAATGTAAATACTCTCATTAAAAATTGTTTATTGAACAATGACAAACTTGTTAGAAGCTTCTGTGAGAGATTCACCTTTCTTGTACCATCTATCAAGTGCGGATGGTGAACAACCTTTCCTTCATTTTCTTGCTTTCACCACATTAGTAGACTAATAATTCATCAACAGTAGTAGTTCTTTCAAAATTGAATCCCAGATTTATTGACATCATTATCATTATGTTCATTATTTGGATACTTGTGAATAAAAGGTAAAGGTGAGTATGTGGGAAATGGAAAATGAACAGAGAGAATGAGAAAATGACAGTGCATCACACTAGTCGCTTTATTAAAAAGGGAATAAATAAAAGTTAGCCCATACATAAAACTTTATCTTGTGCTTATGGGCTTAAGCACTTTCAAAAACTATCTTGCATTACTTAAAGAAAAGAAAGCAAAAACAAAACTAGAATTTATAAATCTTCAAAATCGCCAGGCTCGAACCCTTTATGCCCCCACAAAACTCATCCCTCATTGGTATGGTTAGGCAATGGGTTTGCATCCGTAGTCGATTCCCCTTTCGTTTCAAAATTCAACATGCCAGCTTTTATCAGTCCGTGCACTCTATACTTTAGCGCAATGCAATTCTCTAGAGAGTGACCCACGTTCCCGAAGTGATACTCGCATCGAGCATTCTCATCATACCATTTCGGATATGGAGGCTTGAGAGGTTCCGCATAGACGGGTGCGATGAGTTGTCTTTTGATCAATTTTGGATACAACTCAGTGTAGGTCATGGGGATTGGGTCAATGGGAGTCCTTTCTCTTTGCGGCCATGATCCTTTAAGATTGTCCTCATGTTTATTGAACTGCGTAGCTAACTGAGTAACTGGTGCAGGTGTCTGAGGAATAGGTTGAACATTAACCTTAGGCTATGAATGGTAAGGATTCTGAGTAGGATAGTAAGGTTATGGCATGTGATAAGGGTGTTGTGGGACATAGCCTCCATATTGCTTTCCATATGCAACAGCATGGACTTCTTCTTCTCTCTTTTTTTTAGCTCCTCCTTTCTTCTCAATATTGTTGGGAGCTTCAATCTTTCCACTCTTGATTGCATTCTCAATTATCTCACCAGACAATACCATATCAGCAAAATTCTTAGTGGCATTACCGATCATCCTATCGTAATATGGAGCCTTCAAAGTATTAACGAACATAATGGTAAGCTCCTTCTCTAAAAGTGGAGGTTGCACCTCCGCAGCCATGTCACGCCACCTTTGGGCATATTCGAGTTCCATCCAATTGATTATACCACTTCGCTGCACACCTAGTAAGGCTTTCTTGAAAGATGTGAATAAGAAGTTTATCATCTTGAGCATAGGCAGCCATCTTTCGACAGTACATAATGAGATGGGACTTAGGGCAAGAAGTCCCATTGTATTTTTCAAACTCCGGGGCCTTAAATTTGGGTGGGATGATTAAATTAGACACCAAACACAACCCCATAGCATCCATGGGACCATATAGG
This sequence comes from Heritiera fomes, assembly GCA_032173925.1. NCBI lineage: Eukaryota > Viridiplantae > Streptophyta > Magnoliopsida > Malvales > Malvaceae > Heritiera > Heritiera fomes. The sequence goes on along the minus strand of JAPDPM010000002.1, from coordinate 24,436,442 downwards.
TCTAAGCCTTCAATAGCTCGAAGTCTTTCCTCCAACATATCGATCTTTTGTTGTGACTTTGCCTCATCTTTCTCTTCTACTTGTTTGACTTTTATCTTTTCAATTTCCCTTGGGTCATCCAAGTTAGGTACTTCAATTGGATCAGTAAATTTTGTCCCTTGGGAAGGGAGAGTTTGTCCCTGAGCTGGGCCAAACATTTGAGGTATGGTCGTATAAGCAAATGGATATCCTCCTACTTGAGATGTTTGACTTGGATGAGGACTGAATCCAGGAGGGTATATGGGATCTTCCATGCTACGTTGTTGGACCCCTTCTTGGACAATAGCTTCTTCCATTACTCCTTTGCCCTTGCTCAAGTTCTTCAATAATTCAGTTATTTGAGCCAACTGCCCCTTCATTTCCTCTTGAGCCTTTTCCATCTTCTCAATACGGACACTTTGCTCTTCTTCCATAATCCTAGCTTGATAACGAGTGTGATACGAATGGACTTTTGGTCGGGCTATCTTTGAACCTTTATTACCACAATTAGAGTTTATTATTTTTCGTGTGGTGATGCTTGAAAAAGTTTGAAATTGCTTTGTTTGAAAACAATGATTGAAGATGAACAAAATGAGATGATGTTACATGTGTATGAATGGGATGGTATGGTAAAAAGTTGCCATGTAATAATAATGGATGATTGATGCATGAAAATGTTTTGGTGAAGAACACATGGTACCCTTTTTGTGTCTCATGTAGAAATCAAAATCAAACAAACTTGATCAAAAATGTGTCCTAAGTAATGGGTACTTTCTATAGCATGGGTTGATATGGCTCTATCTGACAGTTGGTCTTCCTAATTTCATTATATGCATGGCTTTAGATAACAGGGCTAAAGGTTCTTCCTTACTATCATCCACTCTGGACTAGTAAGGCACCCTAATCCTCACCCATGACAGGTTACAAGCGGAAAAGGTTCAACTTGAGTGGGAGTATTTTGCTAGCCCATGCGAAGGTTATCACCTCACGAGAGCGGTAGGTACTCTACTCCCTCCTAGAAAGGACTGAGCTCGGGTCGAGAGCTTTATGCATGCAAATGCAAAGTCTGGTGTGTGAGAAGGAACTTCATCTTATTAATTTCCACAAAGCACTCAAGAAATCAACAAAAGAGCATCAAACAACATCAAAACTTTCCAAATTTAGACCACCAAACTTAGACTTAGTATAACACAAGATTAAATTATGGCTCGACTCACTTAATTGTCCCCAATGGAGTCGCCAAGCTGTCATAACGTTTCCTAGGGCTAGGTCGTTAGACATTAAACAAATGGAGTCGCCACCAATCTTTTTTAACCTATGTGTGATTGGCCACCTAATGACTTTAAAAAACTGGTCTACATTTTTAGTTTTGGGTTCGAGAGTTCGTTTACGTGTAGGGAAGGTTATAGCACCCCTACAACGCCCAAAATTGGTACCATTTTAATCTTGTGTTATTTTAACTTAGTCTTAATTATGTGGTCTTTTAATTTTTTGTTTAAATATTGAAAATTCTTTTAAGAATCCTCCATCATTCTGAATGAACTCTAAAAAGACTCTTCTCACCTCAAGAGTATTCAAGGGGTACCATTCGACTCCCGTGAAGAGGCTCCATCGTCGGAAGTATTTTTAGAATTTCATTATTCCTTAATTTTTATTTAATTATTGTATTACTTTTATTTATTTATTTTAAAATATTATTTTTATATATTATTTATTAATATTTTTAGGATTTTGATATTTAATATTGAGAATATCTCTTAAATTTTCCATCATTCTGGATAAACTTAGAAGAACCTTCTCACCTAGGAATTCCTCGAGCGTTACTCATTCGCAATCACCTTAAGGATTCCATCATCAGAATTATTATTTTATTATTTATTAACTTTATTTATTATTTATTATTTTATCTTTATTAGGATATAAATTTTATTATTTATTATGTTTTTATCTTTATTTATTATTTGTTTATTTTGAAAATGCCTTCTAAGTCTTCCATCGTTCTGGATAAACTTAGAAGGACTTTCTCACCTAAGAATTCTTCAAGTGTTACTCATTCGCAATCGCCTTGAAGATTCCATCATCGGAATTAATTAATAATTTATTTATTATTTATTATTATCTTAAAAATTTTACTATTATGTTTATTATATATATTTTATAATTATGATTTTTTACGTGTTATTCTTTTTTAATTATTTGGAGAATACAGTTTAACCTTCATTTTTTGAAAATACCTTTTAAATCTTCCATCATTCTGGATAGACTTAAAAGAATTCTCTTACCTAGGAATTCCTCGAGTGTTACTCATTCGTAATCGCCTCGAAGATTCCATCATCGGAAAGGTCTAGCTCATCCTCAACATTTATTATGCCATTATCTATTAATTAAACATCTATCTTAATAACTTTTATTTATTTATCTTTTTAATTATTTTTTTATTTTTTACTTTTACTCATTTATAGTTTGTTGTCTTATTTAATTAAATTTTAACTTTATTTATTTTTCCTATTTTGTTATTTATTATTCTTGATTTTTTTTAAGTTTTAAACTCCTATATTTTATTATTTTAATTATCTTTATTATAAGAAAAGCAACCTTTTTTTTGAACAATATGAGAAAAGCAACTTAAAGTATCAAATTCAATGATTAACCATTAATAACAAATACTAGACGTAGCATCATAAAAGTGCAGGAACAATACTTACCTTGTAATTGGATTGGCCAAAGTAAAATAGTTTGAGCTTTGTGGACTAATTACGTGATTTGCTCTTGGAATTGATGGCCGAAAAGCAACCCCTTTAACTCGATCCTAGCACTGCTTCGTCTGCCTTCCTTAGCTTGATTCCTCGTTCTTCCTTGTCGTCGCTGGTACTGCTACCTTGTATATTTTTTGTTATTTTCTCTCAAAATTGTTCCCCCTTCAGTTATGGGATTTAACCCTTTTTATAGTCATAAATTTGTTAGAGTCCTAATACAACTCAACCTATTGTATTAATTATCTTTTATTTTTAATATTTTATCTATTTAATTTTTATGTTAATCCTAATCTAACTCTATCAACTTTAATATTAATCTAAATAATTATCCTAAAAAATCTAATTATCCTAACCTAAAATTAATTTTATTTTCTTTTCTTTTCTTATCTCTTCTTTTTCTTTTTTATCATCATTCCTAAATCCTATTTTAATTTTAATTTACTAATTAATGTTAATTCTAAAATCTAAAAAAATTCTAACTTAATTGTAGCCTAATTCTAAATTAAAATACAATGTCACCCAATCCAATTAATTATTTTTACAAATTAAGATTCTGGACAAAATAAGGTGTCTACACATGTCACCATGGATTTCGTCATGGGATTGCCGAGAACTAGAAGGAATCATGATGCGATTTGGGTGATAGTAGATCGATTAACTAAGTCGGCCCATTTTCTTGCCATGAAATCTATTGATCCCTTAAGTGCATTGGCAGACCTTTATGTGAGAGAAATAGTTCGATTACATGGTGTCCCGATGAGTATTACTTCAGATAGAGACTCTAGATTTACATCTCGATTTTGGGAACGCTTTCAAGAAGCCTTGGGGTCACATCTCAATTTCAGTACCGCCTTCCATCCTCAGACTGATGGACAATCTGAGAGGACTATACAGACCTTGGAAGATATGTTGAGGGCATGTACTATTGATTTTAAAGGCTCATGGGATGACCACTTACCCTTAGCCGAATTTGCCTACAACAATAGTTACCATGCTAGTATTGGAATGGCGCCATATGAGGCCTTGTATGGACGGAGATGTCGATCTCCAATCGGTTGGGAAGAAGTGGGTGATATAAAGTTGTTTACTCCTGAGCTTGTTGAGCGAGCTTCAGAAGATGTTAGATTGATATGTGAGAGACTCCGAACAGCTCAAAGCCGACAAAAGAGTTACGCGGACACTCGGAGGAGAGAATTGGAATTTGAAGTAGGGGATAGTGTCTTCTTGAAGGTCTCTCCATCAAAGGGCATCATGAGGTTTGGCACGAAAGGGAAGTTAAGTCCTCGATTTATTGGTCCATTTGAGATTTTAGAGAGGGTTGGAGACGTTGCATATCGATTAGCCTTACCGCCACAGCTATCGAGTGTGCATAATGTCTTCCACATATCCATGTTAAGGAAATACTATCTGGATCCCTCTCACGTGATAGCATGTGAACCACTTGAGATTCGAGAGGACTTAAGTTATGTAGAGAGGCCAATCAGAATTGTAGATAAAAAGGAGAAGGTGTTGAGATCAAAGACTATTCCTCTGGTAAAAGTTCTATGGCAGCACCACTCATCTGAAGAAGCTACTTGGGAACTTGAAAGCTTAATGAAGGAGAAGTACCCCCACCTATTCCAGCCGGACATGGAAAATTTGGAGGACCAAATTTCTTAAGGTGGGTAGAATGTAACAACCGGAAAATCTTTACTATATTAAAATTAATTGTCTATTATTTAGCACAATTTTATAACTAATAAAAATAAATTTAAAATAATTATATAGGGACATGTAGACGTGTGGACATCTCGGCACGGCTTAAGTAGTCCCGAAGATGAGAGATCTTGCCTACTTCGAGCTCGGGAGCGACAAGCTACAGTAAGCCCATGAATTTGGTTAAGCCTTGTGTAAATCAACTAAGTTCATAAAGTTGATTTAATGTAGTTTAATTAGTTAAATTCGGAAATAATAGAATTATTTAATCTGAGTGTGAGTCTTGGGTGTAGTTACAGATTATATATCATATATATATAATAATAATAAGTATTGTATACACATATATAATAAAACAAAACAAATAAAATAAAATACTACAACCAAGTACCTACATAATATAAAATATACTTATATATAATATAGGAATAATATAATAATAGTAAAAGGATGAAACTGATTGGCTCTTTAAAGAAGCCAATCGGCTTCCTTGCTTTACCCATTCACGTGGGAACCAAGAGAATTAAAACAAAACAAAAGTGTAAACAAAAGAAAAGAGAGAAAGCAGATCTGGAAAGTGAATGGGAAAGAAACAGAAGGAGTGACAAGAGTGAAAGAAAATTGGAGAGATTGGAGCTTTAGCTCTTGACGGAAACAGAAACAAGGTCACACTTCAGCCTAAAGAATGGAGACAGCAAGTGCCCTCTCGGCTGAAGCATTTAGGGATTAAATCGAGATGAGAAGGAAAGAACGACAGCATTCACAACAGAGGAACTATTCTCTCGCAAGATTGAGACAGAAAAACAGCAAGGAAAGCTGGAGGATGAGAACGTGGGCTGGTGCGTGAAAGAAGGAGGCGTATGTGGTGTCATTTTAGATTAAGAACAAATCTACAAGAAAGGCACTAAAACAGGGTACTCCTTACTGTTACTGGACTGAAGGAGAGTGGCTCGAAACGGTGGGAAGCTGAGTGGGTAAACTAAAAAAGGGACAAAGGCCAGTGAGTACACACAGCACAAGTTCGAAGGGACAACAACAAGCCTCTTATTGTCCTTCACCACTAGCCAAATTAAGGAAGGCCACAGTGATTCTCGACCATAAGAAGGGACAGCTGCTAAACAAGTGAGGGAAAATGGCAACAAAAATAGAAAGACAATAAACAAAAGGGAAGAGGGATCCCGACAGTGGTAAGGGTAAGAGTTAATATTAAATTATGCTTTTAAATAATAGATGTAGAGTGATGGGTAAAGGTAAATATTTTTGGGTGTAGGTTTAAGTGATAATTGAAAATTCAAGAAGGATAAAGCCAAAAGGAAAATTTTGGCAGCCAAAAAAGAAGTTTTAAGGTAATGATCTTATGAAAGAAGTTAGAATATAAAATTTCCTAAGTGAATAAATAATATAAATTTTTATTTTTTGTGTGCTTTAATGTAGGAGGAAATTTTATGAGATAGATGATGATGCTCAATACCCTAAACTAAAGGCTAAAGTAAAGAAAATCAAAGAAGTATTAAAAAGTTCAAGGTGTACAAGGGTGCGACACCAACATTTGTGTGGTACACATTAGGTAAGGGAATATACGGTAAATGCCTGTCAGTCTACTGCTTATGCATGTTTAAATTAATGTTATTTAATATTTATGGATTTAAATGCATCTTTGGTTAAATGTCCAAATACGTTAGATTGAGTTTTAAATGCATAATGTTTTGGATTTGGACTTGGATTTGGATTTGGATGTGTATTGGAAATTGTTGTATTGAAGATATATTGCTTGATTGAATTTTTCTACAGGTATCTGATTTGTAGTTATGACACTGGGTAGTGTTCTACCTATGCCGTTATAATGCCGAAATTTCGTTAGAAATTGTCTAAATAAGTTTCTTGATATTAAATTGGATTTATTAAATGCCTTTAAAACCTCATGCATATTAATCACTGCTATTTGTTATCTAGATTTCGTACGATTAGATTTTTAAAACTATAAGTATGTGGAACGGTTTATGCCTTTAGTACTCAACCTATTTTGTAAGATATATTTCAAAACGAGTTTTGACTCATGATATATGTGATGATGTATAGTCCCTGTGTGGCATTTGGAAATGCCTGTGTGGCACTTGGAAATGTCTATGTGGCACTTGCCTGTGTGGCATTTTATTATGCCAGTGTGGCATTCAGTAAGCCTGTGTGGCATTGAGGCGCCGTATACGTAATTGCGTCATGGATCCCGCCTGTGTGGCAAATGGGTAGCGGTAATTACGTATGATTGTCCGACAACTAGTCGTGACTTGTACCTCAGCTACCAGATGATCACTGGTGCTGAGATGATTCATGATCATGGATAGAGCCCGGGTATGGGACACTGACCACTGCTAGCTACAGTGGATGCTTTCATAGAAAGCTTCTTGGCTATATTTCCAAAGATTCATGTTACGTTACTGAATCTCCTAATGCTCGTCTCATATAAATGTTTTTAAATGTATATTACGATACTGTTACAAAGACGAGCGAATGTATCATTTCTACTACTACTATATATATCTTGATTCGGTGAATGCTTGAGTACTAAATTGTTTTGAAATTTCTTGGCATAACATTTTATAACTTATAAACTATGGTTTATTGATTTGGTATTATTTCCAATAAAACATCTTTGAGCATGAGTTTTGGCACGTTCATTCACGCATGCACATGCATTTAACATAATAGAAACCTAACATCATTTAGCGTATGCTTTCTTACTGGGCTTTCCCCAAAGCTCACCCCCTTCCACCTCAGATTATTTCAGGTAGACTCGACACGAGCGTGGTGCATCGAGAGTCTTTTTGTCGAGCTGTAGAAAGCTATAATTTGAGCCAAGGTATAGTCTTTTGTTCTTTTGTTTATATCCCAGACTAAATTCTTTTGTGTACACAGTGTATAGGATTCGGGATGTAAGTACTAGGTGATATCGAGTCTATAAACATACTGTGATTCGTAGTTAAGTTGTAATCTCGATATGTTTATATATTGAATCACTTGGATGTCTAATATTTCAGAAGTTACATGGAGGTTTGAAATTTCTACAGGTTGAAACGATGATGTACTTAGTATGGGGATGGATACTAGACTAAAATAGGGGCGGAGTTTTTCAGTGTCGTTTTCGACACGTCTTACTAGAAGACTATATTGGGACCTTGGACAACTAGTCTTAAATAACTATAGGAGTGGGACTCTACTCATTAGGTTTTAGCTACACTGAGCGAGAGACAAACATAGGAAGTGAAAGAAAAAGTTAGCCCGAAATTCCCGGCTTCCGAGGGCGTTACATCATGTATATTTCATTTTTTTTATTGAACACTACATTGATTTCATTCCACTTACAAATATGTCTGCTGTGCATGTATTAATCTGAATATAAATATAAAATTCCACATGTACCTATACTCCTGACATATCAATTTTATTGATCTTTTCCACTACCTTGTAACTTCCGTTACCACGCGCACAGATGAACTATCTGGGATGGTGAGTAAGGGGGGTGAGCTTTGGGAAAAGCCCAGTAATAAAAAGCATATAAAAGAGTGGTACTATACCACTATATGCAATAAAAATCATAAATTTAAATTTTATAAATAAAATAATACATATGGGTGCATGTAAACATTTATTGAAAACTCTTTTAAAACATATATTGTTCATATAAATATTCATTGTTCAAATCATTTAAAATCAATCTATCTTTAATTCAATCACTGTTCATATACTGTTCATATATTCTTTCACGGTTCACTTTTCAAATCATTTCAATCAAATCTGTCATCTGTTTGTAAATCAATCATTTCATATACTGTGTAAAATAATAGAGTGCGAGCATCTAAGAAACCCATACACGAACTATATCCCTATAGGGTCTTGTATAGGATTAGGCATACCCACATGGGGTTAGGCATCCAGCCCTAAGCCGTTCCTACCTGTAACAATGGCCATTGTCGAAGATTTACGGTGTACACTCGTTAGTGACAACTGTGATCGAAAAAAGGGAAAGGTACTGGGGACCTGTGCACAGTCTCCCAACCCTAATCATCAATCTGTATGCATGAATCCACACGGAGCCAACACTCTTTAAAAATCATGTTCATAAATCGATAAAACTCCAATGAAATCATGTTCATATAAATTGTTCTAAATCAATGCATATTCATATAATCAAATAAACATTCATTTGCTATAAATCAATCTCATGAAATTCTCTAACAAAATCTCATATATTCAAGTAATAAATTTATATATAAAATATCATTTTATTCTATGTAAAAATACTATAAAATAACTTTAAAATAATTCTTATGTAATCATATGGCTTAAAACATGTTGTAAATCCATATAATAAATTTTCTATTATTTATTTAGAAAATAGGGTGCATGGAAGATTCAAGAGTAGGATTTCTAAAATTTTCTATAGAAATTCGATTTAAGTTCTATTCAAACCCCTTGCATAAAAACCACAATTCCAATAATTCAAATCACCATTTACTCGCATGCAAGCACAGTATTTCCTACACTACTTCCATATACTATTCTTTACTTCAATTTGCAATGTGGGATAATCGATCCGAATTGCACCACTATGCCTCTTATTTCTCCAAATTACAAGCTGCAGGATAACATTTTGAAAATAGTCAATATTCACTGTTCAAAGTTGTAAAATCCTTTTATTTTCATAAACTTCTATTTTTATTTATCAACACTTGAAAAATAATATTTTGGAATTCCCATGAATTCCTATGGTGACTAAATAGGTTAAATGAAATTTAATTAATTTAAGTGCTTAGTTGTATTTCCTCACTATATATATAAATATATATATATATATATATTGCTATCTAACCCTTTATCCATTAAAAATTAATTTCTTTCCTTCATGGACAGCTCACACCAAAATTGCCCTGTTCCTTGATTGTTCCTATTATTTTCTGTCTTCACATCATATCACCAACATCATATTCTTTGGTATGACCGAATGGCTCTCTTGCAAAACCAATTATTTCTTCAATTTATTTTATGACTATTTCATGACCGAAGGCTACACCACTGTCACCCACTTCTTTTAATGTTCGATTGTCTAATTTTCCATTAGCTCACGTTTCTACTATTTTAAGTTTCATCTTTCATGGTTATTTTATATCCTGTCCAGCTTCTATTTTTCATTATTCATGCCATTAGTCAATATTTGTACACTCTAAGATTTTCTATAGTCAACTACCTAGTAATCCATCAATTTCATATTTTAACAGCTTTAATTTATGGCAATATTTATCACGTCCTTTGCTGCCTATTTCCTACAGTTTACACTGCAATGTAAGCTAAATTTTCTTTTCTTTCTTAATGGCTGGCTACCTACTTCTTCTTCAGCCCATTTTTCTTTTTTTTTCTTCCATATTCGGCTGTACAAAACAGCCAAGATTTTCTCCTCTTTCAGCCCACGTTTGCTGACTAAATTAAAGACTCTACACTTATTTTCAAAATGTGGTCAGCTTCCTTTCTCATTGTTCACGTCAATAACACTTATTTTCATATTCAAACCCTCATGGCTGAATATACTACAGCACTCCAAATTCAAGTTTTTTGTTTACTAAATTTCATGGCTATACTTCCTTTTCCATTTCCATGCCATTCACGTTACCAACATCAGCCCTATATTTTCTGTCATTTACGCCAACATCATCAAGAACTCAGCCCCCTCAAACGCCATTCACACCATGCTTACTCCCTTCCCTTAATTCATCATAGACATGGTAGCTTCTATACCTATATTTTAATCAATTAAATTCCATGATTTCATTTTATTTTCTGTTTCAGCCTTTATTTTCCTACTTCACGCCATTAACAGCCACCACAATACAGCCCCCCAACACCATGACAGAATACCCTACCCTGCTTTATTCAAATTTTTATTCAAAATCCTAATCATATCCATCATCTATACATCCAATTCAACCACCAACAAGAGGAGAAAGTGAATGAAATAAAAGCTGTAATGTTACCTGTGCAGAACCGTTACTTCCAGCAGCAGGGGAGCTCTGTTTTGGCTGATTTAGGCTAAGATTTTTGGATGTTTAGGAAGCTTTTTAGGTAAGGAATAACTTTTATTAAAGAGCCTAAGGAATTAGATGAAAAAAGGAAGGGATTTAGCTAGCTGACGTAAAGGATTTCTGGACAGAAAAATTAGGATTCAACGTTGCAGCAGAGCAGATCGGGTGGAAAGGCGGAGGAAATTGGTAGAAATAACTAGAAGATGGTGTCTTGGTTTTATTCTATTGGCCCACAATTATATTTTTAATTTATTAATTCTGCCCATAATTTTAAAATGGATAAAATATCCTCTTTTACTTCCCAAAATCCATTAATATGTCACTGAATTGTGTATTTTTTATCAAGTCAGATTTATACATTAAATTTTTATTTATTTAATTATTTACTATAGCCAATATTTTATCATGACATTATATTGTTATTATTTTTATTTTTACTTTTACTTTTTTTTTATAACCACAACATATAGGAAAATTAGTTTCCATAACTCTACTCAGTATTTTAAATTTAGCACTTTTAATAAGTGTAGGAAGAATGAAGAAATTTGGGATCTCACACTTAGCAATTTTAATGTAAAATAATTTGTATGATAATTATGTAATTAAATGATTTAATAATTTTATTTAATAATAAAATTAAATTAATAAATTTGTGTGTTAATTAAATAAGATTGATAGTTTATTAAACATGCAGTTTGCATGTAATTTGTATATATGTATGATTTGATTTATTTGCATGATGATTGTATGACATGTTGATTTAGTTTGCATATGTAATTAGGATTTAATAAAAGTAATGTAGTTTGTATGATTTATAGAAAAGATTTTAGAAATTTAATTTTAGAAAATATAGGTTTTTAGGGTTATAAGAAATAAAGAAAGATAAATAAAATAAAAATAAATTAGATCATATTAGATTAAATTACAAATATGGATAAAATAGAATAAAGATTGGATAAGAAAATAATATAATTATATTAAGAAGATGAATACAAATTATTCAATGATGAAATTCAAAGAAAGTCAAACGGTACTCGTTAAGAATTTCTAGTTGAAAATTTTGTTTTAAACTGAAACATTGATGGAAGATTTAGAGTAAATTTCAATACAAATAATATGTATTCATTTTCAAAATAATTAAACTTAAAAATAAGTAAAACAAATATGTGACGTCCCCGTTACTTCATCTTATCATTTATCTTTTTTCCTTCTTATTTAGATTTAGTTCATCCAGTGTCGTTTTTCCCTTAATCTTAAGCTAATCATTTAATAGGTCATGAAATTTTATTCAATTTCCATAAACATAAAAATGATATATATAAATATCATTCCATTTCCACAGAATCTCATACATCATCTTAACTTACATCCCCGACATCTTATATACATAAATTTCTACTTGTACTGTACTGTAGCTGAATTACAATTTAACTTTACATATGAACATATAAGTATACCTTCTATGCTAACTGGGAAGCGTATCGAGAAGGTACACTTCGATTCTTCAAGCACAAGCTCCTCTAGTCGGAGCATGGTTCACTTCAGGTAGTCTGTAGGAAAAATAGTCGTAAAAGGGTGAGTTTACGCTCAGTAAGAAAAATATGTAAAAGAGCGTACTATGCCTCTATATGCATTTTTCCTACTTGGCTCTATAATGTAATGTAAAACATTATAAAGCATGCATCATACTTCTTTCTTTAAAACATCATACTTCTTTATACATACATCTTGTACTTTGAAATAGATGGAGACTATGTACAATGTTTAAGCGATTGAGTCGTCATATGAACCGTTCATTCCCATTCATATGACTCATATGACTCTAATCATGCATTAGTACATTGGTATACCATGTAGAGGTCAGGGATTCTCTCCTGCCTTGATAATATCATAGTGAGCACTAGTCAGGTGTCACTTATGGTCTTGAGGACCGGACTAGGGTTCCTCACTTAACATACATATTACTGAGGACTTGATCAGAGTCTCTCAGCCATCAGAAATGCATAATCATTACGCAGTCCATAGCCTCAAAACATTTATAATATACTTTTCAGAAAACACCTTTGTGTTTAAATCAATTAAGCTTTGAAAGCTCTTTTCATACATGGCAGTCGACTGGTCTTATAGGGCAGTCGACTGCTGCTTCATAACTTCATTTCTAGAAATTATTTTCATTTAAATTTTCTGATATTTTCATATTTGAAAATACATGGGGGCAATCGACTGGTCCATATAGCAGTCGACTGGTTTTCAAACAGAATGCTTCTTAAGAAATAGTAGTCGACTGGTCATATAAGGCAGTCGACTGTTTTTGAAACAGAATGCAATTTGGTAAATAGCAGTCGACTGTCCCATATAGCAGTCGACTGGTTTGAAATAGAATGCTTCTGGGTAATTAGCAGTCGACTGGCTTACATAGGAGTCAACTGGTTTGCACCGGTTTTCGGAAAACGGCGTTTTAGTTGTCTCTAGGCAGTCGACTTTCCTTTATGGCAGTCGGCTGCCCCTAGCCTAATTGGCACTAGGGAACAAGTCCGAAAATGCATCCTTTCCTATATAACATCAACTGATGCTTCTCTCCAAACCACATAAAATCATTATAAAACATGCGGACATAGCCGCCTTACGTCCGTTAGATAGATTTCTTACCTCAATTTCTTCGGAAACACGAAATCACTTGATGCGTCACCTTAGCTTTTCACTTCTTCAACCTAAAATCATCATACCACATCAAACCTTAAATTAAACTACATACACATGTTATACTAACTTAAAACAACTCCAAACCAAGAACGAAATTGCAAGAATCATCTATTTCTCTTACCTTCACTAGAGATCAAAATCTCAAACTTTGAGATCTCTTCCAATACTTGAAATCAATCCACCAAACTTTGGATATCACTTAGTCTAGTGACAAGGATTATTTTTCGTTCTACGAACTTAGTGGATTAGTGGAAGAGTAAGGTGGTTTAGCAAGGTAGCTAGAGATGGAAGCTTGGAAGCTTGGATAGAACGAGAGGGAGAGGGCTGGAGGTAGAGGCTGACGTTGGGAGATGATAGTGAGGGTGATGAGTCATGCCATTTCATTAAATGCATGCTCATCTCATCTTCTATCTCAGCCATTAGCATCCCTTTGACTCAAGACTATTGACCATCAATTAATTCCTCTTCCACATGACTCGTCCATTTAATCTCCAATCAAAATTCTGATTTTATTTATTTTCTCATGCTTTATTCATTTTCTGATAGCTCCATAATTCATTTGACTAATTACTTCCCATTCTATTTATTCCTTACATGTTCCATACATTAAACATACATTATTTATGCATCAATTACACATCAACTTCATAGTCATTTAATCATATGAAATTAAAATACTTTACAAACATACAGGAATTACATGAAAATTGGGGATCTCACATCCTCCCTATCTTAGAAAATTTGGTCCTCCAAATTTGCCTTAGCTTGTCATGTAAATAATTCTGGATACCTTTCCTTCATTAAGCTCTCTAGCTCCCATGTAGCTTCTTCCATCGTATGGTATTGCCAGAGAACTTTCACTAACGAGATCGTCTTAGACCTCAAAACTTTCTCTTTTCTGTCCAAAATCCGAATCGGCTTCTCTACATAGCTCATATCTTCCCTTATCTCTAAGGGTTCATACTCAATGACATGAGACGGATCCGGATTATACTTCCGAAGCATCGATACATGAAACACATTATGCACTCCCGATAGCTCCGGAGGCAATGCCAATCTATAGGCAACATCGCCTATTCGATCTAAAACCTCAAATGGACCAATGTAACGAGGACTCAGCTTACCTCGTCGGCCAAATCTCATGATCCCTTTGGATGGAGAAACTTTCAAGAACACAAAATCTCCAACCATGAACTCAAGTGGCCTCCGTCGAGCATATGCATAGCTCTTTTGTCTACTCTGAGCTGTCTTAAGCCTCTGACAAATCAACTTAACAACTTCTGATGCTTGCTCGACTAGATCTGGAGCCAATAACTTACGTTCGCCCACTTCTTCCCACCCAATCGGAGATCGACACCTTCTTCCATACAAAGCTTCATATGGTGCCATCCCGATGCTTGCATGTTAACTATTATTGTATGCAAACTCAGGAAATGGCAGATGGTCATCCCAGGAGCCTTTAAAGTCCATAGCACAAGCCCTCAACATATCCTCGAGCGTCTGAATTGTGCGCTCGGACTGTCCATCAGTCTGCGGATGAAAAGCTGTGCTAAAATTTAACTTAGATCCCATTGCTTCCTGAAAATGCTCCCAGAAATGGGAAGTAAACCTGGAATCTCTATCAGAAGTGATGCTCACTGGAACACCGTGTAGTCTTACGACATCTTTTACATACATATCTGCCAAAGCATTGAGTGTATCAGTTGACTTCATAGGTAGGAAGTGAGCTGATTTTGTCAATCTATCGACAATCACCCAAATACCATCATGATTCTTCTTGGTTCTGGGCAATCCCATAATAAAGTCCATCATAATGTGTTCCCACTTCCACATAGGTATAGGCAAAGGGTGCAGTAATCCTGCTGGCTTTTGGTGCTCTACCTTGACCTGTTGACATGTAAGACATTTTGCTACAAAATCTGCTATGTCTCTCTTCATGCCCTTCCACCAGTACATCTTGCAAAGATTGTGATACATCTTCTTATTTCTTGGATGTAACGTGTACTTAGTGGCATGTGCTTCAATCAAGATCATCTTCTTCAATTCGTCATCATTAGGAACACAAATACGACCTCCAAACCTCAAAATTCCATCACTACTGACATTAAATTCTGAGGTCATACCTAACTGCATCTGATTCATAGCCTCTATGCATCTATCATCTTCCTTTTGAGCACTTCAGATTCTGTTCATTAACTCTGGCTCAATCCTTAAACTAGCCATCATTCCAATTTGCTCATAAGTCATAACATTAAGGTTGAGACTTGCGAATTGCTCAATTAGTTCATGCTCTTTTATCATCATATAAGACACCATACTTACATGCTTCCGGCTTAGAGCATCCGCCACCACATTGGCTTTCCCCGGGTGGTACAAGATCTCACAATCGTAATCCTTTAGTAGCTCGAGCCATCTTCTTTGCCTCATGTTTAATTCCTTCTGGGAGAATAAGTATTTCAGACTTTTGTGATCCGTAAAAATCTGAAATCTCTCACCATATAAGTAATGCCTCCATATCTTGAGGGCAAATACCACTGCAGCTAACTCCAAATCATGAGTCGGGTAATTCTTCTCATGGTCCTTCAATTGTCTGGAACCATAGGCTACTACCTTACCATGCTGCATTAACACGCATCCCAAACCTTGCCCTGAGGCATCACTATACACCGCAAATCCACCTGAACCACTAGGGATGGTGAGAATCGGTGCAGTCATCAGCCTGTGCTTCAACTCTTGGAAGCTACACTCACAGGCTTCATTCCACTCATACTTCACTTCCTTGCGCGTCAAGCGTGTCAGTGGAGCAGCTAACTTCGAGAAACCCTCTACAAACCTCCTATAGTAGCCAGCTAAACCCAAGAAACTCCTAATCTCCATCGCAGTCTTCGGTCTTTCCCATTGAACCACCGCTTCAATCTTTGATGGATCAACTGAGACTCTATCTTTACTGATAATGTGACCTAAGAAGGAGATCTGATTCAACCAGAAATCACATTTACTTAGCTTGGCATATAGTCCTCTATCTCTGAGGGTCTCCAAAACAATCCTCAAATGCTGCTCATGCTCTTCCCATGACCTCGAGTACACCAAGATGTCATCGATGAAGACAATGACAAACTGGTCCAAGTATTGCTTAAACACATCATTCATCAAATTCATGAAGGCTACGGGTGCATTGGTTAATCCAAACGGCATCACCAAGAATTCATAATGGCCATACCGTATCCTGAAGGCAGTCTTAGGGATATCTTCATCTTGGATCTTCAACTGATGATATCCCGATCTCAAGTCTATCTTAGAGAAGACTTGTGCACCCTTTAGCTGATCAAAGAGGTCATCTATCCTGGGAAGAGGATACTTATTCTTGATTGTCACTTTATTCAACCACCGGTAGTTAATGCATAACCTCATACTACCGTCCTTCTTCTTGACAAAAAGCACAGGAGCACCCCAAGGGGATACGCTGGGTCGTATAAATCCCTTGTCTAGTAACTCCTGAAGCTGCTTCTTAAGTTCTTCCAATTCTACCAAAGCCATCCGGTAAGAAGCTCTTGATATAGGCTCAGTCCCCGGCACCAAATCGATAGTGAACTCCACTTCCCTATCCGAAGGAAGTCCTGGAAGATCATCCGGGAACACCTCGGGAAAATCTCGGACTACAGGAATATCATTGAGTCCAGGACGTTTCTGATCTACGTCCTCCACATAAGCAATGAATCCTTCACATCATCATACACATTATCCATTACTTTCATTTGCAAACAATTCAAAATCAAACATACTTTCATATTAATTTCTTGCAAAATTTACAACATAGCTAACGGGTGAAGAGAATTTTACACTCTTAGCATAACAGTCCACTATAACATGATTGTTAGCTGACCAATCCATACCTAAAATAACATCAAACCCATACAGATTCAATAGGATTAAGTCAGCCTTAGATTCTCTTTCTCCGACCCGTAGCTTACAGTTTCTATACACCAACTCTGTCACTTGTGATTCTCTAAGTGGTGTGCTTATCTTTAATGAGTGTTCTAAAGTCTCAGGCTCAACAGGTATTTTCATAGCAAACTTAGGAGACACAAAAGAATGCGTAGAGCCTGGATCACACAATGCTATGACATTCACATCAAACAGGTAAATTGTACCTTTAATCACTTTGGACGAGGCATCGGCAGACTCTTCGTCGATGGCAAACACTCGTCCTTGGGTCACAGCTTTCTTTCCCTTCTCAGCAGCAGTGGCCTTAGGTTGCGGTTTAGGGGTCTTATCTGATTCGTCAGGCATCCTCGGATCTCTTTGAGGGCAATCCCTAATCATGTGTCCTTTCTCCCCACATCTAAAGCAAGCACCACTCGCCAAGCGACATGGTTGTGATCCATGAAACTTCCCGCACTGCTCACATCTTTGCATCATACTCTTTGGTGAGCTAGCGGTACTTCCGACTTGATTTCAGGATCGCTCATCACTTATCTTGATCCCAGTAGCTTTAGGAGTACCTATATCATTACCATCATCATCATAACTCCAACTTCAATATAATTCCATATAACTATTAAATTAATTTAAAGATCATCTTTCTATACTTTACTTACCTATAGAAACTCCTTCAGATCGTCTACTCCTCCGAAATGGATACCTATCGCTCGAAGCTTTCTCATCCGACTTCCGCTTCATCGGTTCCTTGCCTTTACCCTTGGCTCGGAAGTCAGCATGGTGTAGATCATAGTCCTGCTCACACAGCTGAGCCTTACGGACAGCTTCTCCATAGGTGGTGATATCCATCGGATACAGTTTAGATCTAATCGGGGACTTCAATCCCTCGATAAATCTGTAGATTTTATGCCCTTCGTCTCTTCGGACCTCTGGATCGAATCTACTCAAGGTGGTGAACTTAGATTCATATTGATTCACCGTCATCGTACCTTGAGTTAAACTTAGGAACTCGATCTTCAGTCTATTCTGATCCGTGCGTGGGATGTATTGTTCATGAAAAGCTTCCACAAATCTGTCCCACGTGACCTCATCATATCGGGCCTCTAACACGGTCTGAGTGGCTTGCCACCAATATTCAGCATCATCAATCAACAAATAGGCAGCCAAACCTACTTTCTCCCTTTCAGAGCAGGGCATGTACTCGAAAGATTTTAGAACTGCTTTCATACAGTTCTCAGCTGTCAACAAATCTCTTTCCCCCTTGAACTTGGGCGGATCTAACTTCTTGAATTCCTTAATCAATGCCACACTGGAATAAGCTCTAGGGTCCCGCCTTCCAGTAACTGGGACTGGTGGGGTTACTTCAGTAGGAGAAATAACAGTTGCAGTTGCTTGGGTACTTGTGGCCACATTCGGGAAATTAGACATAAACTGGGTGAACATCGTGGCCATGTTCTCCATATGCTTTTCCATCTTCGCTAGCCTTGTATTCGGGCTATGTGGTGGAGATGGTTGAGGAGACGGAACTGGGGGCTCTTCAGTGCAACCTCGTCCTCTTCCTTTACTTGTACTTCTTCTTCGTGAGCTCATACTGTAAATATAATCATCATTGAGCTCTTTAGTATAACTAGAAACAGCTATACTATACATTTGTATTCAGACAAGTACAGTACAATTGGGGAATATACTCTATTTCTAGCTCCTTGACACTGACAAACCTGAATCTAAACTGCTCTGATACCACTCTGTGACGTCCCCGTCACTTCATCTTATCATTTATCTTTTTTCCTTCTTATTTAGATTTAGTTCATCCAGTGTCGTTCTTCCCTTAATCTTAAGCTAATCATTTAATAGCTCACGAAATTTTATTCAATTTTCATAAACATAAAAATGATATATATAAATATCATTCCATTTCCACAGGATCTCATACATCATCTTAACTTACATCCCCGACATCTTATATACATAAATTTCTACTTGTACTGTACTGTAGCTGAATTACAATTTAACTTTACATATGAACATATAAGTATACCTTCTATGCTAACTGGGAAGTGTATCGAGAAGGTACACTTCGATTCTTCAAGCACAAGCTCCTCTAATCGGAGCGTGGTTCACTTCAAGTAGTCTGTAGGAAAAATAGTCGTAAAAAGGTGAGTTTACGCTCAGTAAGAAAAATATGTAAAAGAGCGTACTATGCCTCTATATGGATTTTTCCTACTTAGCTCTATAATGTAATGTAAAACATTATAAAGCATGCATCATACTTCTTTCTTTAAAACATCATACTTCTTTATACATACATCTTGTACTTTGAAATAGATGGAGACTATGTACAATGTTTAAGCGATTGAGTCGTCATATGAACCGTTCATTCCCATTCATATGACTCATATGACTCTAATCATGCATTAGTACATTGGTATACCATGTAGAGGTCAGGGATTCTCTCCTGCCTTGATAATATCATAGTGAGCACTAGTCAGGTGTCACTTATGGTCTTGAGGACCGGACTAGGGTTCCTCACTTAACATACATATTACTGAGGACTTGATCAGAGTCTCTCATCCATCAGAAATGCATAATCATTACGCAGTCCATAGCCTCAAAACATTTATAATATACTTTTCAGAAAACACCTTTGTGTTTAAATCAATTAAGCTTTGAAAGCTCTTTTCATACATGGCAGTCGACTGCTGCTTCATAACTTTATTTCTCGAAATTATTTTCATTTAAATTTTCCGATATTTTCATATTTGAAAATACACGGGGGCAGTCGACTGGTCCATATAGCAGTCGACTGGTTTTCAAACAGAATGCTTCTTAAGAAATAGCAGTCGACTGGTCATATAGGGCAGTCGACTGTTTTTGAAACAGAATGCAATTTGGTAAATAGCAGTCGACTGTCCCATATAGCAGTCGACTGTTTTGAAATAGAATGCTTCTGGGTAATTAGAAGTCGACTGGCTTACACAGCAGTCGACTGGTTTGCATCGGTTTTCGGAAAACGGCGTTTTAGTTGTCTCTAGGCAGTCGACTTCCCTTTATGGCAGTCGGCTGCCCTTAGCCTAATTGGCACTAGGGAACAAGTCCGAAAATGCATCCTTTCCTGTACAACATCAACTGATGCTTCTCTCCAAACCACATAAAATCATTATAAAACATGCGGACATAGCCGCCTTACGTCCGTTACATAGATTTCTTACCTCAATTTCTTCGGAAACACGAAATCACTTGATGCGTCACCTTAGCTTTTCACTTCTTCAACCTAAAATCATCATACCACATCAAACCTTAAATTAAACTACATACACATGTTATACTAACTTAAAACAACTCCAAACCAAGAACGAAATTGCAAGAATCATCTATTTCTCTTACCTTCACTAGAGATCAAAATCTCAAACTTTGAGATCTCTTCCAATACTTGAAATCAATCCACCAAACTTTGGATATCACTTAGTCTAGTGACAAGGATTATTTTTCGTTCTACGAACTTAGTGGATTAGTGGAAGAGTAAGGTGGTTTAGCAAGGTAGCTAGAGATGGAAGCTTGGAAGCTTGGATAGAACGAGAGGGAGAGGGCTGGAGGTAGAGGCTGACGTTGGAAGATGATAGTGAGGGTGATGAGTCATGCCATTTCATTAAATGCATGCTCATCTCATCCTCTATCTCAGCCATTAGCATCCCTTTGACTCAAGACTATTGACCATCAATTAATTTCTCTTCCACATGACTCATCCATTTAATCTCCAATCAAAATTCTAATTTTATTTCTTTGCTCATGCTTTATTCATTTTCTGATAGCTCCATAATTCATTTGACTAATTACTTCCCATTCTATTTATTCCTTACATGTTCCATACATTAAACATACATTATTTATGCATCAATTACACATCAACTTCATAGTCATTTAATCATATGAAATTAAAATACTTTACAAACATAGAGGAATTACATGAAAATTGGGGATCTCACAAAATATTTTCAAAAACAAAAATCAATAAAATATAGTAATAAAGATGATTAAAATAAAAAATAGAAACATAATATAAAACAATTAAAAATAATTAGAATAAAAGCAAATTTGATAGAAAAATAATTAAAGTATGATAAAAAATAATATATTAGTAGGAATTCGATATAGAGTCAATATTAGGGTTTTCATAATTTATTCAAATGATTCGATGATGAAGTCTCTTCAAACAAGTTAAATGGTATCACTTGAATGCTCGATCAAGACTACATTAAAATAGAATACGATTGAAAAAACATAATCTTTTGTCACAAAATAAGTTTTTTTTTTAAATATAATCTTTAAATTCTTTCTAGTAGTGTAAAAATGAACAAGTTCTTCTTCCTCCTCTAAAAGATGCTCGACTAAATCAACATACTTATCACAAAATTGGAACTCTTTTAATTTGCGAAAAGATCATTGCAGGGGTAGTGCACATGTTCCAAGATTTCTTGGATTATTGCCAAAAGCTTAGTAACTTGGATATAATTTAATTGCTTATTCAAAATCATTGAGCAATGATTAGAATTTCATGAATTTCTTTAAATCAGTTATTGTGGAACCTTGTGTTTTTTTTTTTGGTCAACAGAAATTCCTTTATTATGAATTCTCAGCAAAAACATGTCTTGTACAAAATATCAGTAAAAGTAATTGAAACGTACTATCAAGTTTCTTGCTTTTACTGGGAAAACGTCAATCTAAAATCAAGAAATGGAACTATACAGGTGGGGCTGTAACTCCATCTTTGTCCACAATCCCCACTAAGGAAGATGAAAAATGACTAGACCATCCAGCCAAGAACATCCCCTTTCTTGCTTGCTTAGCTAGCCAATCTGCTACTGTATTAGCATTTCTGTTAACAACATGGAATTTCCATTCTGGGAATCCTGTCATCCATACTTGAACATCCTTCATTATTGGCCAAATTCTCCAATCCATAATCTGCTTTCGCTTACTAATTACATCATGAATGGTAGCCGAATCAGTCTCCAAGATAACTCTCTCATATCTTTGATTGACTGCAATCCTCACTGCTTCCTTTACTGCAACTGCTTCTGTAATTAAAGCCGAGTCTGCTACTATCTTCTTTGCTGTTGCATATATAATGTTCCCTTCATGATTTCTAACCACTATACCAATACCAGCCTCATTTGAACCAGCATCATAAGCACCATCACAATTAATTTTTAACCAATCCAGTTCTGGTTTCTGCCAAACCTCTACAACCGATCTTTCTCTGTTTTCTGGTATGTATAACAGTTTCTCCCTATTATTTCCCCATTCATTAATAGCATCAATACATCTCCTTGCAACAATGTTTACATCAATGCTTTTACCCCCCAGTAGACAGTTGCACCTTGCTTTCCAAAGAAACCAACAGATAAATCCAATCTTCTTCAGAATTAATTTCTGTCCATCCTTATCCAGTCCTTTAACAATTTCTAGAATCCATTTATCAAAAGTAGTGATCCCAGCATTGTTTATTTTAACCCCACTACAAACTGCAAACCAGACACCTTTTGTCCAACTACACAACAATAACATATGTTCTATTGATTCTTCCTCTAGTTGGCAAAGTCTGCATAAAGGATCCTGAACTATTTTCCTTCTCCATAGCTCAATTCCAACTGGTAAGGCTTTCCTGCATATTCTCCATAAGAAGATTCTGATTTTGCTAGGTGCATCTACTTTCCAGATCATCTTCCACACCTTCCCATCTATCCAATGCGAGGTTGAAGGAGAGTTATAGACCAACTGTTTTAATTCTTTTAGTCTATGGTAGCCAGACTTGACAGAGTATATACCATTAGAACTAAAAGGCCAAATGTATTTATCTTCACCACCCACTTCACTCACAGCTATACTCTCTATAGCTTTTAGCTCTTCTGTTGTTATCCAGTTCTTAATCTGTTCTAACTTCCACCCAGCCTTGTTTCTATCCATAATTTCACTCACCTTTTCGGGTACTTCTTCCTCATTATTGGTAGGCCTTACCAGCTTCTTTCCCTTCATAGCAAATATCCAGCAGTCATCCCATATTGAAACTTTGTTCCCATCCAAAACCTGCCACATGACATTTTCTTTCAATACATCCCTGCCAACCAGTAAGCTACTCCATATCCATGAGGCTCTTGCTCCTTTTTTCGCATGCATCAAGTCATCATTAGGAAAATAAATTCCCTTCAGCATCCTCACCCATAATGCATCCGGATTACACAACATTCTCCAAACTTGTTTTGCCAACAGAGCTTCATTAAACACAGTCAAGTCTCTAAACCCCATACCACCAAGGCACTTTGACATTGTCATCTTCAGCCAACTACACCAGTGTATCCTCCTCTCCTCTTGTTTTTGATTCCACCAAAAATTTGCTACTGCAGAGTTGATTTTATCACACATTTTATTTGGGAACTTGAAACAAGTCATTGTATATGCAGGCACAGAACTGACTACTGCTTTAATGAGAACTTCCTTACCTCCATAGGATAATGTCTGCCTCTTCCAATTAGATAACTTCTTCAAAACTTTATCTAGAATATATTTAAGAGCTTCATATCTAGTTTTACCCCAACATGATTGAATTCCCAAATATGTACCTGGATTTGCAGTAGCTTTAATGCCCAAGCATCCTTCTATTTCTACCTTATCCTCTAGTGTGGCATTACTACTGAGAATAAGATTAGATTTCTCCAGATTAACCAACTGTCCAGACGCCTCACAATACTCCTGAATACATGCAGCAACATGGGAACAAACTCTTCGGTTAGCCCTGAAAAAGAAAAGAGAATCATCTGCAAAAAACAGATGGGTAAGAACTGGACACTGTCTGCTAAGTTTAATACCAACTATCCTATTACCTTGTGCTTCATTATTTATAAATCTGGAAAGAACATCGACCACTAATAAGAACAAGTATGGAGAGATAGGATCACCCTGTCTAAGACCCCTAGAAGGAGAGAAACTAGAACTGAATTTTCCATTTAGTACCAAAGAATATGATACTGTTGAAACACATTCCATAACCCATTTGATCCAAACTCTATCAAATCCCATTTGAGTAAGAACAGCTTCTAAGAAATCCCACTCCACTCTATCATAGGCTTTATTCATATCCACTTTGAGAGCAAGTTCCACCTTTTTACCCTTCTTCTTCATCTTCAAGTAATGAAATACCTCCTGAGCGATTATTATGTTGTCGTGTATTTGTCTATCTGCTACAAATGCACTTTGGTTTTCAGAAATAACCTTCCCCATAATAGGTTTTAATCTATTCACCATTATTTTGGAGATCACTTTGTAGAAAAAGTTGCACAGGCTTATTGGCCTATATTGAGTAACCAACTCAGGATCTTTCACTTTGGGAATCAATACCACATCAGTCTTGTTAACTTTTACAGGCATTCTCCCTCTATCAAAAAAATCTAACACTGCCTCCACAATATCTTCTTTAATGATTCTCCAAAATTTTTGATAGAATATTCCACTGAATCCATCTGGCCCAGGAGCCTTATATGCTCCTAATTGAAAAACTGCATTTGTAACCTCTTCTTCTGTAACCTTTCCCACCAACTTTTTATTTTCTTCTTCAGTGATCAGTTCTGGAACGTGCTTCAGAACATTACCCCAGTTCCTCCTTCCAGTTGTTTTGAACAACTCCTTGTAGTAGTCAACAAATGAACCTACTAAGCCATCCTCCTCATCAATCCATTCACCATTCACATTTTTAATTCTGATTATTCTGTTTGTTCTTCTCCTCTGAACAGTAGATTGATGAAAGAACTTAGTATTCTTATCTCCCATACTCAGCCACTTACATCTTGATCTTTGGAACCAATATATTTCTTCCTTTTTCCATAGGTCTTCCAGCTTGTTTTTTATCTTCTTTATCTCTCCATATTTTTCAACCGTCCTACATGTATCCTGGATCTCTCCCATTTTCTGTGTCAGTTCTGTCACCATCTTGTTATTATTTCGGACATTTCCCTTGCTCCACTTAATCAGTAATCTCCTACAATGTCTAAGCTTTCCCATTACTTTATCCATTTTAGATCCCCTATTATCATACATCCATCCTTCCTTTATGACATCCACACAATTATTCTCCTCTAACCATAACGCTTCAAACTTAAATCTTCTGGGACCCTTCATGGCCTCTAACTCAGTATCCACAAACAGAGGTGAATGGTCAAAGCCAACTGCTGGAAGATTAACAATCTGCATCCTCTCAAACTCTTCCAACCACTCCAAATTAACTAACACTCTATTAAGCTTCTCTTTTATAAGGACTCCTTCTCTAATACCCGACCAGGTAAACTTCTGACCTTTACTATTAACCTCATTCAAATTACATTCACAAATCATCTTTTGAAAACACTCCAACATTCTTTTCTCCTTTGGTTTTCCACCCTCTTTCTCATAATTCCATGCTATGTCATTGAAATCTCCTATACACATCCAAGGCCCCTTTATTTGCATTGCTTTTTTCTTTAAACTTTCCCATAAAGCTCTTTTTTCTTCAAAGGTAGGGTTTCCATAAATCCAAGACACCCTATATACAATTTTTTTCACCACATCTTCAATTAAAGTATCAATTATATTTTTGTCAGCTACAACAACTTTCACCTCCTTATCACCTTTCCACCATAGTGCTAAACCCCCACTTAAACCTTCTGGATCCACATATACTGCTTCTTCAAATTTCATACTCCTTCATAATTTTTCCATTTTCTCCCTTCTGTTTTTGGTCTCCATCAGAAACACAATATCTGGATCTTTTACTCTTTTGAGCTCCTTGAGAGCTTGAACTGTCAAGGTAGATCCAGCACCTTGACAGTTCCATGCAATCATCTTCATGGCTGCCTTGTGGCTGTTATAGGCCAGCCACCACCGCCTTTTTCCTCATTAAAACTCCCACCCCCATATTCCACTGGAACTTCAATTAAACCCTCCTCCTTATCTGGCGTGTGTTTTAGAGTAAGCCTTCTTCTTCTTTTCACCTTCACTCTCTGATTTTTCCCCTGGTTATAGCTTCCTACCTCAGCTCCTTTCTCCATTAAACCCCTATTGTTTCCTTCTTCTATTTGTTCTTCATAATTCACACCCCTTCCATCCACATTCAATTTCTTCCTCAATCCCATATCTACAATTTCCTCCCAACCCCTTTTTAACTTCATTCTATCAAATTCACAGACTAGCCTCGTATCAACTATGTCCATGACTTCCATACCTCTCTTTTCAATGGGCTTAAGTTGAACTATTTCATCTTCAGGAGGCAGCTCTACAATATATTGAGAACATTCAACTATGTTGTCTGTTCCAATTTGTGCAACTAAATTCCTATTAGACTCGTCCATTTCTGTACCAATTTCCTTACTATCATGGCAGACTTCTTGTCTTTGCATTTCCTCTATTAGTGCTTCTTCTTCATTCCTCTGTATTATAACATCCCATGTAGATGATTTCTCCCGGACAGTCTCTGTATCTTTTAACATTGTTTCTTTCAGAAACTCCCTTTCTTTTATCTATTCTACATTTTCTTTTTCCAATTTGGCATTTTTTCTTGACGTGTCACCAATCATACAAGCCCCACCACTCTGTTCTTCCACCTCAGCTAACTCTTTTTGTGCTAAATTT
The DNA here is from genome assembly GCA_032173925.1 of Heritiera fomes. Lineage (NCBI taxonomy): Eukaryota > Viridiplantae > Streptophyta > Magnoliopsida > Malvales > Malvaceae > Heritiera > Heritiera fomes. The sequence goes on along the minus strand of JAPDPM010000002.1, from coordinate 24,409,606 downwards.
TTCCCGCCCAATCCTTCATCTAGTTTCCCGCCCTCTGTAACCAATTCATGAAAATACTCCTTTCCTTTCCCGCCTCCTGTAACTAATTCCTGAGTAACCGCCTTTCTGACCCCACTTTCCATGCCTAATCTATGAACAACTATCTCCTCTACCCCACACTCCTTTCCCATATCGTACATCTCACGCGCCATCGTCTCCATACTACCACTATCTTTCTCAACCCCTCCTTCCTCCTTTTTCCTCCACCATCTTGAGCCAGTTCTCCATTCAGAATTATCTCTAATTGGCATCGCCCGTCACTACAAGAAAATTGATTTTCAGCGACGGAAATTTAGCTACGGAATTTTTCCGTCGCTGAAAAGTGGTATTAGCGACGGATTAGCGACGGAATTTATAATGAAATTAGCGACGGAATTAGCGACGGAAATTCGTTGGTAATTAGCGACGGAATATTTTCCGTCGCTAATTCCGTCGCTAATTATGGCGGGAGGTGCTGTTCAATCGCGCCAAATATTACCGACGGAATTAACGACAGAAATTTCTGTCGCTAAACCCAAAACTATGTAAGGAAATTAGCGACGGAATTTTTCCGTCGCTAATTCCGTCGCCAAAGGGAATTAGCGACGGAATTAGCGACAGAAAAATTCCGTCGCTAATTTCTTTGCATAATCACGTGAAAGAAAATGCAAGGAAATTAGCGACGGAATTTTTCCGTCGCTAATGCCCTTTAGCGACGGAATTAGCGACGGAAAAATTCCGTCGCTAATTTCCTTACTTATTTTCTCAAACAATATGAAGAGAAATTAGCGACGGAATTTTTCCGTCGCTAATTCCGTCGCTAAAGGGCATTAGCGACGGAATTAGCGACGGAAAAATTCCGTCGCTAATTTCTCTTCATATTTTTCACGGTGTAAGTGGAAAAATATGAAGAGAAATTAGCGACGGAATTTTTCCGTCGCTAATTCCGTCGCTAATGCCCTTTAGCGACGGAATTAGCGACGGAAAAATTCCGTCGCTAATTTCTCCTCATATTTTTCACGGTGTAAGTGGAAAAATATGAAGAGAAATTAGCGACGGAATTTTTCCGTCGCTAATTCCGTCGCTAATGCCCTTTAGCGACGGAATTAGCGACGGAAAAATTCCGTCGCTAAGTTCCTTACATTTTTGGAGAAATTAGCGACGGAATTTTTCCGTCGCTAATTCTGTCGCTAAAGGGCATTAGCGACGGAATTAGCGACGGAAAAATTTCGTCGCTAATTTCTCTTCATATTTTTTCACTTACACCATGAAAAATATGAAGAGAAATTAGCGACGGAATTTTTCCGTCGCTAATTCCCTTTAGCGACGGAATTAGCGACGGAAAAATTCCGTCGCTAATTTCCTTACATTTTCTCAAACAATATGAGGAGAAATTAGCGACGGAATTTTTCCGTCGCTAATTCCGTCGCTAAAGGGCATTAGCGACGGAATTAGCGACGGAAAAATTCCGTCGCTGATGCCTTAAATCAAAAAAATAAATAAATTTCTTTCATGAAGCATCAGTGACGGATTTTTTCCGTCGCTAAAAAGCAACAGCGACAGAATTAGCTACGGAAAAAATCCGTCGCTGATGCCTTAAATCGAAAAAAATATAAATAAATGAATTTGTTCATTAAGCATCAGCGACGGATTTTTCCGTCGCTAATTCCGTCGCTAAAAAGCAACAGCGACGGAATTAGCTACGGAAAAAATCCGTCGCTGATGCCTTAAATTCGAAAAAAAATAAAAAATTGTTTTTGAATTTTTCCCGCCTAAGCTTTAGCGGGAAATATTTTGACATAGCATTAGCGACGGAATTTCCGTCGCTAATCCGTCGGTAATTCCGTCGGTAATTCCTCTGTATGCGCGCCAAAGACTCTATATATTCTCATATTCTCTGTTTTCTCTCCTCTTCACTCCTCTCTATCTTCTTTTTTGTCCATCTTCTCGTTTTTTTCTTTGTTTTTCATCTTTATCCCTCTTTCCTTTTACTTTTTTCCTTTTTTTTTGTAAATTTACTCTATTTTTCTTTTATATTTATGTTGTCAATTTTTTTATATGATAAACTTTAATACTTATATTTTTGTTTTTTGTTTTTTGTTTTTTATTTACAGATGATGCTGATGATACGATGAGGTGCTAGTGGTAGTGGTGATACTGATGTTGAAGATAATGTATTTTTGTTTTTTTTAGTTAATTTATTTTAAGATAATGTTTATGGATTTAAGTATAAATATTAAGTTTATTTTAAATGTTTCTCTTTCACTCTCTCTCTCTCTCTCATATATATATATATAAATATAAATAATTAATTTCAGAACATTTTTTTTGACAAAATTCATAGAAATTAGCAACAAAATATGTTAAATAAGTGAAAAAACTCATCAAATTAGCGACGGAATTCATAACATTAGCGACGGAATTTCCGTCACTGATGCTCTTTAGTGACAGAATATTTATTGAATTAACAAAAATAACAAACTATCAGCGACGGAAATTCCGTCACTGACGCCTTTTAGCGACGGATTTTTTTATAAAATAAAATAATAATAAAACTATCAGCGACGGAAATTTCCGTCGCTGATGCCTTTTAGCGACGGATTTTTTTATAAAATAAAATAATAATAAAACTATCAGCGACGGAAATTTCCGTCGCTGATGCCTTTTAGCGACGGATTTTCATGTAAATTAAAAAACGAAATTATGTTTTTAGCGACGGAATTTTCCGTCACTAATGACATAAAATCCGTCGCTGATGTAAAAAAATTCCGTTGCTAATTAGCGACGGAATTACCGACGGAAATGAAGTTTTAGCGACGGAGTGAGCATCAGCGACATCGATTTTTCCAACAGAAAAATTTCCGTCGGTAATCCGTAGGTAATCCGTCGCTGAAGACCATTAGCGACGGAATTTAACTATCAGCGACGGAATTTTCCGTCGCTAATTCCGTCGCTGAAAGTTCATTTTTTTGTAGTGCGTAGCCATTGACCAAACTTCATTTTTGAAGAATCGTAAGCTGTCATACTCACCTGTTCTCCGCAAGTTTTCATCAGGTGACCAAGTCTTCCACAAGAGAAGCAGAAATCAGAGAGCTTCTCATACTTTACCTGAGCCCATAATCTCTCCTTTCCTATTCTTGGTACCCAAAAACCATCAATTAAAGGATTTTTAACACTGAATTCCACTCTAATCCTCAGAAATCCTCTCCAGAAACCCTTTTCCTTCTGGATATCCTCTGCTTTTACAAACCTACCAATCTGATTCCCAATCTTCTCACCATTCTTCATCGTCAAAGCCTCAAATGGTAGATTGTGGATTTGCACCCAAAATTCGACTTGAGAACAGACAACCTCTTCAGCAACTTCACCCCTTTGCCATTTCTTGAGTATCATACAATGCCCCATCACTGACCACGGAGTCTCTTCCACTGCTCTGTTGAGACATTCTTCAGATTTGAAGGATATCCCGTATTTATTGAAACCAACTTCGCAAATCACTGGTGCTGTTTCAATGGACCACATTCCTCTGAGTACAGCCAAAACTCCTCTTTTATTCAACATCTTATCAGCTATTATTTTTCCAATGGCCATGAATCTTGCCCATTCCGGACTGTCTCCATCACCTTCATCCAATATGATCTCCAATCCTTCCATGGAAACTCCCTTTCAAAGAAGCTGTTCTTAAAGCAAAACAGATTTGATAGATTTTAAATTGTATGAAGGTTTCATTAATCAATTCTCAGATTCTAAACAGAAAACAACCCTAGAACCTCCTAAATCTACTAAAAGAATGAATTAAAACACAATACCTAGGTGGCGATCCTATCTGATTACAAAGAAATTGACCTAAACAAAGCACGAAGGTAAAAAAACAAGAAAATCGAAACACAATGATCTAAAAAATTGAGGGAAAACAATTAGAAATTCTTAGCAGAAGAAGGAAACTCTCATTTCTAGAGAGAGAAGCTCTCAAAGTAGTGAGAGAGAAACGGACAATACCTTAGGAACCTTGTGTTTAAGTTTAAGATTTTTTGAAAATTTAATAACAATTCGAGGATTTGAACTTTCCAATTTAGACATTTGAACTCAATGAAAGATTAGCAAAATGAGTGCACTGCGTGTTTGTTGGATTTAAGATTATAAATGTATGTGCGGCGTCTAAAAGATGTTGATTTTGGGACATGAGACAGAATTCTTAGATCTGTCCCTGAATCATATAAATTATTTGCTCTACTCTTGTCATTAAAAAAGAAAAAGCGAAGAAGAGCTGTAATTTCATAAGGGCTAGTTTGTTTCAGCATTTGAATTGCACTCTATATGTAGTATTAGACTCTTATATTCATTCTCGCCCAATAATAAAAAATTATAAGTACTTTCTGAACTTCTTCCAAGAACAAAAGGATGAATGCAACAAATAGTGAATCTGACTAAAAAATTACGTACAACGCTTTCAGTGAATACGTTTAGAAAAATACAAACCAAAGCCTTAAATACAATGATAGCTATGAAAATAGATGCTAAAGCTTTATTAAATACATCCACAACTACATGAAAAATACATAATAAAGCTTTAAATACATCCATAACTACATGAAAACACATACAAAAGTTTTAAATTTAATTACATTAATGATTGCATGAAAATACATACTAAAGCTTTATATACGACAAGTACATGTCCATGAACATACAAACTAAAGCTTTTTGTTAACTACATGAATCCCAATTCCCAACTTAATCATGTATGTTCAAAGTTATGTAACAAAAAGAGCGACTAGTTCCTGTAATTCACTCGACTAAAAAAATAACTGCTTCAGCTAATGCCTTGGCTAATTATTATTCCACTGGAAAAGAAAAGGAAAAGAATTACCGACTTTTTTTTATCTTTCTTTATGATGCAAAAGAAAAAGGATATATAATTAAACTGACCGAAGCATTTGAGTTAAATGAGAAGCCTTAGCAAAATTTCCTTCTTCTCGTGCCCGGAGGATGTTGAAAATGAGAGCCAGGCGTACTTGAGTGATAGCAGTTTGTTGGATAATTTGGTAAGTTTCTTTCCTTAGTTGCTCGCACTCTTCTTCTATGGTTCCGATCTTTTCTCGAATTTGCCTTTGCCCTTCCTGAATGCTTTCTTGCTCTTTGCTTATCTCTTCCATCTCAGTTTTTAACCTTCTAAATTTTGTTGTCATGCTTCTCTTAGTATTCTTTCTCTGTCAACATTTATTAGGTAGAAACAAACCAAAAAATATAATTGAAGAGCTCAAAATGGTTCATACAAGATTTGATCCATAGACACCTCTAATTTTCATCTTCTTATTGAGTTCATGTTGTTTGAGATCATATTAGAGCTCTACTTTGAAAGCTTATGCTCTTCCAATGAAATCCTAATTGACATTTCAATTGAAAAATTGTACAATAAGAAAGAGCGGAATGTAAAATGCTTGCTGGATTTTCTCCTTAACAATTAATAAACGATCTATCGTTCATTAACTCTCATACTTTTATTCGCATGCATGTGCAGACAAAAACTAGAATAACAAAAAGAGCCAATTGGGGCCTGTATGCAAAATATCATTTGTATAGATGGGAGTGAATCAAATTTAGATATAAAAGTTTTGGTCTTTGATATTTATTAATGAATTAGTGTGTATGTGTGTCCTATCTATATATATATATATATAGATAGGATTAATAGACAAGGTACACACACAACCAAATATGAATACCTATGTTCAGTTATAGTGAATACCTATGTTCAGTTATAGTTTATACCTTTTGCTTTTGCTTGAAGCGTCGATGTCTCTCCTTTCCTGTGGATATTTTATGAAGAGAAGGCATGATCTCTTATGAATATATGTTCACTTATATCTTTTGCTAGCAATGGCAATATGGTTGCAAAGGAACATGCCTTATATAATGGATTGGATTGCAGACCTTTCCGCGTAAGCTAACTTTGTCTCGTATGAAAATTCATCTCAAGCTTTTCTATTATACTGATACGGATAACAGATCTTCTCGCGTAAGGTAACTTTGTTCAGATTGATGTTGACTACTAATTTTTCACATTGTTATTTTTCTTTTGTTTTCACAAAATGATGTTGATGAAAATTTATTTCATTAAGGAATCAAGTCTTAATGCAACATAATTTAGTTGGTTTTTGAATGGAGGAGTAAAACGATTGGAACTTATCCTAAAGTGTCTAGAAGATTGGAATTTTATTTTGGTTAAATAATAATAATAATAATAATAATAATAATAATAATAATAATAATAATACTTAGTAACTTACAAGTAGAACGATTGGAATTTATCCTAAAGTGCCTAAAAGAGCAGTCAACACATTCATATGAATGATTTAAAATCTAGGAAATGGTATCTCTCCATTCACATAGACGTGCTGCTTTGTAATTTCCTTAATCCAAAAAATACTTTCAAAATATTTTCTTAGTATTTAAAATTAAAAACTTACATTTTTCTCTCAGATCTCTTTAAAATTAAAAAATTTTACTTTTTTTGGATCTAAAAATTCGTCAAAAACTTCAATAGAAATCCTGGATTTGCTAACTAAAAAATTAAAAATCCAAAATCCAAGCCTAGCTCTCTTTGTCTTTTTTTTTTTCTTTCCCCCTCCACTTGTGATCTCATGCTGAATTTATAGGCATAAATTTTAGAATTTAGATTGGATATAAACATTTTCCTGAGCCATTTACTTTGTTTAAATTATATAAATTTTTTACATTGCAAAAATTTTTACAGTAAGATTATAAATTTTAATATTACTATAAAGTCAACTTAAAAAACATATGATTAATCATAAATTTAGTATCATTAGGGGTAAAATAAGTTAGAATTATCATAAAAATATGATTATCAACGTAAATATTAATATTAATAGATTTAAACATATACTAATTTTGCTATAATGTATGTTTATGTTAATTATTATGTGTTTATATATTTCTAACATATTTTACATAAAATAACTTTAGATTTATGTTTAATCATATGTTATTTACATTAATCTTAAATTAATTATTAAGTGTTTACAAAACTTCTAACATATTTTACACCTAATAAATTTAAATTTATGTTTAATCATGAGTTTTTACGTTAATCTTATAATAAGATCAAAATTTGTTAGTTTACTGTAGAATTCACCACTATCAACTCATTGGATATAAAGTGATAAAATAAAGCACCAAGCAGGATGACAGCTTCCTTGCTTGCCTCCTGTGTACGCCTTAGTAATTTACTGTCGTTCAAATTCCAATTAGAATCATCTTAACAATTTCGTAATATATGGGTAAGTCGACATGAACAATACAGATAAAACTGGCAGACCGTAGCAGTTGAGCAGAGCATTAAAGAATCATCTTTAATTCTTATATTCTTTATATGAGACGAGTAGGCTCGATTAACGAATAATATTATTAATAAATGATATATTTTTAATATTTAATAATAAAAATTTAAATAAATTAAATCAACAGAAGTAAGTTTGTACTAAAATATAAAATTTGAAATTAAACGCATTCTATTTAACAGAGGAAGATGTTAATTTTTCCGGTTGTTTATCAATTTCTTCCAGTCGATATGTTAAAAATATGTTGTTTCATTATAATTATAATTATAATTTTACCAGTCCGTTTAATTTCACAAAATCTTCCTTCTTCCAACAAAATTTGGCGAAAATAAAATAAATAAACGGGTATATAATTTAAATATTCAAGGCTCCAGGTCTAATTAACAAGTAATAAATTAATGTTAGCTTAGTGATAAGATTCGGTATAATCCCTTTTTCTAGAAAGCTAGACTTATTCATTGGATTAACTTGCATCTGTAATAATAATAATAATAATAATAATAATAATAATAATAATAATACTCCTCCCCATACCCTCTGTTCTCTCACACCACACGAAAAATCGATCTTATCTTGTAAGTTGCGAGAAAAAAAACTGTCAACACATTCAACTGAATGCTTCAAAGAATCGGAAATAGTACCTCTCCATTCTCACAGACGTGCTGCTTTGTATTTCGTTAATTACTGACAGTGAAACCGTCAACACGGCAAACTTGAATTCAAATAAAACGAATTTAATTTAAAATTGTGAGGAGGAATTTACAAGTTTTTCTAAGCCAATATAAGGTAATCAAGGAGTACACAGGAAATTCATTCTTGCAAAGGACATACATCAGCAAAGGACAAAGGGGACTTACATGATAACAGCTTAAGACTAAGTACAAATCGAGAAACAATTGAAACATCCAAACCTGACAGTTGGAAAATGGACATACAACCCAATTTTTTGATGACAGTTGGACAATGGGAACAATGGAAACATTGTTTGATGAACAATGGACACATTGGACACGCATGCAACACCTCTAAGAGAAATTTTGTTTGCAACCTAATTTTTTTCAACTCAACCTCAGTTTTTTTGTTTTTAATATTATGATCGAACTACTCCAAAACTCAATTTATTCAAAAAAAAAATTAGAAATTAGCTGCTCGCCGTCACTTCTTAATGTCGAAAAACTCTAATAAATAATCCAAAAAATCCTTTTGAATTCCTCTTTTTGGTTCTTGTCCACATTTGCCAAAAATACTCATATTGTTCTAAATTTAACTTGTAAAATCAAATATACCTTTCTAGATCTAAGAAAGTAGAAGTACTTTTTTGGAAAAAATAGTGCAAGAATTGGAATGAGCAGCTTGAGAATAGTTTCTGGATAAATTTTTGGAGTTTTTTCGCCACCTACAAGTGTTGGCAAACAATGAGTGGCAACGGCCAACGTTGTAGCTAGTAACCGATTTTTGGGGTTTTTTGATGTTATAACAAAAATATTCCTATACCAAAAAGTACACATTTTTTGATGAAACATTAATATACATTATACATAATAAAATTTGCTTGGTGTTAAAACTGAAATTTGCATCAATATTTACTTTAATAAAACTTAAAGCCCAAAGTCCAAAACTCTTATGCACTGCTTGATTTTTGTTTTTGGTGCCATTAATTATTGTTTGTCGATAACAACATAGGTTAGTCCAATAAGAAAATGTAGTCTATATGAATGTGCCTTGGGAATTGGAATTAGCGTATTCAGCAGTATGCCTCCTTAACTACCAAGTATTTCTTGCCGTGACACTTTTAAATTACAGAAAATGATCAGATATTGTGTTCAGATGACGGAACAAAAATGTCAAGCTTGAACACTAAATTTAATTTATAAGACGATACCCAATTTTATTCAAAAATAACCTAAAATAAAAAAAATTTAAAATGAAAATAGTTATGAAACTAAACTGCCACAACAGAAATAGAAGAAAGAAAAAGAATAACAGAAAAAAGAGGGAAAATGTGTAAATTTTAATAATTAGAATGAAGCCTCCTTCTTTTGTTCGGCTATTGGCTTCTCATATATCATCAACTATTTGTAACTGCTCCTTGTTTACCCCTTAATATGGGCTGCATGACTTGAAGTATTAAGCCTGTATCACTTTGACTAAAGAAATCTATTCAGCTAGAATGGATGAATTTCCTCGGCCATTTAATTATTTTTTTAATGAGTACGCCTCACGGAAGCCCTTGCGGAAGTTAACTTTCACGAGGCTGTCATAATGTATTAAGTTTTAGATAAAACCTAATAGCTAGACATAAAATCTATAGAGTCACCACCAACTATTCTACCTAGATGTGATTGGTTACCTATTCAAACTATGGATAAGAACTGGTCTACATCTCAAATTTAAGATTCAGGAGTATGGTTACGTGTAAGGAAGGATTAGTACCCTCATAACACTTATCCTAAAATGGTATCAACAAACTTTAGCTTACCTCAAATTTCCATATTTTTAATTTTTTTGAATTCTAATCAAACTTAACAAGCAAATAATTAAAACAACAAAATTTTAGCTTATGACCCAATCAAAATCCAAAAGTTAGACAAAAATTTAATTTGAAGTCCAAAATCAAATGACAAGTCAAGTTCAAAAATTGTAAAGAAAATTTTCCAGGCTTTCATTATTAAATTATAAAACTTGCACAAAAGTCAATTAATTTCGGACTTAATGGGCCTAATAATAAATAAAGATCTAGACAAAAATGGTGTCTACCGCTGTCACTCTTTGTAATTTTGCTATGAAACAGTAATGGTGCAAAGACATAGACAATCATTTTGTCCGAGTGTAAGACCTATCAATGAATTCTTTGTAAAAAAAAAGATATTTCCTAGTCTTTTCTCTCATAAGGCTAAGGAATAAATGCAAAATGAAATTTCCTAATTTTTTTCTCCTATGAAGACTAAGGAATGAATGCAAAATTGAAATTTCCTAATCTTCATCTCCTTTAAAGATTATGGAATGAATGCAAACTTGAAGATTCACTACAACAAATTTGGCAATTTATGACGCATGAAATAACGTCACAAAATATTAATTTTTTGTCACCAATAGATTTTGGTGACGAAAATTTTATCATCACGTCGATCGTCACCTTTGCGCCGTCGCTAAAGGTCAAACGTGACGATCTTATAATATTCGTCACCTATGCGTGACTCTAATGTGATGATAACATAAACTGTCACATAATGGTTACTCTTTTGTGACATCTGATTTCGTCATAAATTAGTATAAAATTTTGTCACTAAATATTGATATCGTCACCAAAGATGTGATAGAATTTTATATATTAGTGACGAAATATCAAATCGTCACACTATAGGTGACATAAATTTTCGTCACTTATAGTAGTATGATAACGTCATAAAAATCTCTTAAACGTCACTAAAAGTAATTAAAATTTTAGGTATTTTGTGACGAAATATTAATTTGTCACACTTTAGGTGACAAAAATTGTCGTCACCTAAATATTATAATAATGTCAAAAAAAATGCCTAAATGTCACTAATGATAATTACAAATTTAATTTTAGGTGACGAAATATCAACTTATCACGCTATAGATGACATAAATTTTCGTCACTTATAGTAGTATGATAAGGTCATAAAAATCTCTTAAACGTCACTAAAAGTAGTTAAAATTTTAGTTATTTTGTGACGAAATATTAATTTGTCACACTTTAGGTGACATAAATTTTCGTCACCTACAATATTATAATAATGTCAAAAAAATGCCCAAATGTCACAATGATAATTACAAATTTACTTTTAGGTGACGAAATATAAAATCGTCATGCTTTAGGATTTGTCACACTTTAGGTGACATAAATTTTCGTCACCTACAATATTATAATAATGTCAAAAAAATGCCCAAATGTCACAATGATAATTACAAATTTACTTTTAGGTGACGAAATATAAAATCGTCATGCTTTAGGTGACATAAATTAACGTCACCTATATTAGTAAAGTAACGTCATAATAAAATCTCAAATGTCACGATGTTTTGATTTTACAATAGTGACGAAATATTTAATGTCACATTATTATGCGTCACATTTCTTTAATTATAAATAATATTTATATTTTTCTAAAATAATTAAATAAAAATAGTATTATTCATTTAAGATCTTACTTAAATAATATTGCAATATAAATAACTGTTTCGGCATTTGCATTGGTTCTCAAATGTAATTAATACCTTCAATAAAGTCAATGTAAATCACATAGAAATAATATTATTTAAAACAAAGTAAAGCTAATACGATCCAAATTGTCCAATATTCAGAAAAATAAATAAAAGTGAAGGCCACCTAATAAGTTTGAAACAAAATATACCAAATCTAGGAAATAGCTAGAACAACCTTGAATTGTAGCTCTCAATCCAATTCTTGAGCAGAGGGTGATTGTGTTGATTGTGAGTTAGTATCACTTGAAACTGCGATAAACAAATATTAACAAACTATCAATACAATATATTACATAATTTGATAAGAAAAATAATAAATTATTAGTAAAAGAGAATAAGAGTAATAATTTACGACTTATTGCAAGACTTTGTCAAAAAGACAGCAATTAAAAACCACTACACATATTTCCATCATGAATTTCATAAATACAAAACCAATGTAATAAAACAAGCAAGCTCATGTTCCAAGGTGTAATGCAACAAGCAATTTGTAGCAATAATTGTAATATAACAATTGTAAATCCAGCAACAAATTTTATGCAACAAACAAGCTAAAATTCCCAAGTATAGTACAACAAGTAATTTATTGCAATAATTTTAATATAGCAATTGTAAATATAACAAACAATTTAACACAACAAACAACCTCAAGTTCCGTGGTGTAATACTGCAAGCAATTTATAACAATAATTGTAATACAACAATATACAACAACCAATGTAATGCAACAAGCAGGCTCGAGTTCACAGGTATATTACAGCAGGTAATTTGTAGCAGTAATTGTAATACAGCAAGATAAATAAAACAAACAATGTGACATAGCATGCTCAAGTTCCAATGCAATAATTTAATTGAATATAACAGATTAAGAGAGAATACAGCAAACAATTTGTAGCAAACTTGCTTTTCTCACTTTCAAGATCATGCGTGTTTATCATATTGTTGAAGTGCATCTCAAATTTAAAGCACAAGTAAAACAATAAATTAAACAAAGTGCATTCTTTCACTATGTAATAACACTGAATGGTCTAATCATTTGTCTTTAAATTCTAAATGCCTAGATTTATACAATGGCATTTAGTGTGCTTTATGCTAAAAAAAGTGTGAGAAGGAAAAGAAATACCTGAAGATTGGGAGATAGGGACTTGAATTCCAGCAGCTATCAAAGCATTTTTCATTGCTTCAATTTGGGCATTTGGCTTTCAAAATGCCCAAATTTTGATTTATAGTCTTGAAGTTCATCTTGTGTTTTTTTGAGAGTTTCTTTCAACTCTGAAACATTTTCTTTTGAGCTGTTCTTAGTTGGCTTAGGTCCATAACCAAGTCCCTTGATGTATCCCGACTGGGTACCAAGTACCTCATCCACTATAGCATCAATGGTCTTAGGTTCCATTCCTTCCTCGATAGGAGTTGATTCTAACTCCACCATTTTCTCCTAACAATTAAGATAAATAATATCAACTAAAAGAATCATACTATAACAAAAATAAAATTATAATTCTTACATAAGCCTCTTGAGCCTCTGGTGTTGACCATCCTTTTTCCTCAGAATAATGAGTCGTTTTAAAAAATTCTATCCTATTGGGTTCTTGGTCATCTTTGCGCTACATAAATACAACAATTTTTTAAAAAATAAAGGTAATAATATAAAAAACATATAATGTTTAAGAACTTTTAAAATAAAAAAAATTTACCATTGAATAGCGACTAGCCACAAAAGCCCTCGATCCTTGGTTATGGATCAACTTAACATTGCTTCGAACTCCAGCATTTATCTCACACCTCCTCTTCATTTACATAAGAATGCAAAATAACCAATAAAAAACACTCATTGCATATGAATATTACTGTGCATAAATATGAAAAATAAATCTTACAAATACAAAATTGATGTGAATAAGAAACAAACCTTGTATGCAGGATCATTAAACAAATCACAAAGTTTTCCCCAATTTTCTTGAGACAGGTTATACTTTGGAGGGTTATTTTGACGTGCCACTTCATCATTTGGAAACTTTTTATAGTGAAGGTGTAGCTTATATCGCTCATTTCTTGACAATTTGGACAAAATTGCCAAGATTGATTTTTTAACAATTTCATCATCCAATTTCATCTCAAACTTTGTCTAAAACAAAAAAAAAATCAAATTAATTACTACATTTAAAAAAATAAATAAAAAAAATCAACATTTAATCTATGTAATAAAATTTTTTACACTTACATTAAGTCTCTCAAAGGCATGCAACTTGTCTGTAGCAGTCATATCTCTCCATTTTGTTGGGACCGGCATGAATTGTCGAGTAATGACTCCAATTTCAGATGATAATTTAGCTGATTGAACTTCACAAACAGGTCTACCTTTATTTGATGGTATATCTCTTACCATCTTATTTTTTCCTTTGATAAATTTTTCTAATCCAATCCCTCCAGTTGGGCCACGAACCCTTATAGAGGGGATAGAATCTACACCTATATAAAAAAACCATTAATGATTTGCAAAACAATTATAGATTTTAAGAATTTTTTATTAATGATTGGACTTTTAATGTTTGGTGACTATACTATAGGCCCCAGTCATAGTGGGGTATTCTAAAATTTTTATTCCATAGTAAGTGTAGTTTAAAACTTACTAGCATTTTGCTCACGTGATGCTGCAAGAACAAAAGAAAAAGTGCTGGTAAATAGGTAGCATACAAAATTTAAAGCAACATAAATATTTTTTTTGAAAGGGGAAGAAATAAACTGTTATAGAACATAAAGAGTTCAAAAAACGCTGGGTAGCTCTCTCTCTAAACTTGAAATTAACCACACATGGAAAAGATAAATATTTAATATGATTCGGTTTCAATTATTTATATTCACGAACAATAGAGAAATTAACCATCTACTTCAGTTTACTAACACTCTATAAAATGTGCTCACTATTTCTTAAATAAGATGTGAGGAATCAATTTATTATCAGCAACAATAAACCACACAGTATGGAGATTCCTCAAAGGGGAGCAGTTCCCAGTCTGGTTCTCCTCAAGGTCCTCTCCAGTTAGCCACAAACACTGGAGGGACCTCCACTACAGGAGGTGACAACATGGAAGATGATGAAGATGCAAAATCAAAGGGCTATAGCTGGAAAAGCCATATTCACAAACCCAGAAAAGATGATGTATAGAGTTTATCCACCATGAATTTTGCAGATAAAGTACACATGGGAGGAGTTCATGACCATATAAATTATAATATACTATTACTATGTTATACATAAAGGAGAAGGATATTGAGAAATGAGAGAAAGGCTGTGAAATTTTGCAGGATTTGCTTTCCTTCCATCTTGAATTGAGCTTTTGTTTTCTTCTGGAACTAGTACAAGAATTCCAATTGTGATCCATGTTTTCAGGGAAGAAACATGACCATTATTCCCATATCATAAGGCTATAGCTTCTACATTACTTGCTTTATACATTGAATTTTTGTTTGCTAGTGCTTTCTACTATGTTGAGGTTTTAGATATGCCTCAAATCTACTAGAATTTGTTGTTAAAGTCACCATGTTTTGAAACATTACTTCTAGCATCCTTCCTTTTCCATTGAGACACTGTTCAGTAATTGCTATGATGAAGCTTGGTAAGTGCTTCATCTTGTTGCCAAGAGACATCAAAGAGAAGCTGAAATTAAGAAAACTTACGTAGGTAGCCTCTCGTATTTGACAAATCCGGGGCAATTAAGCTGCAAATTAGAGATATTTCATTACCATATTCTAATAGCCGCCTTGGTTGTTCAAATATGGGTTTTCAATTTCATCTTTCACAAAGAACTTTCCATAGCTAGTTGTTGTCTTCGCGCATGCATGGTGTACATCTTCATTTTCTTACCCTGAAAAGAATTTCCATCTTTTCTACATACAGACAAAGTACCAGTCCTAGAAATGACCTTGAAGATTAAGCAAATCAAACATCAGCCTTTTGAAGATTAAGGGTAGGTCAGTGTGTTTCTTTCTGGGGTAGATGGGATTTACCGAGTTCTCTTCCTTACTTTATTACTGTTATTATTTATGGGAAATTACCACTATTTAGAACCTTGGGATTCATAGTCACAGCCCTCTAAGGCCATTATGATACTAACCAGGATAGGAATAAACATTCTTTGACATTTACTTTTTTTTCAAATTTTCGTGTTTAGATTAATGGCTGACACTGGTTTGGTTGTGCAACGAGACAGCAGAAGATCCAGACTTATCTTGGAAAGAAGATTAAGGGTTCTTATTCCCTTGTTTGTCTTATGGTTCTGTACAATCTTCATTATTCTATGATGCAGTTTTCATATATTTAATGAAAATTGAAAAGATAGATAAGAGCGACAAGTAAACAGTTGGCATATTACTTCATATTAGCTACCAAAATTCTCAGGCTAATATTCCCCAATGGTCAGAGGACTGTTTGGCAAGCAAGAAACTTGATCAAAAACAATTATGACCCTGGGCCTAATTTGCATATTACTATAATTTCTTTATTCATCAAGAAAAAAAAAAGAAAAGTAGTGGAACTGTGGAAGGTTCAAACATGATGAAACATGGGTATAAATCAACTCCCTTTATTCATGAAGAAGTTACCTACTTGATTAATTTTAGCTTATTTAATCAATAATTGGGTTTTGACAGCTGAAAAAAAAATATATATTTCTGGTCCTTCTTTACCATGTATGGCCGTTTCTTCTATTGAGTTTCCAGCGCATTAAGCTAATTCTTTCTATTTTCAGAAACATGCATGCATTATTAGGGAAAACGTGTATGATTCTAAAGGCATGATCAGCCTATCAATTCATATATTCAGTTCATATTGCTACTAGGAATGTAAATCTCATATTCTAAATGTATTAGATACCAGAATTTTCAGTGGGTGAATCTTCATCAGCTTGTGGTGATTGCATCAAGTTATTAGCATAACGAACTTGATGCGATGTTTCCACCAAGTTATTTTGTTGTGATATAAGTGAAGGTTGCACAGATGATTGGACTATCTCTTCCATAGCGTTTCTTTTTTTCCCTTTTTTTCCTGGTGCCATCCTAAAGTATAAACAAAGAAATTGTAAATGATCATATATTCTTTAGTAAAATCAAACAAAAAATAACAAAAAAAAATTAAAAGAATAATTACGTTAATGAGTTAAAGATTTTAAACTAAGTTGGAAAACATCATACAAAAATAGTTACCAGTGAAACAATCAAACATAACATAAAACAACTATCATTGTAAATAAAATTACTTCATAACAACCAAACTTAAATAGTTACATAAGTTCTCATGAAAATAACATAAATATTTACAACATAGGATCTATATCACTATCATATTCATCAAAATCATTTTCCTCCTCATCAATGTCATCTTCAATCCCTTCCTGATCATCATGATCGGATTCTTCCATGGAAGCATCATCAACTATTGCTTGAGTATTTTCCACAATCTCAAGAGTGATGACATTTGGAGCAATATCATCCCTATTCAATGGTCCTTCATTTTCTTCATTTTGCATAGTCCGTTCACTTTCAAACATTTCAATCTCTTGATCTATTAGATCTTCATCCACATCAAACATTTCACTAGTATTTACATGTTGCATATCTGGTACATCATACAAGTGCCTATGATGAAACTTTTGTACCACCCACCAATCTTTCCCTAACTTGTTATCATCCAAGTAAAAAACTTGATTCGCTTGAATTGATAAAATAAACAGGTCATTCTCATACCAATATTTGTTGACATTGATACTTAATAAATGACCATCTTTATGAATTCTTTTCCTCTTACCATCAAGGTCAAACCACTCACATCTAAACAAAACAACTTGGCAATCTTTTATGTAATCTAACTCAATGATATCTTTTACAACACCATAAAAGTCAATTAGTTCATCTTCATGATAGCCTTCAACCATCACACCACTATTTTGAGTTCTCAAATGGAAATCACGTTCTTTCGTGTGGTACCTTACTCCATTAACTATGCAACACGTGTACCTTCGAACACGTTTATCAGGACCATAAGCTAAAGAAAATAACTCATCAGAAATTTCTTCTGAATCTTGATCTCGCAACAATGTAACCTATCATTTAAGGAAAAATAAATCAAATATAATGATTTTACAATGTATAGTATCTTTGATTTCAAAACATTTACTTACGTGACTTTTAAACCATAAGGGAAATTGCTCTTTATGTCTTTCTTCGATAGACAAACAACTTTGCAACTCAAGCTCTATTTTATGTTTTCTATAACATAATAAAAAATGAAATAAAAGTTAGCTTAGTTGAAAAAAAAAATTAGCTTACTTCAATAATTTTGTATTAAAATCAAACGACTTACTCTAAATATGATTCGACTTCATCACAATTGTTCAGTATATACCATTGAATCATTTTGAACTCTCTTTCTGATAAGACATCATATTTTGCTGATCCAAAGGGGCGAACACTTTTTGAAAAAACAACTAGCCCTTTTTTATCCACTTCCTTATCTCCATCATAGTTTCTCTCTTCTCGATTAAATTTAGTCTCTATCCCAGATAGGTACATAGAACAAAAAGTTAAGCATTCACTAGAAATATATGCTTCTGCTATACTTCCTTCAGGACAAGCTTTATTTTTTGCATATTTCTTCAGTCTACCTAAAAACCTATTAGTAAACAAATAAAACTTTTTTAGTGAAACTTTATTCTAATTGAACATTTGAAATTTAAATTAGTAAAAAATATACAACCTTTCAATGGGATACATCCAACGATAATGCACAGGTCCTCCAAGCATGACCTCATGTGGCAAGTGTACAGCCAAATGCACCATCACATCAAAAAAAGCTGGAGGAAAAATTTTCTCCAACTTACACAAAATGATGACAATATCTACTTTTAAATCCTCCACATCTTTCTTCTTTAATGTCTTACAACATAATCTTAAAAAGAAATTGCCCAGGTCATCTAGTGCTCCAAAGACATCTTTCGATACAAACTTCCTAAGTGCAACTGAAAGTATTCTTTGTAAAAGAATATGGCAATCATGAGTCTTCAATCCTGAAATCTTACCATCAATTACATTAGCACATCGTGAGATGTTTGATGCATACCCATCCGGAAACTTCATTGATTTTAAAAATTCACAAAATTCCCTCCTTTCCTCCTTTGATAGAGTGTAACATGCATGAGGCATCAAGTAAGAACCATCTGAGAGTTTTTTCAAGTGCAGTTCTTTCTTTATTTTCATATCCTCTAAATCTAACCTCGCATTTATTGTATCCTTTGTCTTCCCTTCAATGTTTAACAATGTTCCTAAAACATTATCACAAATGTTTTTCTCAATGTGCATGACATCAAGATTGTATCTTAACTTCAATGTTTGCCAATAAGGCAACTCAAAAAAGATGCTCTTTTTAGTCCAATTTAATTCTTCACGAGTACGCTTTCTCTTCCTCTTGTTTGGATGCTTTCCAAAACTAATATGTTTTAGGGCCTCTAATTGTTGTAACAACTCACTCCCAGATAAGTCCTTAGGCTTTGGCCTATTTTCTACCTTACCATCAAAGATTTTGCTTTTTCGCCAAACATGTTCAGGAGGCAAGTAACGACGATGATACATATAACAGATTTTATTTCTTAACTTTCGTGAAGGAGCATCATCGTTACAAACGGGACATGCCAAATATCCTTTTGTACACCAACCTGATAAATCCCCGTAAGCTGGAAAGTCATTTATAGTCCATAAAACTGCAACATGCATTTGAAAATATTCCTTCTTGTAAGCATCATAAGTCTGAACCCCACTTTCCCATAGATCTTTCAACTCATCTATCAATGGTCTCAAATAGATATCAATATCTTTTCGTGGAGAGTTTCGTCCAGGAATAAGTAATGACATCATCATGAAAGGCTCCTTCATCGATTTCCAAGGGGGAAGATTATAAGGCATAACCACAACGGGCCACATGCTATAGGTAGAGCTCATGATCCCAAAAGGGTTAAAGCCATCAGTTGCTAGGCCAAGTCTAACATTTCGTGGATCATGTGCAAACCAACCATTCTCCTTATTGAATTCTTTCCAAGCATCCCCATCTGCTGGGTGTCTTAGTGTATCATCATCAACACGCTTTTCTTCATGCCACTGCATATCTTCTGCTGTTTTCTTAGACATAAACAATCTTTGGAGTCTTGGTTTCACTGGAAAATAACGCAAGACTTTCCATGGAATTTGCTTCTCAACAACCTTCCACCTTGGCGTCCCACATGTAGGACAACTTTCCCTATCTTTAAACTCCCCCCAAAATAGAGCACAATCATATTTGCATACATGAATTGGCATATAATTTAATCCTAGGTCTCTCAAAGTTCTTTTTGCCTCATAATACGATGAAGGAATTGCACTAGTAGGGAAAGCCTCCTTCAATAATCCCAATATCATATTTATTGCCTTGTTGCTCATTTGACAGTAAACTTTTATATGCAACAATTTTACAATAAATGACAACTTCGACATGTTGGTGTATTCAGGTAATAATCCACATTGCGCCTCATTCAAAAGTTCGTTGAATTTTTCAGATTCTTCCTCACCCAAATTAGCACTCTCATTAAGACCATCTTCATCCACTCTAGGAAAAACATCTTCTAATATATCATACACTCCATCATCCAAAACATCATCATTAACTATCGTTGCATTTAAACTAGTACTCTCATTAGCTACATTTCTGAAAGTTGCCATCCTAAATTCAGATTGCTCACCATGATAAATCCAGTTGGTGTATCTCTCTGATATACCTTTCAAAAGTAAATGATCTTCTACCTCATCTTGACTTCTATTAAACACATTTAAGCAATCTCGACAAGGACAACGAATATTACATTGTTCTCCCATTTTGAGACGTACAAAATTCATGAATTGTGACACTCCTAAAACATACTTGTCAGAATATTTGGACTCCATCATCCAACTTTTATCCATGTTAATAAATTGTTCCTAAAATAATTTAAGCATAAAAAGAATTACATTGTGAAAAATAGTAAAACATTTCATGTAATATAGATATAAATTACCTTATGAAAATAGTAAAAAAATTAGTAAAATCTTTTATGCATTTCTGTTCTATCTAGTTAATGGAGTAGCCATTGTTAATGTAATTATCACAGCCCTAATCCTTATCAGTAAACTATAGCATGATTAATTCTCTTTTTTTCATCTAGCCTAGATAAGACCCTAGGAAATTAAGGTTCCTGCATCTTCCTGTACTAGTAAATTAATTTTTATTTCTTTTTCTGCATTGAAGCTTAAAAGTTTCTAATATTATTTATATATAATGATGAAAACAACATTAATTAATCTAAGGTACTACTACACTTGGCTTAAATTGACTGGTTCTAATCATAATTTGTAACATCAATTTCTGTTTTGTCATTTCCTAATCAAGAGCAATGCGCAAACTGCTTTCACTATTCATAAAGGGGCCTCTCTGCAACATTTTCTCTAGTAACCATAGTCCATTAACTAAGAATGGTGATGAGGTCTTTTGGTTGCTGAATTACCAAGTCTTATTGGGTGATTGTTACATGTAGTATCTAGGAATGTGTTGAGATTTTTACAGTGAAAAGTAGTTTCTTTAATTTTCTGCTATTCTTTAATCTTTGTAATCACTACATCTACATGTTTGCAACTAAAGGCATGAAATCATGAAATATTCTTCATGCATACATACATGAGATTCAAAAAAAGGTTCCAAGTCATATTTACAGCAGCCTATGGTGGTAGATGTTTTAGGTATAGCTAATGTTGACAAATTATCACAAAGAAAACCCATTTCACAGATTATCACACTCTAAAACCAGTTCAAAGCCTAAATTAATTATCTAATCTCCTGTGCATATTCATCACATAACATCCTAAATTAAATTCACAAAGTAGCCAGACAGAATCAATTACAATTAATTAGAATTATAAAATAGACATTCCATACAAAAAAAAACCATTGCAATCAATCAATAAAAAAAAGAGAAATAGCCAAAAGATATAAAATATTTATTGAATCAATTACAAAGGATAGGGATATAATACACACCTTGATGAGGAAAATCAACCACCTCTGATTAAAATTGCTTCTTACGCCTTTTGAAGGGAGAAACGAGACTTAGTAGAGAGTTTATCCTTTGAATTCACAACAGCGCTAAGCAAAAGAGGGCAAAAATTACATCTTAGCTAGCATATAGACAACAAGCTTAATAAACAAATTTGTAACTTCCTTCCAATCACCTTTGCCTCCTATGTTTATTCACTTAAATAAGGCCCTAAATTTGGCAGTTTAATTTCCTCAAAAGCCATCACACTTCAAAGTACAACAAAAAATGCAAATGAGAATCGCACTCAAGTGTCACTCTCAATCCTTCTATGTCATCTTACACCACTTTCATTCAAAAAGATTTTGGCTCTACCTATGCTATTCCTTTCTCACCATTGGCATATGCAAAGTAAAGCATTTATCCAGAAAGACATGTAATCCCATCTCTAATTAAGAGAACAAGACTAAAGCTTGGGAGTTAAATTTTTATCTTGGGAGAAAGATTATTAATTCACCACAGTGTGATTATAACAGACTTAAATAAACAAAAAATAACAAAATAGAAACAAAAGAAAGCCCTCGCCTGTATTATTATCCTAATGAATTAGAATCTTTAATCTAAATCTAAAAATACATGCTTTAATATTACCAAGATTCTTTTGAAACATATAAGTAACTTATTAAAAAAAAACCTTTAAAAAAACATATATTGAATCCTTGAAGAATAGTATTGTAGAACCTCAAGACTAAGACAAACTCAGTATCATGAAATAAACAAGAAGTTATTAAATATAGGAACTTTGACAAAATAAAAGTAAAAAGTATTCTCTCATTGCAAATGATGGAAGAGACAAGGCAGAGAAGGTGAACAATTGCCAGCAAACAAAATAAAGCCAACATTAAAAACCCTTAATCTCTATTGAAGGGGATGAAAACAAATAGCATAAAAAATTGGGACTTACCATTACTCCTCTGATTGTAGAAGATGGAAGACAAGCTGAAGAAAGGGAAGTGGAATGCGTAAAAGAGTTTCCCAGCTATGTAACTGTAAAATATTTTGGAGGGAGAGGGAAAACAAAATAGAAAAACGTGGTAGTATTAAGAGTTTTAGTTTAATCAAATACTTTTTGGAATATCTTTTGAAATAAAATTAATAATTAATTAAGTGATTTACACCAATTAAATCAGATAAAAAAAGATAATTATGTGATAAAACATAAAATAATTATGTATATATTGAAAAAAAAAATTTTAACAATACAAGAATTTCAACTTTGGATAAAAAATTAATGAAGAGATTTCATGGCTACAAATGACAAAAAACTTATAGATTGTAGCTAAAAAAAACTTACAGATGAGAGACAATGAGAAGGAATTGAAGCATAATGAACCTGCGCATTTTAACAAAAAAAGGTTGAGAGAAATCATCAAATAGGTGAAAGGCAAGAAAAATCAAAATATAAAAAATGAGAAAACCAAAAAGTAAGAAAGATACACGGGTTCCGAGCGCTGGGGTGCGAATTTGAAGCTCGAAAATTCAGGAAGCGACATTGTTGGTTTTAAACATCAGCTTGAAATCAATCCTTACAGACACTTAAAAATATAAAAATCCTGACAGAAGCTTCAGAAAAATGGAGATCTCGAAAGAAATTGAGATGGAAAATGGAATGGAAAGTTTTATTTATTTTGTTATCATGGAGAAATAGTACAGTAACAAAACAAAATACCTAGTGACAAATGGAGTTAGGTGAGAAAGGCCAAGGGCGTCAAGTGTCGACGTAGGCAATGGAAAGGCGGGGGAATGATGAGAGGCTTTGAGAAAGTTGAGTAGGAGTGTGGGAACAACAGGAAGACTAGCCGACCGCCATCGCCGACCGATCACCCCCTCTCTTCCTTTTGTTCTTTCCTCTTTCATCTCTCCCCTGTTTCCCTTTGATCCAGCCGCCCAGCAAGTGGGAGCCCTCTTTCCGACCCCATGCGGTGCCCTCCACTCTAAGAGCCATGAGTCCCAAAGCCTTAGCTCAAGTCTTAGGGCTCAACTCCAAGCTTGGAAGGGGTAGGCTACGATTGTCCCCCTTTTGGTCACAAGCTTGCGCTATCAAGCTCGACAATTGCTGTCTGGAGGAGTTGTCGGATTTGCACAATTTTCACATCCTCCGACCGTATAGTCTGCTCCAATTTATTTCATCCAGTTCAGTTTCTTAGAATGGGATAAAGGTGCAAAAAGAATTAGTGTAATAAGGGGTGAAAAATAAAATCTATATCATCAAATGTAAAACTATTAAAATTGATTTACCATATTATATAAGTAAAATTTATTTAATATTTTTAATATTTGTTTCATTAAGCGATTTAAAAAAAAGTTTATCAAATGTATTAAAAAAATTAAATGTAAAATTGCACCATAGAAATTAAAAATAGTACTGTAATAAGCATAAAACCACACTAGTATTTGAATAAGGCCAAAAGATTAATAAGATAATTTTTTTCTAACACAAGATAAAAAATATATTAATTATTATATGATCTCAAATTGTTCCAAAACGAAACAAAAACTTCTAAAAAGTTACAACGTAAAATTGTAAAAGAATTTGCTAATATTAAATTACTCATCTATAACTGAGTCTCCAAAGAAGAAGGCACATGGGACATAGGTACCTTAAACAAAAATGAGGGATTTCTTCATTGCCGCCGCTACGCCCCTTTCTTATTTTTTGTTCATCTCTGAAGTAACTGAAATCAAGCCAGCGTTGGCAACTCAAACATAAGCAAATACATGTCAATAATTGGGCAGCAAAGAAAAGCAGTGAAAGGCTTACGGCTGAGGATGAAATGAAAATAGCAAAGAAGCTCCAAATAGTGTAGACCGTAAGAGGAGAAAATAACAAGAAATGAGACTGAAAAACAGGGGTTTTGTTTATATTCTTTGGTCTAAAACGATCTACTTTAGCAAAATAGAAAAATTGTTAAAAAAATAGTAAATGGGCTTTTAGCTTTACGTCTACCAAGGTGCTGTTTTAAAACAACAAGAATTATGCCCCCACTTCTTTTTTATATATTTTGAATAATATCAAAAATTATTAACTTAATTAATTTTTAAAATGTTTTAACATATATATTTAATATTAAAATATTTTTATTTTATTAATTATCAACATTAAATATATAGAAATTTATGATCTACAAAATATATACTATAAATGCATTTGTAAATGTAATCTATCGTTAAAAAAATGAACTGTATATGCATTTGAAGAATTATTTAAATATTTAGTATTTGTTAATTGTTATGTGTTAGTTAAACAATATTTCTAGAGATTGATTTTATATTTGTAAAATTTATTATCATTATTGATAAATATTAAAATAAAAATATAAAAATTTATTATTTGAACGATTGATTTTTCTTGTTATTCTTAGAAAAAGTGCAAGAAAAAGCAAGAGCCTAAGTCTTCCACGGCAGATGTAATAAAAAAATTAGAAAATACATTTAAACTTTGTAATTTAAAGGTCAATTTTTTATGTTGTTTATTTTTTTTCTCTATTAAAAATAAAATTCACATATAAATGACTTTTTTTTCTTCTTTAAATTTATATTTTTCAGAGTTTGGTATTTATTGTTAATTTTAATTATTTTGAACTAAATTTTCCTTACTGTGATTTATATTCTATATTTTAGTAACTTTTTTGTATTTTTGGAGAGATTTTGTTCTTGTTGTTTTATCCTATATTGTATTTTTATTTTGTTCATTCATTTTATCAATATTGTGTTTATTTTAAATTAATTTGATTTTGATTTTTTTCTTTTTTTTAAATTTAAATGAATGTGTCACATTCAAATTTCTTTTCTGGTAATAATACTCTAATAAGAATAGATTAAAAAATTATTAAGAAATATATATTTTAGAAGGCTATTTTTTTTAGCTTGGAATCATTGTTATAAAAATATATTATGCTCAAATTTTTTTTCTTTACAAAAATACATAACTGAATATTGATTAAAACAATAAATATACAAAGAAATTAGAGAGTTTAACCCAAAAAATTGAAGAGCTAAAAATAAAAATCTGAAAAAAGGTTAAAAAAATTCAAGTAAAAAATGGTTAGGTGACTAAATTAAACAGAATAAAAAGTAGAAGAAAAAAAACTGAACTGAAAAAATTGGATTAATCATCATGTGCACGTGGAAAACATTGGGGAGATAAATCGAACAGCTCCGATCGGATTGCAGAAGGAAAACCAAAATGGACCAATAACAGCTTGACATGTGTCACAAAAAATTTGAAAGGCCAAACAACACAAAGCACATAAAAAATATTAAATGGAAAAAAAAACAACCAATTGCATCAAGGCAATTGGCATAAAATTGGACTACAAATTGCACAATACCAATTTGTAGAGTACTTTATTATATAATATAAAAAATAGATTAAAAGTATGTAAAAAAACAAATAAAAAAAGGTTGAAGAAACAAAAAATGGGAAAATTGAAAAAAAAACCGTGACACATGAATAGTGAAGAGACAAATATATATATAGATAATATTTCTAATCAATTTCATAAAACAATAATATTTCTAAGAAAATTTATCTCAATTATATTTACTTAAATTATTTGTATTCTTTAATTATATAATTTATTTTTCATCTTATGTTAATTTATTGGATTATATTTCGAAACATATATTTTGTAAGAAAAATATTAAAATATAGAATAAATTAATTATTTAAACATCCATTGATGAAAGTTTCATTAAAAATGTTGATTGTTTTAAAAAAATAAATTGTACATGTTACAATAAAAATATTATAAATATATTAATTGTACATAAATTAAAATTTGTAATATGACAATTTTCAAGAAATATGTCACCAATAATTTTCACATGAACCGATTTTTTTAATTTTATTTAAAATTTTAATTTAATTAAAAATAAAAAATTTTCTTCTAACAATTTTTTTTTCAAAATTAGCTACATTATTGCACGTCATTGATTATGTTATATATACAGGACAAATAAATTATCGCACTTATTAATTACACACTAATTTAATTATATTAGTGATAGATAAATAATGTCATCTCAATAGAAAATTTGTAACATTTTGTAATTCGTCACGTATAAAGTACTCATTTTATGACAAATAAACAAATGTCACAAAAAATTTAGAAATCGTCACAAAAAAGTTTTCCACCAATATATTTGGTCGTAAAATTTGAAGCCAAATATTTCATGACACTATCATGTGACGATTTTGTATATCGTCATACAAAATATCAAAATTATAGAGAAACGTGATGAATTATAGTGTTCATCACGTATGATATACATTATGCTTTTTATTAATTTTGAGTTATAAATTAATATTAAAAAATTGATATTCATATAATTACAAAATTAAGTAAATAATAAAATATAAGCATAGAATATTATATTTAAACAAATGATATTGTTGTTTTTCTTATCCATTTTTCATCATTGAAATCGTAAAATGAATTATATGTACATTACAATAAAAATATTATAAATGTTTTAAATAAACATTATTAAAATTATGTATTATGACAATTTTAACGAAATATGCACCTGATAATTTTCTAATTGACCTGAATAAATAATTTTATTTAAAATTTAATTTTAATTAAAAATAAAATTTTATTCTAACAAATATTTTTCAAAATTACTGACATTATTAAACGTTACTAATTATGTTACATATACATAACAAATAAATTATCATCACTTATAAATTACACACTTATTTGATTATATTAGTGACAAATAAATAACATCATAAAATTAGTTAAAAATTTGTGAATTTACTTATGTCATCATACATTACCATACATTTATGTGACGAAATTATATCATCATTAATTATTGTCTTTTGGTGACGATTGTCTATGTTCATGAAAAATCAATGAAAGACAAATTTCATCATTAAATCAGTAAAAAATTTGTGACATTACTCATATCGTCATATATTACCTTATATTTATATGACGAAATTATATTGTCATTAATAATTGTCTTTTGGTGACTCATGTTTATGTCACCATATTTGTTTAAAATAAATGACAAAAACACAAGCGTCCCCAAAAGTAAAAGAAAACGTCACAAAATGTTTTTCACCATTTATATTTTGTGTTAAAATTTGGCGCTAAATATTTAGTGACACTATTATAAAATGAGACGTGATACAATTCGTCATGTATAAAGTGCTCATTTTTTGACAAATAAACAAATGTCACAAAAAAATTAGAAATCGTCACAAAAAAAGTTTCCCACCAATATATTTGGTGGTAAAACTTGGCGCCAAATATTTCATGACGTTATAATGTGACATTTTTATATATCGTCATATAAAATATTAAAACCGTAGAGAAGTGTGACGAATTATTGTGTTCGTCACGTATGATATACTTTGTGTGACGAAATATTATGCGTCACATAAAAAATTTGTGACGTTACTAATATCATCTCAATAGAAAATTTGTGACGTTACTAATGTCGTCATATATTAGCAGACATTTATGTGACGAAATTGTATCGTCATTAATAATTATCTTCTGGTAACGAATGTGTGCGTCACTATATATGCATAAAATCAATGGCAAATAAATTTCGTCATCAAATTAATAAAAAGTTTGTGACATTATTCATGTCGTCATGTATTACCATATATTTTAATATGACAAAACCATATCGTCATAAATAATTGTCTTTTGGTGATGCATGTTTGCGTCACCATATTTTTAAAACCAATGATAAAAAAAACAAAACAAAACATCACAAAAAATATAAAAAAAACGTCACAAAAAAATTTCCACAATTTCTAATTGGTGGCAAAATTTGGCGCCAAATATATAGTGACGTTTTTACAAAATGAGACATTTCGTAATTTGTCACATATAAAATGTCTATTTAATGACAAAAACAAAAATGTCACAAAAAATAAAAAAAAAACGTCACGAAAAAATTTCCCACCAAGTACGTTTGGCAGAAAAATTTGACTATAAATATATAGTGACGTTTCTATAAAAATGAGACATTTTGCAATTTGTCATGTATAAAGTGTCTGTTTTATGACAAAAAAAACATGTCACAAAAAGTCAAAAAAACGTCACAAACAATTTTTCACCAAGAATATTTGGTGGTAAATTTTGGCGCCAAGGATATGGTGACGTTTTTATAAAATGAGACATTTTGCAATTTATCATGTATAAAGTGTTTATTTTATGACAAAAACAAAAATGTCACAAAAAATAAAAAAAATGTCACAAAAAAGTTTCCCACCAAATATATTTGGCGATAAAATTTGGCGCCAAATATTTAGTGACGCTATCCTGAGACGATTTTATACATCGTCATATAAAATATTAAAACTATAAAGAAGCGTGACGAATTATAGTATTCGTCATGTATTGTATATTTTTCGTGACGAAAGATTATGCGTCACTCAAAAAAATCGTCACAAATTATCAATTTTGTTGTAGTGATTCCTGATCTTCTCCTATAAAGATTGAACAATGAATGCAAAATGAAGTTTCCTGGTCTCTTCTATCATAAGACTAAGGAAATGAATGCATAATGAGATTTCTTAGTCTTTTCTATCATAAGACTAAAGAATGCAAAGTGAAACTTCCTAGTCTCTTCTATCATGAGACTAAAGAATGAAATTTTCTACTCTTTTCTCTCATAAGACTAAAGAATGCAAAGTGAAACTTCCTAGTCTCTTCTATCATGAGACTAAAGAATGAAATTTTCTACGCTTTTCTATCATAAGATTAAGGAATGCAAAATGAGTTTTCCTAGCCTCTTCTATCATAAGACTAAGGAATACAAAATGAAAATTTCCTAGTCTCTCCTATCATAAGACTAACGAATGTAAGATGAAATTCCTAATCTCTCCTATCAAAAGACTAAAGAATATAAGAAGAAATTTCCTAATCGTTTCTATCAATAGACTAAGTAATACAAAAATGAAATTTCCTCCTTCTAGAAACCATGAAATAAAAGCTCCTCTCACCAAATACTATGAGACTCTTGAAAACAAAGCGTTCCTCTCAACAGAGGCTTTGAAACTTTTGAAAATAAAAGTTCCTCTCAACAAAGGCTTTGAGACTTTAGAAAACAAAAAGCACCTCTCAATAGAGGCTTTGAGAACAAAAAGCTCCTTTCAACAAAGGCTTTGAGACTTTTGAAAATAAAAAGCACCTCTCAACAGAATCTTTGAGACTTTTGAAAACAAAAAGCTCCTCTTAATAGAGGTTTTGAGACTTTTGAAAACAAAAAGCTCCTCTCAATAGAAGCTTTGAGACTTTTGAAAATAAAAATTTCATTTCAGAATGCCAGTTAACATGGGCTTGATTGGGCTTAAATTTCATTTTGACGCCAACTATATTGGGCTTCATCTTCCTCTAAAGTGGGCGCTAAACTGGAATTTTGTGAAATCCCCAATTTCATGTAATTTCTGTGTGGTTGTATAGTATTTCAACTTAGAAGAATTTAATAAATTTGAAATTTTGAAAGAATAAATGATGTATGGGACATATGAGGAATAAATGAGATTGAATGGTTAAATAGTCAAGGGATTTATGGCTAATATAATAAATGGAAGAAGAGAATTAAATGGGTCAAAGAGGGTCAAAGAGGGTCAATAGCTGAATTGATGAAGAGGGATATCTATGCATTAAATGAAGTGAGCCTTGTCATCTCTTCTCTCCATCCAAGTCGGCAGCAACCCCATTCCAAGCCTCCCTCTCGTTCCTCTTCCATTTTCCTAAGTTTTCATTGTGTTCACCTTGACAAACTCCAATGTTCAATCACCAAACCATTAAACTTCAGTAACGAAAAACGTTCCTCATTTCCAGCTTAAGCTATATCCAAAGTTTCATAAATTAAATCCAAGTATTTAAGGAGATTGAAAGTTGTTGTTTTGGCTATAGCAAAGGTGAGAGAAGAAATTTATTTAGTTGATTTTATTGATGGTTTGGAGTTTTATAGAGTTGGTATAGTATGGTTATAAAGATTTCTTAAAGGTTTCGATTAATATGATGTTTACAAATTTGAAGAAGTGAAAAGAAAGGATTTGATGCAATCAAGCGATCACACATTTGGAGTTAATTGAGGTAAGGAATTTATGTAACGGACGTAGGGTGGCTATGTCCGCATGTTTTAATATGTTTTAAATGTCTTGGGGATGAAGTACAAGTTGTTTAAGTGCAGGAAATGGTAAATTTTGGATTTTACTCCTAGTTACCAAAATGCTAAGAGCAACGAACTGCCTTAAGTAGCAGCCGATTGCTTAGAGACAGCCAAAGCGTAGATTTTCGAAAATGGAGACAAACTAGTCAACTGCTATATAAGCCAGTTGACTGCTATTTTCCCAAAAAACATTCTGTTTCAAACCAGTCGACTACTAAGGATGCCAATCGACTGCTTTTCTCCTAGAAACATTCTATTTCAAAAATAGTCGATTGCCCAGAGAGCCAGTCGACTGCCTTTTCTCGAGAAACATTCTGTTTTAAAACTAGTCGACTGCTATTTGGGACCAGTTGACTGCCCTATGTGTTTTCGAAAAATAAATATTTGAATTTCAAAAAGGGAAAAGAAATTCAATAAAGTAAAATATGGTATAGCAGCCAACTGCCCTAAAGACTAGTCGACTGCCTATTTGAAAAGGAGGTTTTGAAAACCTATTTCAGGAAAGTATATTTGTATTTGCCAAAGGTTATATGAATAATGTTTTGGAGACTATGAACATGTGACATCCTCATTTTTCCAAATAAACATATACATTTGTATAGTTAGAATGTTCGTTAAAGTCATTCTTTCTTCTTCTTCTTATACTTGATCCAATATCATTTTTAAGAATGATCTACAGTTTCTTCATGAAATATATTTGTCATTTACATATACTTCAATTACATCAGGATCTCATATACTTACATACTCTACATCCCCATTGATCTAATATACATTAGTGTACTGTACAATAGTCGAACCATACGGCAACATAATTATACCTGCAAAAGTCGGGAAGCATATATCGAAGGTATGCTATATGATTCCAAAACTGAGCTCCTTTATCTGGAGTTGAATCTACTTCAAGTAATCTAGATAAAAAAATGATTGTAAAGCGGTGAGTTTACGCTCAGTAAGAAACATATGTAAAAGAGCATACTATGCCTCTATATGTAGTTTTTCTGCTTGGCTCTATAGTGTTACGTAAAACTATTATAAAGCATAGTCACATATTTCTTTCATCAAATACGTAAAAGTTCTTCATATAGCATATACATGTAAATCAAGTAAATCATATACTTTCATACTTTACTTCAAATACTTTCATATACAAATAACTTCATATGCTTCAAATACTTCAAGTAATTGGGAGACATATAATTCCAACAGAATCATGCATCCTGCCAACCTCATATGGGAAAGTCCAGTAAAGAGGTCAAGTATCCCCCATAAGAAGTATGACAATTAAGTGGCGTACCCATAATTGGGCCAGGAATCCACCCTAAGCCAAACAAGTAATATAGACAAATTGGCCAATATCGATAGCTACAGTGAACACTAGTTAAGTGACAGCTGTAGCACTAAGGACTGGATTTGGGCTCCTCAGCCAAGTAAACATACACAAGTAATATGCATGACCATCATAGGTGTTCATAGTCTCCAAAACATGTATTCTTTATTCCCCTGTAAATACAATTGAGGTTATTTAAATTAAGCTTTAAAACTTCATTTTTAAACATGGCAGTCGATTGGTCTTTATGGGCAATCGGGTGCTAGTGCATATATTGATTTATCGAAATTATTTCCTTTAAAAATTTTGATATTTAAAATATGAAAACACATGGGGCAACCGACTGGTCCCAAATAGCAGTCGACTGTTTTTGAAACAGAA
This sequence comes from Heritiera fomes, assembly GCA_032173925.1. Lineage (NCBI taxonomy): Eukaryota > Viridiplantae > Streptophyta > Magnoliopsida > Malvales > Malvaceae > Heritiera > Heritiera fomes. The sequence goes on along the minus strand of JAPDPM010000002.1, from coordinate 24,376,988 downwards.
TGCTTCTAAAAACAGGGCAATCGACTGGCTCCTTTGACAGTCGGCTGGTTTTGAAACAAAGTGCATTTGAAAGAAAAGCAGTCGACTGGCATCCTTAACAGTCGACTGGTTTGAAACAGAAGGCTTTATGGGAAAACAGTAGTCGACTGACTTGTCTCAGTTTTCAGAAAACTACGCTTTGGTTGTCTCTAGGCAGTCGGCTGCTCATAGCCTAATTGGCACTAGGAGTAGGACCTGAAATAAAATTCTTCCTGCACTTAAACAGCTTGTACTTATCTCCAAAACAATTAAAAACATATTTAAAACATGCGGACATAGCCACCCTACGTTCGTTACATAAATTCCTTACTTCGATTGCCAAAATCCACAAGATTGCTTGCATCAACTTAGCCTTCCACTTCACTTCTTCAAAGTTGTAACATCATATCAAATTAAACTTTTAAACAATCATCATACACATGTTATACCAATTTAGTACAACTTCAAACTATGAACGAAATTGACTAAATCCATTTCGTCTCTTACCTTTACTAGTGACCAAAATTTCAAAATTTGAGATCTCCTCCAATACTTGGATTCAATCTACCAAACTTCGGATATAGCCTAGTCTAGTGATGACGGTCGATTTTCGTTCGACATGCTTAACGAATCGATGGCTGGACAAGGGTATTTGTCAAAGTAGCAAAATGGAAACTTATGGAAACTTGGAGAGGAAACGATAGGGAAGGGCTGGGGTTGCTGTCGTGTGGGAAAAGATGATGATGAGTCATGACTTCATTTAATGCTTCCCCATCTCTTCATCATGTCAGCCATAACTCCTTGACCTTTTGACCATTTAACATTTAATTCTTCCTATCCTAGTCATGCACCATATGGCATTTAATCACCCTAAAATCTGATATTCATTTCTTTTCTCATCTCAGCCATTAATCTCTTTGACTAGTTAACTATCAATTCCCTTATTCATTCATATGTCTCATACATCATTTATATATCAAAACTTTATATTTACTTAATCATTTCAGATTGTAATACTTTACGATTATGGAGGAATTACATGAAATTGGGGATTTCACATTCTCCCCACCTTGGGAAATTTGGTCCTCCAAATTTGGATTGACTTATCAAGTGAGTAAGTCTGGATATCTCTCTTTCATCAAGTTCTCTAGCTCCCATGTAGCTTCTTCCATAGTGTGGTATTGCCAGAGAACTTTCACTAATGGGATCGTCTTAGACCTTAAAACTTTCTCTTTTCTATCTAAAATCTGAATCGGTTTCTCCACATAACTCATCTTCCGTTATCTCCAAGGGCTTATATCCTATGACATGGGATAGATCCGGATTATATTTTCGAAGCATCGACACGTGAAAGACATTGTGTATTCCTGATAGCTCCGGAGGTAGTGTCAATCTATAGGCAACATCGCCAACTCGATCTAAGACCTCAAATGGACTGATGTAGGCAGGGCTAAGCTTACCTCATCGATCAAATCTCATGATCCCTTTGGATGGAGAAACTTTCAAAAACACATAGTCTCTAACCAAAAACTCAGGAGGTCTCCGTTGAGCATCCGCATAACTCTTTGATCGACTCTGAGCTATCTTAAGTCTTTGACAAATCATCTTAACATCTTCAGAGGCTTGCTCGATTAAATCAGGAGTCAATAACTTATGCTCACCCACTTCTTCCCACCCAATTGGAGATCGACACCTTCTACCATACAAAGCTTCATAAGGTGCCATCCCGATGCTTGAGTGATAGCTATTATTATAAGCGAACTCAGCCAATGGTAGATGGTCATCCTAAGAGCCTTTAAAATCCATAGCACAAGCTCTCAACATATCCTCGAGCGTCTGAATCGTGCGCTCAGACTGTCCATCAGTCTGCGGATGGAAAGCTGTGCTAAAGTTCAACTGAGATCCCATGGCTTTTTGAAAATGCTCCCAAAAGTGAGAGGTAAACCTGAAATCTCTATCAGAAGTAATGCTCACTAGAACGCCGTGTAGTCTGACGACTTCTCTCATGTACAAGTCTGCCAAAGCACTAAGTGTGTCCGTAGACTTCATAGGTAGGAAGTGAGCTAACTTGGTCAACCGATCCATAATTACCTAGACACCGTCATGATTCTTTCTAGTTCGAGGCAATCCCATCACAAAATCCATAGTGACGTGTTCCTATTTTCACATAGGTATAGGTAGAGGATGTAACAAACTTGCTGGTCTTTGGTGCTCTACCTTAACCTGTTGACATGTGAGACACTTTGCCACAAACTCAACTATGTCTCTCTTCATGCCTGTCCACCAATACACCTTGCGAAGATTATGATACATCTTCGTGTTTCCTGGATGCAACGTGTACTTAGTGGCATGTGCTTCTGTCAAGATCAACTTTCTCAACTCATTATCCTTAGGAACACATATACGGTTATTAAACGTCAAAATCTCATCACTAACAATATCAAATTCTGAGGACATACCTGATTGAATTCCATTCATAGCCTCAATACACTGGGCATCCTCCCTTTGAGCAACTCGAATTCTGTCCATGAGCTTCGGCTCAATCATCAAACTTGCTATCATCCTATTTTGCTCGTAAGGCATAACATTCAAGCTGAGGCTTGCAAACTGTTCAATCAGTTCATACTCTTTCACCATCATTTAAGCTACCATTCCTACATGCTTACGGTTCAGAGCATCCACCACCACATTAGCCTTTCCTGGGTGGTACAAGATCTCATAATCATAGTCCTTCAGGAGCTCGAGCCATCTTCTTTGCCTCATGTTCAATTCTCTTTGAGAGAACAAGTATTTCAGACTTTTATGATTTGTAAAAATCTGAAATCTCTCACATACAAGTAATGCCTCCAAATCTTTAGAGCAAATACTATTGCAGCTAACTCCAAATCATGGGTTAGGTAGTTCTTCTCATGGTCCTTTAATTGTCGAGAAGCATAGGTAATTACCTTACCATGCTGTATTAGTACACACCCTAAACCTTGCCCTAAGGCAGCACTATACATCGCAAATCCTCCCGAAACACTCGGAATGGTGAGGATAGGTGCAGTCATCAGCCTGCGCTTCAACTCTTGGAAACTACACTCACAGGCATTATTCCATTCAAACTTCGCCTCTTTGCGCGTTAAGCGCGTTAAGGGAGTAGCTAACTTAGAAAAACCCTCTACAAATCTTCTGTAGTAGCCAGCTAAACCCAAGAAACTCCTAATCTCCGTCAGTGTCTTCGGTCTCTCCCATTGAACCACAGCTTCAATCTTCAATGGATCGACCGAAACTCCATCTTTACTGATTACATGACCCAAGAAGGAGATTTTATCTAACCAGAAATCACACTTACTTAGCTTGGCATATAATCCTCGATCTCTGAGGATTCCCAAAACTATCCTTAAGTGCTACTCATGTTCTTCCCTGGATCTTGAGTACACCAATATATCATCGATAAAGACAATGATAAACTGGTTCAAGTACTGTTTGAACACATCATTCATTAAGTTCATAAAAGCTGCGGGTGCATTAGTCAAACCAAACGGCATCACTAGAAATTCAGAGTGACCATATCGTGTTCTGAATGCAGTCTTAGGGATATCTTCACTCCGAATCTTCAATTGATGATATCCCGACCTCAAGTCTATCTTGAAAAAAACTTGTGAACCCTTAAGTTGATCAAACAAATCGTCAATCCTGGGAAGAGGATACTTATTCTTAATCGTCACTTTATTCAGCCATTGGTAGTCGATGCATAGCCTTATGCTGCCATCCTTCTTCCTGATAAATAGCACAGGAGCACCCCAAGGGGATACGCTGGGTCGTATGAATCCCTTGTCTAATAACTCCTAAAGCTGCTTCTTGAGTTCTTCCAATTCTACTAATGTCATCCGATAGGGCGATCTTGAAATGGGCTCGGTCCTTGGCACCAAATCGATCGTAGACTCTACTTCCCTATCCGGAGGAAGTCCTAGAAGATCGTTCAGAAACACTTCAGGAAAATCCTTGACTACAGGAATTTCATGAAGTTCGAGATGTTTCTTGTCTACGCCTTCCACATAAGTAATAAATCCTTCACATAACCATACATACTTTTCATTACTTTCATTTGCAATTAAATCAAGTAATAAACATACTTTTGCATTAACCACTTACAAAATTTACAACATAACTAATGAGAGAAGAAAAGGTCACATTCTTTGCATAACAATCTAGCATTACATGATTCTTAGCTAACTAATCCTTTCCCAAAATAACATCAAATCCATACATATTTAGTAGGATTAGGTCAGCTATAGATTATCTTTCTCCTACCTGTAGCTTACAATTACGATATACTATATCTGTCATTTGGGATTCCTTAAATGGTGTGCTTATTTGCAATAAGTGTCCTAAAGACTTAGGCTTATTAGGTATTCTCATAGCAACCATAGGAGACACAAATGAATGCGTAGAGCCTGGATTAAATAATGCATTAACACTTATATCAAAGAGATAGATTTTACCCTTAATCACTTTGGACGAAGCATCTGCAGACTCCTTATCGATAGCAAATACCCGTCCTTGAGTCATAGCTTTCTTTCCTTTCTCAGCAGCTGTGGCCTTAGGCTATGGTTGAGTGGTCTTTCCTGATCCTTCAGATCCTCTTAAATTCTTCTTGGGACAGTCCTTAATCATATGTCCATGCTCATTGCACCAAAAACAAGCTCCGCTTGTCATCGACAAGGCTAGGTTATGAAATCTCCCGCATTGTTCACATCTTTGCATTGTACTCCTTGGTGAACTAGCGGCACTGCCTACTGAATGTCGGGATCTTTTATCACTTATTTTGATTCCAATAGCTCTAGGAGTCCCTGTTTTATCATAATTCCCAATTCAATATACTTCTATATATATCCATTTTATAAATTGAAATCATTCTCTTCTAAATCATTTTCTTACCTGACGAAGCTCTTTCGTAGGGCCTATTTCTCCTATATGGATATCTATCACTAGAAGATTTCTCCTTTGACTTTCGCTTCATTAACTCCTTACCTCTACCCTTGGCTCGAGAGTCAGCATTATAAGTAGTGATATCTATAGGGTATAACTTCGATCTTATAGGAGACTTCAATCCCTCTCTGAATCTATAAATTTTATGTCCTTCACTCCTTAGGACTTCAGGGTCAAATCTACTTAAAGAAATGAACTTTGACTCATATTGATTCACCGTCATCATCCCTTGAGTCAAGCTCAAAAATTTGATCCTCAATCTGGTTTGTTCCGTGCGTGGGATATACTGTTCATTAAAGACTTCTAGGAATCTATCCCATGTAACTTCAACATATTGAGCTTCCAATATAGCTCGCGTAGACTGCCACCAATGTTCGGCATCATCCACTAACAAATAGGCTACCAAACCCACTTTCTCTATCTTAGAGCAAGTCATGTACTTAAATGATTTAGTGACAGCCTTCACCTAGTTCTCTGCAGTCAATGGATCCCTATCCCCTTTAAACTTTGGCTGATCCAACTTCTTAAACTCTTTAATTAATGCCACCCTACAATAAGCACTAGGATCCTATCTCTCAGTAGCTGGGACCGGTGGGGACGGCACTGTAGGAGTAGAAGGCACTGTAGTAGTGGCTGCGGGTGTACTAGTAGCCACATTCGACTGACTAGCCATGAACTGAGTAAACATAGTAGTCATGGCTTCCATATGTCGCTCTATTTTTGATAATCGGGTATTTGGACTACCAAGTTAAGAAGAAGGAAGGAGATTGCTCTAGAGGCGATTCCACATGACCCCGTCCTCGTCCTCTACCACTACCTCTTCTTCGCGTACTCATTCTGCTAATAACACCATCAAATAACACTATTTAGTATAACTCTATACAGTTATAACACACATACATATTTAGACTAGTATAGTACTTTGGGGATATACACTATTTCTAACCTAATAACATTAACAAACATCCGACTAACTTGCTCTGATACCAATCTGTGATATCTTCATTTTTTCAAATAAACATATACATTTGTATAGTTAGAATGTTTGTCAAAGTCATTCTTTCTTCTTCTTCTTATACTTGATCCAATATCATTATTTAGAATGATCTATAGTTTCTTCATGAAATATATTTTTCATTTACATATACTTCAATTACATCAGGATCTCATATACTTACATACCCTATATCCCCATTGATCTAATATACATTAGTGTACTGTACAATAGCCAAACCATACGGCAACATATTTATACCTTCAAAAGTCGGGAAGCGTATATCGAAGGTATGCTATACGATTCCAAAACTGAGCTCCTTTATCTGGAGCTGAATCTACTTCAAGTAATCTGCATAAAAAAATGGTTGTAAATGGGTGAGTTTACGCTCAATAAGAAATATATGTAAAAGAGCGTACTGTGCCTTTATATGCAGTTTTCTTGCTCGGCTCTATAATGTTATGTAAAACCATTATAAAGCATAGTCATATATTTCTTTCATCAAATACGTAAAATTCCTTCATATAGCATATACATGTAAATCAAGTAAATCATATACTTTCATACTTTACTTCAAATACTTTCATATACAAATAACTTCATATGCTTCAAATACTTCAAGTAATTAGGAGACATGTAATTCCAACAGAATCATGCATCCTGCCAACCTCATATGGGAAAGTCCAATAAAGAGGTCAAGTATCCCCCATAAGAAGTATGACAATTAAGTGGCGTACCCATAATTGGGCCAGGAATCCACCCTAAGCCAAACAAGTAATATAGACAAATTGGCCAATGTCGGTTGCTACAGTGAACACTAGTCAGGTGACAGCTGTAGTACTTAGGACTAGACTTGGGCTCCTCAGCCAAGTAAACATAAACAAGTAATATGCATAACCACCATAGGTGTTCATAGTCTCCAAAACATGTATCCTTTATTCCCTTGTAAATACAATTGAGCTTATTTAAATTAAGCTTTAAAATTTCATTTTTAAACATGGCAGTCGACTAGCCTTTATGGGCAGTCGGCTGTTACTGCATATATTGATTTATTGAAATTATTTCCTTTAAAAATTTCAATATTTAAAATCTAAAAACACATGGGGCAACTGATTGGTCCCAAATAGCAGTCGATTGGTTTTGAAACAGAATGCTTTTCAAGAAATGACAGTCGACTGTTCATATAGCAGTTGACTGTTTTTGAAACAGAATGCTTCTAAAAACAGGGCAGTCGATTGGCTCCTTAAGCAGTCGGCTGGTTTTGAAACAGAGTGCATTTGAAAGAAAAGCAGTGGATAGGCATCCTTAGCAGTCGACTGGTTTGGAACAGAAGGCTTTCTGGGAAAACAACAGTCGACCAGCTTACATAGCAATCGACACATAGCAATCGACAGACTTGTATCGATTTTTGAAAAACTACGCTTTGGTTGTCTCTAGGCAGTCAACTCCTTAGCAGTCGACTGGTTTGGAACAGAAGGCTTTCTGCGAAAACAACAGTCAACTAGCTTACATAACAGTCGACTGGCTTGTCTCGGTTTTTGAAAAATTACGCTTTGGTTGTCTCTAGGCAGTCGGCTGCTACTAGCCTAATTGGCACTAGGAGTAGGGCTCGAAATAAAATCCTTCCTGCACTTAAATAGCTTGTACTTCTCTCCAAACAATTAAAAACACATTTAAAACATGCGAACATAGGCACTCTACGTCCGTTACATAAATTCCTTACCTCGATTGCCAAAATCCACAAGATTGCTTGCATCAACTTAGCCTTCCACTTCACTTTTTTAAAACTGTAACATCATATCAAATTAAACCTTTAAACAATCATCATATACATGCTATACCAATTTAGTACAACTCCAAACTATGAACGAAATTGACTAAATCCATTTCTTCTCTTACCTTTGCTAGTGACCAAAATTTCAAAATTTGAGATCTCCCCCAAATACTTGGATTCAATCTACCAAACTTCGATATAGCCTAGTCTAGTGATGAGGGTCGATTTTCGTTCGACATGCTTAACGAATCGATGGCTGGACAAGGGTGTTTGTCAAAGTAGCAAAATGGAAACTTATGGAAACTTGGAGAGTAAACGAGAGGGAAGGGCTGGGGTCGCTGCCGTGTGGGAGAAGATGATGATGAGTCATGACTTCATTTAATACTTCCCCATCGCTTCATCAGGTCAGCCATAACGCCTTGACCCTTTGACCATTTAACATTTAATTCTTCCTATCCTAGTCATGCACCATATGGCATCTAATGACCCCAAAATCTGATATTCATTTCTTTTCTCATCTAAGCCATTAATCTCTTTGACTAGTTAACTATCAATTCCCTTATTCATTCATATGTCTCATACATCATTTATACATCAAAACTTTATATTTACTTAATCATTTCAGATTGTAATATTTTACAATTATTGAAGAATTACATGAAATTGGGGATTTCACAGAACACCATTAATGATCATACACATTATTTGTACTTGTTCTTGGCTGAGGAGCCCTAGTTCGGTCCTCAGACCCACATTAAGGCACCTGACTAGTGAGCACTGTGGGCTATAGACAATGGCCATACGTCTCTTACTTGTTTCGGCTTTGGGGAGGATCCCTGGCCCATACGTGGGTACGCTATTTATTTGATATCTCTCAAGATTATCCCTTACGAGATCTATTGGTGGTATCCTTATGTGATCTCTCATGGATTATCCCTTAAGGGATATATTTGCTGTATCCTTATGAGAGTTACTTGGTGCATGAATCTAATTGAAAATTAATTGTCTCCCATCTATTTGAAAGTATTTGAAAGCATGTAAAAGTATTTGAAGTTATTTGTACTTGCATATTCGATTTCACGTGATTTGAGATCCGTGAAAGTATTTGAAAGAGATGACTTTACTTGTATTTGATATTTGCGGGAAAGATATATGGTATATGCTTTATAATAGTTTTACATGAAATTATAGAGCCAAGCAGGAAAACTGCATATAGTGACATAGTATGCTCTTTTACATATTTTTCTTACTAAGCGTAAACTCACTCATTTACAAACATTTTTCATACAGATTACTTGAAGTGATTCCCGCTCCGAATAGAGTAGCACATTTTGAGATCTTTTGATATACCTTCGAGGCACGCTTCCCACTTATTCTTTGAAGGTATAATTAGTTGGCTGTGTACTTCGGCTATTGTACAGTACGATATTACATTAGTGTATATTTTGGGGAAATAGGTTATGTAAGTATTTGAGATCCTGGTGTATTTGATCTATGTGTATATATGAAAATTATATTCATGTAAATTTTGATATCATACTATAAGTACTAAAGCATAAAGTATAAGAAGAAGTAAGGTTGATATTGACAAACTAGTCTAAGTAATGGTATTTGTTAGTTGTTATTTGGATAGTGACGAGGATGTCACAAATTTGCCCTTATCTAAGGCTTTTTTTCCAAAAATGTTTATCACATCATCTTCTCATATCTTATCATATTTCAAATTATCATCTCTCATATTTTCATCCTTTAGATTTTCATTTCATCCATTTATTCTCATATTTTCTCTTTTCCTCAAATTTTCTTATTTTCCATTTTTCATTTTTTTTACATTTTCTCATTTTTACCTTTTTCTTTACATTTTCTCATCAATATATATTTTCCTCACACTTTCTAATTCTTCATAATTTCATATCCAATTATCCTAACAAATAGTTAATTTTTTTTCATGTCAAAATGCAATAATGAAATGTCATGCATCTTATGAATATAATGAATGTCATGAACATCATAATGCCATGAGTGCTATATGAATGTTATGCACATGTCAATGTCATGCTCCCTGAATTATTCCATGAATGTATGCAAATGCAATCTTAATTGTGGTAACAAGATTCTCAAGCTCATCTTGTCTTTCTCAAGTTTCATCTATCAAGCTTCCTTTCATTCTCAAATCTTCTATCTTCATTTCTCAACCCATCCTTAATTGAGTCTTGGTCCATTTATGCTTGAAGACTTGCCATCATGCTTTCATATTTTTATTTTCATCGTTCACATTTGTTTGTTTTTTTTCTTTTAGTAATGCAAGAGTTCAAAAAGTATTTTTCAAAAATTTACTCAAAATGTTAGCAACATTTATTTATTTTCCTTCCAACTCGACCACTAGTGTAATGCACTCATACATCTTCTCAACTTATTATGGGGATGGAGTAAATTCAAGATAATTCATGAGAAGTGGGAGTATTTATTCTTAGAAAACAATGTGAATTCAAGAAAAATTAATGAGACAATTTGTTTGGGGACAAGGTTTTAAGTATCCATTTAACAAACATTTTTACAATTTCAATCAAGTCAATCTAAATTCTTTTCCAAAAGCTCACTCTTGTTGATATGTTCATTCATGTAAGGTCTGCCAATCTTGCCTCTTGTATTAGAAACTTTCGATGTTGATCTTTGTCCTGAGTCACCTTTTCGAGTTTTCAACTTAGGTGCCTTACCTTCAATTTAAATTGCCCTTTTCGAGTTTTCAATTTAAATCCTCCTTTTTCTTTTTCTTTTTCTTCATTTGAACTTTATTGGCTTAAACAAATTTGAGCCCTTTGTATTTATGTCACACCCTGATTCCTGGAAATCAGAACTGACTTTTCACATTTTCACACAATTGGTTGGGCTGTGCTCAATGTCCTCACTCTGACTTTATGCCAAAATTATTTACCTAATGCAGCATTCAATTATTTACGTAGGTCCCGGTACACATAATTAGAGTACGCATTTGTTTTTCTATATAAATAATCTATAACAAATACTATACTTTACATTCAAACTTCTTCAATTTGTTGTTTACATCTCTTTACACACTAAAATAATGTACAATAAATGTTTGAATACGATACCTGCAAGGTATGTCACCGAAACCCTTGTAGGCATCTTATCAGAATCTTCTCTCAATAAACGACTATTTCTGTAGATAAATCTGGAGGGTAGAGGGGGTGAGCTTTGGGGGAAAGCCCAATAAGAAATATACATATATATAAAAGTACTGATACTATGTATGCCTATATGAATATATTAAAGACATATTTCATAAATATCCAGTTAGTACTAAAATATTATGAAATGACTCTATCAGAAAAGATATTATAATCGATTAGGGTACCAGGCGAGTATGAAAGGATTCTTTAGAGCACCTCTCTTGTCCCAATTCCAAAATCTAACTATAAGGAGTTTTTGAAACTTTACAAAGAAGAAATTCGTGGATACCAAATCAATATGAAAATTGTTTATATCTTTAGTGACAGTACGCAACAATAAATAATTGTTATCAGATGGTTCAGTAAAATATTCGACAATGGGAACAATGGAAACATTGTTTGATGAACAATGGACACATTGGACACGCATGCAACACCTCTAAGAGAAATTTTGTTTACAACATAATTTTTTTCTACGCAACCTAAGTTTTTTTTGTTTTTAATATTACGATAGAACTACTTCTAAACTCAATTTATTCAAAAAAAATTTAGAAATCAGCTGCTTGCCATCACTTCTTAATGTCGATAAACTCTAAACAATAATCCAAAGAATCCTTTTGAATTCGTCTTTTTGGTTCTTGTCCACAATTGCCAAAAATACTCATATTTTTCTAAATTTAAATTGCAAAATCAAATATACATTTGGAGGAATTTACATTATTATCCATATAAAAGTACACATTTTTTGATGAGACATTAATATACATTATACATAATAAAATTTGCTTGGTGCTAAAGGTGAAATTTGCATCAATATTTACTTTAATAAAACTTAAAGCTCAAAGTCCAAAACTCTTATGCACTACTTGATTTTTGTTTTTGCTGCCATTAATTATTGCTTGTCGATAACTGCATAGGTTAGTCCCATAGGAAAATGTAGTCTGTTTGAATGTGCCTTTGGAATTGGAATTAGCGTATTCGGCAGTATGTCTCCTTAACAACCAAGTATTTCTTGCCGTGACACTTCTAAATTACTGATAATGATCTGATATTGTGTTCAGATGACAGAACAAAAATGTCAAGCTTGAACACTAAATTTAAATTATAAGACGATACCCAATTTTATTCAAAAAAAATTAAAATAAAAAAAAATTAAAATGAAAATAGTTATGAAATTGAACTGCCACAACAGAAAAAAAAAAGAAAAAGAGAGAGAAGATATGTAAATTTTAATAATTATAATGAAGCCTGCTTCTTTATTCAGCTATTGGTTTCTCTTACATCATCATTTATTGCAATCAACTGCTAACCATCTCAATTAGATACTATTTGTAATTAACTAACTGCTTTTTATTTACCCCTTAATATAGGCTGAATGGCTTGAAGTATTATGCATGTATCACTTTAACCAAAGAAATCTATTCAGATAGAACGGATGAATTTCCTTGGCCATTTAATTTTTTTTTTTAATAAGTACGCCTCACGGAAGCCCTTGCTGAAGACAACTTTCACAAGACTGTCATAACGTATTAAGTTTTAGAGAAAACCAAATAACTAGATATAAAATCTATGGAGTCACCACCAACCATTCTACTTATGTGTGATTGGTCACCTATTCAAATTATGGATAAGGACTAGTCTACATCTCAAATTTAGGGTTCAGGAATATGATTACGTGTGAGGAAGGATTAGCACACTCACAATGCTCATCCTAAAATGGTACCAACTAACTTTAGGTTACCTCAAATTTCCATATTTTTTAATTTTTTTGAATATTAATCAAACTTAACAAGCAAATAATTAAGACAACAAAATTTGAGCTTATGGCCCAATCAAAATCCAAAGGTTAGACCAAAATTTAATGTTAAGTCAAAAATCAAATGACAAGTCAAGTTCAAAAATTGCAAAGAAAAACTTTTCAGGCTTCCATTATTAAATTATAAAACTTACACAAAAGTCAATTAATTTTGGACTTAATGGGCCTAATAATAAATAAAGATCCGAACAAAAATGGTGTCTACAGCTACCCCTCTTTGTACTTATGCTATGAAACAGTAATGGTGCAAAGACATAAACAACCATTTTGTCCAAGTGCAAGACCTATCAATGAATTCTTTGTAAAAAAATGATATTTCTTAGTCTTTTCTCTCATAAGGCCAAGGAATAAATGCAAAATGAAATTTCCTAATCTTCTTCTCCTATGAAGACCAAGCAATGAATGCAAAATTGAAAATTTCCTAATCTTCATCTCCTACAAAGATTAAGGAATGAATGCAAAATTGAAGATTCCTGATCTTCTTCTCTTATAAAGATTGAAGAATGAATGCAAAACGAAGTTTCTTGGTCTCTTATATCGTAAGACTAAGGAAATGAATGTATAATGAGATTTCCTAGTCTTTTCTATCATAAGACTAAAGAATGCAAAGTGGAACTTCCTAGTCTCTTCTATCATGAGACTAAAGAATGAAATTTCCTACTCTTTTCTATCATAAGATTAAGAAATGCAAAATGAGTTTTCCTAGTCTCTTCTATCATAAGATTAAGGAATACAAAATGAAATTTTCCTAGTCTCTCCTATCATAGGACTAAGGAATGCAAGATGAAATTGACTAAGGAATGTAAGATGAAATTCCTAATCTCTCTTATCATAAGACTTAAGAATGCAAGATGAAATTTCCTAATCTTTTCTATCACGAGGTTAAGGAATGCAAAGTAAAATTTCCTAACCTTTTCTATTGACAGACTAAGTAATGCAAAAAAGAAATTTCCTCCTTCTAGAGGCCATGAAATAAAAGCTCCTCTCACCAGAGGCTATGAGACTTTTGAAAACAAAGAGTTCCTCTCAATAGAGGCTTTGAAACTTTTGAAAACAAAGAGTTTCTCTCAACAAAGGCTTTGAGACTTTAGAAAACAAAGAGCACCTCTCAACAGAAGCTTTGAGAACAAAGAGCTCCTCTCAACAAAAGCTTCGAGACTTTGAAAAATAAAAAGCTCCTTTCAACAAAGGCTTTGAGACTTTGAAAAACAAAGATCTCCTCTTAATAGAGACTTTGAGACTTTTGAAAACAAAAACTCCTCTCAATAGAAGCTTTAAGACTTTTGAAAATAAAAATTTCATTTCAAAATGCCAATTAACATGGGCTTGATTGGGCTTAAATTTCATTTTGATGCCAACTATATTGGGCTTCATCTTCCTCTAAGTTGCTAGCTAAACTAGAATTTGCTTTTATCTGCTGTTTTTTTTTTCAAAAATGTTTATCACCTCATCTTCTCGTATCTTATCATATTTCAAATTATCATCTCTCATATTTTCATCCTTCAGATTTTCATCTCATCCATTTTGTTCTCACATTTTCTCTTTTCCTCAAATTTTCTTATTTTCCAGTTTTCTTTTTCTTTTTTTACATTTTCTCATTTTTACCTTTTTCTTTACATTTTCTCATCAATCTATATTTTCCTCACACTTCCTCATTCTTCATAACTTCATATCTAGTTATCCTAACAAATAGTTCATTTTTTTCCTGTCAACATGCAATAATGAAATGTCATGCATCTTATGAATTTAATGAATGTCATGAACATCGTAATGCCCTGAGTGCTATGAATGTTATGCACATGTCAATGTCATGCTCCCTAAATTATTCCATGAATGTATGCAAATGCAATCTTAATTGAAGTTACAAGATTATCAAGCCCATCTTGTCTTTCTCAAGTTTAATCTATCAAGCTTCCTTTCATTCTCAAATCTTCTATCTTTATTTCTCATCCCATCTTCTATTGAGTCTTGGTCCATTTATGCCTGAAGACTTGCCATCATGATTTTAGATTTATATTTTCATCATTCACTTTTCTTTCTTTCTTTTCTTTTAGTAATGCAAGAATTCAAAAAGTATTTTTCAAAAATTTACCCAAAATGTTACCAACATTTATTTTCCTTCCAACTCGACCACTAACGTAATGCACTCATGTATCTTCTCAACTTATTATGGGGAAGGAGTAAATTAAAGATAATCATGAGAAGTGGGAGTATTTAGTCTTAGAAAACAATGTGAATTCAAGGAAAATTAATTCGACAATTTGTTTAGGGACAAGGTTTTCAGTATCCATTTAACAAACATTTTGACAATTTCAATCAAGTCAATCTAAATTATTTTCCAAAAGCCCACTCTTATTAATATGTTCATTCATGTAGGGTCTGCCAACCTTGCCTCTTGTATCAGAAACTTTCGATGTTGATCTTTGTCCTAAGTCACTTTTTTAGGTTTTCAACTTAAGTGCCTCACCTTCAATTCAAACTACCCTTTTCGAGTTTTCAATTTGAATCCTCCTTTTTCGTTTTCTTTTTCTTCATTTCAACTTCATTGGCTTACAAATTTTAGACCTCTGTATTTAATCCAAATTCATGCCCCCTAGCAGGCATTCTTGATATTGGTCTAAGATATCTTTTGGAATCTATGCTTCTATTTAAGCATAGGTTTCTTCATTCAAGTTGATTTATTTCTTTTGACTTCACCTTACTGATATCTTCAATGAATCTTTAAAGGATCATTATCTCATTATACTAGTATGCCTTTATTCAATATATGAGTATTCAATTAGAGCATTTACATTTGACCAAAATGGGCTTTTAAAAGCACATAATGTAGGCTTGGGTGAGGGTTTATGAAAAAAAAGGATAAAGCAGACCCAAAATGTGTTTTAGTGTTTATAAACCAAAGATCACTTTCCTATCAAGTAAATCATTTGAGCATTTTGCCCCATTCTAATTTACTCATTTTTTTTCTTGCGCTTTTTTCTTTCTTTCTTTTTTTTGTGTTCAAACCCTTTTTCTTTTATCTTTTTTTTTTTCACATTTTTCACAAAATAGGGTTATTTCTTCATTTTGCCCTATAGTTCATCATCGACACATTTGTCTTTTGTGAAATCCCAAATTCTATGTAATTTTCCATGTTGTAAAGTATTATAAACTGAAATGATTAAATAAATATGAAGTTTTAATGTATCAATGATGTATGAAACATATGAAGAAATAAAGGAATTGAAAGTCAATTAGTCAAAGAAATTAATGTTGATATCAGGAAAATATTTAGAGTATGAGAAAAGAATCAAAATCAAAATTTTGATTGGTAATTAAATGCATGTGGCATATGAATAGAAGAAGGATAATTAAATGGTCAAGGGGTCAAAGCATGGCTGAGATGATTAAAGAGATAGGGAGGCATTTAATGCAAGTGCATAGTCATCATCCTCATCAGCCATCACCCATACAACAGCCCTTTTTCCCCCAACCCCTCTCATTCTCTCCAAGCTTCCAAGTTTTCCTCCATAGCTACCTTGATAAGTTACCTTGTTCCTCTATCGATTCGTTAAGTTAGTTGAACGAAAAATGATCCTAGTCACTAGACTAAGCTATATCTGAAGTTGGGTAAATTGAATCCAAGTGTTGGAGGAGATCTCAAAGTCTGAAAATTTGGCTATTGATAAAGGTAAGAGAAGAAGTTAGTTCTTTCAATTTCATTTATAGTTTGGAGTTGTATTAAGTTGGTATAGCATGTGTATGGTGATTGTTTAAAGGTTTGAATTATGATGATGTATGCAGTTTTGAAGAAGTGAAGCGAAAGGCTAAGTTGATGCAAGCAATCTCGTGGATTTTGGCAATCGAGGTAAGGAATTTATGTAACGGACGTAGGGTGGCTATGTCCACATGTTTTTACTGTGGTTTTAAGTGTTTTGAGAGAAGTACAAGTTGGCTTTTATGCAGGAAAAGTTACATTTCGGGTCTTTCTCCTAGTACCAATTAGGCTAGGAGAAGCCGACTACCTTGAGACAACCAAAGCGTAATTTTTTGAAAACTGAGACAAACCACTAAACTGCTATGTAAGCCAATCGACTGCTATTTTCCCAGTATGTATTCTGTTTCAAACCAGTCGAGTGCTATATGGGACAGTCGACTGCTTTTACTTAAAAAGCATTCTGTTTCAAAACTAGTCGACTACCTATAAGACCAGTCGACTGCCATGTTTCCAAAAGCATTCTGTTTCAAAAACAGTCGACTGCTATATGACCAATCGACTACTATTTCTTGAAAAGCATTCTGTTTGGAAACCAGTTGACTGCTATATGGACCAGTCGACTACCCCTATGTGTTTTCAGAAAATAAAAATATCAGAATTTGGAAATAAAATAATTTCGATAAATGAAAATATGAGGCAACAGCCGACTGCCCTGTATGAAAAGAGATTTCAAAGCCTATTTCAAGAAAGTATAAATGTCATAGCAAATAGCTATATGACAAATGTTTTGAGACTATGAAGTACTTAATGATTATGAACTTCTGTATATGTTCATGGTTGAGGAGCTCTAGTCCAGCCCTCAGTGCTACAGATGTCACCTGACTAGTGTTCACTATAGCCACCGACGTTTGGCCAAATTGTCTCTGTTATGTATATATTGGCTAGGGGAGGATTCTTGGCTCCTACGGGAGTACGCCACATGATTTAGTGCATAATTCTATTAATATGCAAATAGTCTCTCTGTTATTTACAGGCTATATGATGTATGCTTTAAAGAAAGAATATGATGCATGTTTTGATGAAAGTATATGCTATGTATGTTTTGAAGAAGTGTATGAAGTATGTTTTGAAGAAAGCATGTGAATTATGCTTTAAAGAAAGTATGTGAAATATAATTTCATATGACGCTTCGAAAGAAGAATATGAAGCATGTTTTGATGTAAGTATATGAGTATGCTTTATAATGATTTACATGACATTATAGAGCCAAGCAGGAAAACTGCATATTGAGGCATAGTACGCTCTTTTACATATATTCCTTACTGAGCGTAAACTCACCCTTTTACGAATATTTCCTACAGATTATCTGAAGTAAACCCCGCTCCGAATAGAGGAGCCTGCTTTTGAGATATCAAAGTGTACCTTCGTGATACGCTTCCCAGTTAGTATTGAGGGTATACTTATGTACATATGTAAAGTAAATTATACTTCAACTATGGTACAGTACAAGTTAACAATTTTGTATATAAGATGTCGAGGAATTAAGTTAAGCATGATGTGTAAGATCCTATGGTATGGAATGATATATATACATATCATTAGTCTGTGTTATTGAAAATAAATTATTCATATTGAGCTGTTAGATATTAAGCTTAAGAAGAAAAAAGAATGACATTGATGAACAAGTCAAATCAAGTTGTATAAGATAATAAGAAAAAAGTTAGATGGTAAGATGTAGTGATGGGAATATCACATCTTTGCCCTTAGATTTTCCTTATGAATGAAATTTCATCTCTCTTGCCCCTAGTGTGAAGGGTGATCATTGGTGGGTTATATCACAAATATATATATATATGCTCAAAAAGGGTAATCAAAAGATAATTTTACTCACGCTTGACGGATAGTGAAAGAAGACAATTTATCATTTCAAATGTAGATACTCTCATTAAAGATCATTTATTGAATAATGACAAACTTGTTAGAAGGTTTTGTAAGAAATTTACCTTTTCTTGTAGCAACTATCAGGTTAAGATTGCAAACAACTTTTCCTTTTCTTGCTTAGGCAATATTAGCAAACTAAAAATCCTTCAACAGAAACAGTTCTCTCAGAAATGGATTATAGATTTATTGATATAATTATCATCATGTTCATTATTTGGATACTTGTGAATGAAAGATAAGATAAGTATATGGGAACTGGCAAATGAACAGAGAAAATGACAATGCATCACATTAGTCGCTTTATTGAAAAGAAACTAAATGAAAGTTAGCCCATACATAAAACTTTATTTTATGCTTATGGGCTTAAGCACTTTTGAAAACTACCTTGCATTACTTAAAGAAAGAAAAGAAAGCAAAGGTAAAACTAGAAATTATAAATCTTCAAAATCATCGGCCTCAAACTTTTCATGCCCTTATAAGACTCATCCCTAATTGGCATAATCAGCCAACGGGTTTGCATTTGTAGCCAGTGCCTCTTTCATTTCAAAGCTCAATAGGCCTTCTTTTATCAATCCTTGCACTCTATACTTTAGCGCAGTGCAGTTCTCTAAAGAATGACCTACATTCCCAAGGTGATACTCGCATTAAGCATTCTCACCATACCATTTTGGGTAAGGAGGCTTGAGAGGTTCCTTTATAAATGGGTGCAATCAATTTTGGGTACAATTCAGTGTAAATCATGGAGATTGAGTCAATGGGAGTTCTTTCTCTTTTTGGCCATGATCCCTTAGGATTGCCCTCTTGTTTATTGAATTGCGTAACTGGTTGAGCAGTTGGTGCAGGTGTCTGAGGATGAGAACTAGGTTGAACGTTAACTTTGGGGTATGAATGGTAAGGATTGTGAGCAAGATAGCATGGTTGTGGCATGTGATAAGGGTGTTGAGGAACTAGCCTCCATATTGCCTCTCACATGCAATAGCATAGACATCTTTCTTCCTTTTGTTGACTCCTCCTTTTTTCTCGATATTGTTGGGAGCTTTAATCTTACCATTCTTGATCGCATTCTCAATTACCTCACCTGACAACCCCATATCAACAAAGTTCTTAATGGCATTACCAATCATCCTATCGTAATATGGAGCTTTCAAAGTATTAATAAACATAATGGTAAGCCGTGAAGGTGGCGATCTCCCAAAGCGGACAATACATTCAGTGAAGTGAATGTTGGGCGACTGCCCACCTCACAGAATAAGGTCGTCGAAAGGAGCCACCTCTTGAATCCTACGGGAACAAAGTGCTACTCGGCGAGCATTCATGAAATGTAAGGGTCGCCGAAGGAGTCACCTCTTGAATCCTATGGGAATGAAGTGCTACTTGGCGGGTCCTTACAAAATTGAATAGAAGTAGAGGGCTAATAATAATAGCAATTAGTGATTTATAGTTGGCTTTGCTGTTTTGTTGAGATAGGGATCTTACTTATGTTTTCTTTTGTTACCTCTTAGGGCTTGCTTTGGTGCTTGTCTGTAAGCTCAATGATTCTATTGGAATATTAATGAAATGCTTATTTGCCTATCAAAACAAAAAAAAAAAGATTTGCAGATAACTTAATTTGGGAATTAAATCGTGAATTAAGTTTACCACACGAAATTAAATACAAATCCTTGAAAGGAAGAAAATGTTCAACTAGAACAAATAATAAATAAAAAATGTTCAACTAGAACATTTTTTACAACTTGCAACTTAATAGAAAATTTTACAACTTGCAACTTAATAGTAAATGAGGAAATTAATAGAAAATTTGACAACTTGCGACTTAATCATTTGATTTCAATTAACGAAGAACTTTATCAATCCATGCTTGTCCTTGTCCTTGCTATTATCTCACTGCATAAAGGGAAAAAATAAAAGGAGATTAGCAATTTTCATTACTTAATCTTCATTTCATATTCTTTGCTAATTGCTATGTTATGCATAGCCAAATAAGGAAATTAAATTGAACTGACCGAAGCAACTGAGTGAGCTGAGCAGCCTTGGTAAAATCGCTTTCTTCTCTTGCCTTGAGAATATTAAACATTAGAACAAGACGAAGTTGAGTGTGTGCGCTTTGTTGAATTATGAGATTTGTTTCCTTCCTAAGTTGTTCGCATTCTGCTTCAACGGCTTCGAATTTTTCTCGAACTTGTCTTTGTCCTTCTTTTACGAGTTTTTGCTCTTCACCTATCTCTTCCATCTCCTCTTTCAACTTCCCAAGTCTCTTGCTCATCTCTTTCCTTTCAATCTTTTTTCGTAAACGTAATTTCAGTCTCCGTCGACGAGAAACAGTAGTTGAAAGATATGACTATCAATGAAATAAAATGAAAATGAAAAAAAAAAAAGGGAAACGAAGAGTAGGTGAGATTTGAACCCTCGTGATGTTAAAAAAAAAAAAATTCACAGAAATGAAAGAAAACTACACATAAATGCAAGTGAGATTTGAACTATTTTATAATTTCGAGGACTTTAGGGACTAGCTAATTTGAATTAACGATGAGATTGAAAATGAAAAAAAAAAGCCTTTAAAGATATATATTTTTTAATTAAACAGTAATAAACTTTAAAAGAAGAGCAAGAGGGTAATTTTATCCTTATGCAATTTTGGTTTTTTGTCTTGATCGGGCCGCAATGGAGGCCACTGGCCTCCCAAATTAAAATAGAAAAACTATTGTAACGTTAGGTACAATGTTGGTTTATTTTATGACTGGATTCTTATCTAAAATTTAAGGTTTGGAATTTGTTTTGAACTTTAATCTCCCAATTGAATTTTAAGAAGAACTGAATAAATTACTAGTGATAAAAGATTGTATTCATTCTTAAATACGTAAAGGTAACCCACAATTGTATATGCAAAAAGAAAACATTGAAGATAATTAACTCTACGTCTGACTTGACCTTGCTATAGGTGAGATTTTTGATAAAGATCCTCAAGTTGTCATTTTTTTATTTTTGCTTCAAACGAAAAGGAGACAATTTCATAAATTTACAGCTGAGATGTACAAGTTTAAACAAATGTGGTAACAGAAAAATGACAAATAACAACAATTATGAAAATCGTACAATTATTTATTAAAAAAATTCATAATATTTGCTTTCCAAAGAAAGAAATGGCACATTATTTGAGACAAAATTTATATATGGGATATAAATTAAGGATTTATATATGATGCACTGACAGTGTATAGTTTCTATACACTGTCAATGTACCAGAAGTTGACACCTTATCAATAGGCCCTTATATGCAAATATAAATAAATTTTTTTAATTTGCCCATAAGGGTCTATTGATGAGGTGTCAACCTCTGATGCATTGACAGTATATAAAAACTATACACTGTCAGTGCATCATATATAAACTCATAAATTAAATGCCAATTCTCTTTAATAAGTGACTGTGTACACCCCTCGAGATAAAATAAACAATGCTCGGTTAAAATAATAAACAAAATAAGCATTTTGTTTTTTTCCTTCCACCAAATTGAATGAAAAACCATGAATGAATTTGCGCAAAAAAAAAAAAAACCATGAATGAAAAACCATAAATAAACCATAAAAACCATATAAATATATATTCATTGATAAAATAAACAATGCTCAATTAAAATAATAAGACAGAATAAGCATTTTTTTCCTACCAAATTGAATGAAAAAGCATATATATATATATATATATATATATATATATACACTTACTATTATTTCTGTCTCTCAAGCTCTTCTCTTATTAAACCACGTTATCCTTTTACTTTTTTTAAGCTTTATTTTTTATTGACCAGTTTGTTGCATTGATATTGTTGCTTTAAAAGTCAAATTTGCTGGCAAGGCAATTGATTGTTGCCTTTCTCATCAGCTTTTAAGGGATATAGCAACTCACATTTGTCACTCCATTTTTATTGTCTATACTCTATCCTATTTACACGTCTCTCCTGTTGTTTGCATTCTTACACTTGTGTATATGTAAAAAGAAACCCTTCTGGAATGCTTGGCACCTGTCAAGGATGGAGCCATTGAGTTAATTGGTTTTGTGACAACTATATTTTTTTTCCAAAATTTATTTTATTTTAAGTTTTTACTTTAAAAATAATATAATTTAGAATGAATTTAAGAAAAAATTAAACATGTACATTTGGTTAATGAATTTGATTTTTTTTATAAATTTGAAAAAAATATTTTTCAAAACAAAAAGATAAAATAAGAAAAGTAATATATATACTTATTATTTTACAAAAAATCTATACTCTTTTAGGATTAATGTTTATTTATGGGTTAGAACAATGATTAGGTTTTTTTTTGTTTTTCGAAAATATGGGTTAATATTTCGTTTTGGAGAGATAGATATGCAAAATTTTGTTTTAATAAATTAAAATAAATTCCTATGGATTCTTGAGCATTATGTTTATTATACTCACACATTTATTTTAATCCATTTTAAGTAAACAAGGTCAATAAAAAAGATAAGTAGTTAAATTTTATTTCACTTTTTTACAAATACATTCAATTTTTAGATATATATATTTCAATTTTTAAAGTTAATAATAAAATTCATTATTTGAAAAATATCTAATGATGAAAATTATTTTAGAATTTATAATAACAAATTTAAAATATATTTTAAGTTGAAGACTCATATAATCAACTTCTAAAATGTAAGGAAGTTCTAACAATTTATTTCAATAAAAATAATTTCGAAATATCTTTTAAAATATAATAATTAATTATTCTTAAAATTAAGAAGTTTTTAGTTTTTTTGCTACATGAACATTAATAAAAAAAAACTAAGCATATAGATATTTTGTAAAACAAATATTAATAATATAAAATATAATAATAAATAAACAAAATTAAATTTTTATTAAAAATATTTCACTCCAATTTTCCAAATGAGATAAATATATCCCTTTAAAAATTTTAAATAATTTAATAATTAAATATAAAAAAATTTATAAATAAAAGTAAAAGGTGAAACTGCTTGAATTAAAACTTAAATATTATAATATATCACAATTTTTTAATCACTTGGTAAAAAAATATAAACATAAAAATTAATTTTTAATTTTTCCACTACAACGTAGTGCGGGTAACCTGCTAGTATATAATATATGTATATGTATATATAATAAATTCATATATGCATGTATGTATATATTCATTCATAAATACACCTGCTTGCTCCTAAATCATAATTATATATAGAGAAATATTATGTCTCAATACTTTCGTCTCAACAATTTTTATTTTACTTGATGTTCTAATCATTTTATTGATTTAATTTTAATTTTTTTAAATTTAATTGAATTATTCATGATCTGATGGGCTTTTATTTTTTTAATTATCCAATAATTATATACCATGTTAAAACATAATTAAAACAGAAGTGATGGAGTAAACATAGGCAGATCTTGAATTTGATTATAAAGGGACCAATTACTATTATGTTTTATTCTTATTTCTTACAGAACATATTCTAGCATATATATATATATATATATATATATATATATGTGTGTGTGTGTGTGTGTGTGTGTACGTGAGCAAATAATAATAATAAATTCATAAAATTAATAAAAAATTTACTATGAAACATTAAACTTGTAAGAATACCATGGCTTTCAAACTAATAGTAGATTTATTAATTTTACAATCTTTTAATCAATTATGAAAACTTTCTTATTCTTCGAGTGATTTTAAATTAAAACATAAAAATATAAATAAATCAATTGCTAAATAATAATTTTTTATTGAAATAATAATATGCTTTCTGAAAAAAATAAATTTGAATTTTTGAGATTAAAGTTAAACTTCTTTTTTTTTTAACTTTTTGTAAAGTGATCTTAATCTAATTTTGTATATATAAAAAATTGTACGAAGACATAAAATAGAAATCTAGATTAAAAACAAAAATTTATATGGAGGGAAAAAATTATAATAAATTATAAAAAATCAAAAGAATTTCACTAAACATACATTTGGATAGAGATGAGTAGTTTTAACTGTGATAAAATCTCAAACAAAATTAATCTCAGATCATTAAAACAAATAAAGAAACTTGTGATTTACATAAAAAAAAATCAAAAGAAAGAGTTTTGATTTCCCCTACTTGGGCTTTGAGCTCCTTTGTCTCAACATGAGAGAGAAAATAAAACACACCTTTTGTATTTGATTTAAAATTTGAAATCTTTTGAAAAAGTTTAAAAAATTAATTTATCTTTTATTAAAGTCACTTTATTATGATTTAAATCTTATTGTGAATTTCTTAATTTTAAAGATTTATAAGTAATGATAGGCGGATATAATAAATAGACAAATAGCTATATAATTTTAATTCCTCTTAATTGCGATGCATAAAACTAAATTATAAATCAAATATAAATAAATAAAATTAATACTTTGTTTATTTATATATATATATATATGTATGTATGTACATTACTTAAGTACTGTACAGGTATATATAGGTCAGGAAAATAAACAATAAAAATGTTGTAAAAAACTTCAAAGAGTAGTGCAATAAGTGAAATGCTGATTCTCTGTTTCCAACAAACTATTGTAGTAGAGGATATTAATATACTGAACCAAAGAGGATAATAATATACATATATTTCTTTTATATACGTGTGTATGTGTGTGTTTGTGCGGAAAAAAAAACAAATTGATCCTTGGAAAGAACGGAAGACAAAGTCGATCGTTCCTGCAGTCATCCGAAAGAAGTTTATAAACAAGATAATACGTACAGTAGAAAACATGGCAAAAATCAATACAAATTAAGAAAGGGAAATATATATATATATATATATATATATATATAGGATGATTTGCATTTACAAGAAACTATAACATACCTTGAGCAATTTTCGCGATCTGAAGCATCTCTTCTTGCTGGGAGGCGCAGGATGCCAATAAGAGAGGGAAAAGAAAGTCATTATTCTTGCTTTCAAAAGTGTTGTCTTTAACTGCGTGAAACAGCACTCCTGTGGGAATGGGAGGAAGTCTACATCCTTCAATATATAAGGAATCGGACTTGGCTATTTTCCTTTTACCTTGATCCCGTTTGGATGTCCGGACGGCGCCTGCGTAGGCCAGTGAGATAGATGATGACACAAAAGTAGAAAAGTAAAATTAATTTTTTATTCTTGATTTTAAAGTTTTTATTATTTTATTAAAAAATATTCTTAATGACCTTTTCATTATTTTTAATTTTATTGAATCCTATCTCATCGTTCATTCAAAATAATGTCATAAGAATTAAAAATACACATAACATTTCCAAAAACCCAGACGTGTTGAGTTTAACAAAACATTGTTGCTGCGTATCATTAATGTTTTTCTGGTCTCACATTACAACTAACTCTCTTCTCGGGCGATAGCTCTCGAAAATCAAACATTCAACTCTCTTCTCGGGCGATAGTGTCTTTCCGCATCGCGCGATTTGTAGTGCGCAGCCTGCCGAGAATCGCACGTTCTTCTTCCTTCCACGTATATTTCAAATTACTTTTCCTCCGGTCGCACGTTAGACAGATGTTAGTTAGGGCACGACTCTTATATATAAATATATATATATATATATATTGACTTGGTTTTTATTACAAATTTATAGATATTTTAAGTAAATTAAAAAGATGTTAAACCTTTTAAATCAATGCATCATATATATATATATATATATATATATATATATATATATACACTTCATTTATACCGATAAGGTTTATTGGTACTTGAAATAATTTTAACACTTCATCTGGTCTCACATTACAACTGCGTTCTGTCTCACATTACAACTATGCTCATCGCACGGCATTCTCTCGAAAATCAACATTCAACTGTATTCTCGAGCGACAGTGTCTTTCCGCATTGCGCGATTGGTTGTGCGTTACCTGCCCAGAATCGCACGATCATCGTCGTTCCATTTAAATTTAATTTACTTTTCTCTGGTCGCACCTTATATAGATAGTTAGGACACGACTCTTTTATATATATATATATATATATATATATATATTGATTTGATTTTTATTTATAGATTTATATATAATATATTGACAATATTTAAAAATTGACATTTCATTAATGAAAAATTAAAAAAATGCCAAACTTTTTCAAACAAATTTAAAAAATTATTTGTATTTATTTTTAAAAACTTAACAATTTTATAATTTACTTATTAATATTATATCAACTTTTAATTCATTGACAATATATAAAGATTACATACTATCAGTGCATCATATGTAATATTTTCGTTTACATCGTGATAAGGTTTGTTGCTACTTGAAATAAGTTTTTTGTTATTAAGAAAAAAGTAGAAATTATTTTATTCGACTTTCGAATATCCGATTGCTTGCAAATGATTTATTGGTACTTGCAGATAATAAATCAAAGAAATAGGAAAAAGTGTAACAAAAAAACAAGAATTAGGAAAAGGGAAAAAAAACAGCCAATCTCATCAAAGAAATAAAAATAGAAAAGGCCAAGGTTAGGTGGCATCCAATTTAAAATGAAATTGAGCGACTATTACAATTGTTGATGTAGTGGCATCAACAACAATCACTAGTGTCTCTGTGAAGGATAGATTCATTTTGTGAGCCAACATTGGGTCGTACTAGGAGATTATGCTGTTGAATAGTTATAATACAAATGGAAGGAAATATGTTTTCACATTACTTGTAAATAAATGAAATGATATATTTGAAAAGATAAATCAAATCTTAAATGTAACCTAAAGTTAAAGGACCTATGGACTTTTACCAAAGAGCTTAGCTTTGTCAAAACAATTGTTACAACCTAATCTATAGACGTAAAATTAACGAAATGCCCACCAATCCTTATGTTCCAAAAGTTGGGTTTTAAATTAAAATAAAACTAAAATAAAAAAATAAAATAAAATAAAAGGGCAGAAGAGCATGAAGTTGCATAGATACAAGCCAACTCACAAGCTAAGTAATGAAGTCAAAAAGTAAAAGACCAAAGTCAGACCATGGCCATCATGCAAAAGCTCAATTAAAATTCGAGCAACATGTAAGAAACCCATGTTGATCTACATGCCGAAGAAAAACAAAACTACATACTCGGCCTCACCCATGTTGATCCAGATGCCTCACCCATGAAAAGACCCAAATAATCAAGTCCATGTGGGTGAAATTCAAGACTCACGTAGTAGAGTTAAACAGTTAGTAAAAACGACGAGTAACAAAGACAAAAGCTGAAAAAGCATATAATGAAAGAAAAGAGCCTCAAAGTGTCGTGTGCCAAACCCCCAAGAATGCCTTGCTTTCTTACCTTTTTTTGCACCGCGGCCGATTTTGCTTCCCCTTTAAATGGTCGGACCCGAGCTTCCTCCCCTGTTGAAGCCGCCCGGCACTCTTTCCTCTATTCCTTTTTGCTTCCTTTTTGGTTTGTGATTTCCTCCAATGATTTCTCCTGGGATCCACTATATTTATGTGTTTCAACATGATTGTAGCCGACTAGTTGATTTTGGGAACTTGAGTGAGCTATGGTTGGATTTCTAATTTTTGAACTAGTTTTTGTTGCCTATTCTCTGACTTGCTAATATTTCTTTTGTCGTATGGGTTCTTTAGTGGCGTTTGCCTTGGGTTTCGGCTGCTAGTGATGGCTCCAAGGAAGAGTTCTCTGTGGGAGGCCGAGAGTGGTATGAAGAGTCTCGGTGGTCCTCTTTGGGATTTTCGGATCGTGGTGAAGCTGGGGTTTGTTGACAATGGTAGTTATGATTTTCTTCCTTAGGATTCCCTAGCCCTCCTTCTTCATAATGGAGAAGGAGGCACTATATATAAAAAAAAATCTCTGGCAGAATGTTTCCCCCCAAGATGATG
This sequence comes from Heritiera fomes, assembly GCA_032173925.1. Classification (NCBI taxonomy): domain Eukaryota; kingdom Viridiplantae; phylum Streptophyta; class Magnoliopsida; order Malvales; family Malvaceae; genus Heritiera; species Heritiera fomes. Next base: position 24,348,724 of record JAPDPM010000002.1, on the reverse strand, counting down.
AGTACCCCATTTTCTTGAAGCTAAAAAAAAAATCAGTGAGGGGCAAATCATGTCCAGAATCTAGGGAAAGTGGGAGCATCGGGATAAGAGAAAGTAAAAGTTTAGGAGAAGGGAAAATTGAGTAATGAGAAATGACATATTTTGGACTTCGTGGAAGTTTGATTTTGGTTAATGGTTTCATCCAGTGATTTGGCATTAGTATTTTAGGGATTGATTGAGGATAAACTCGAGCATGGTTCAGACTTCTAAAATCGAGATTCAAGATTCTAGAAAATGATGATATAAATAAATTTCAATATAATTTGAATTGAATTTAATCGAAAAAAGTCAATTGATAAAACATGAAATTGGGCCCATGAATTGAATTTTGAAAACGTCATTCAACTTAATTCAAAGGAATTAGAATCGCATTTGAGTAAAATTATCAAGTCATGAAGTTAGGAAATTGGTCGATCTCCCAAAAACATGAAATTCGAATCAAGCAAGGGTATCTAAAAGCCGATTGCTATCTGAGCTATCCCTAATCTTTCCATCATCAAATTCTCCTTTTAAATGGGATGAAAAGGAAAATATACACTTAGAAAAACGACCTGGTGTTTGTCTTTGGCTTCATTAGTTAGTAAGCACTCGTAGAACGAGGACAACGTAAGGTAGGAAGGAGATGATTTTGTTTCAATATGTACTTAGTTTAAAGCATGCCGTTTACTTAAACTGTTCTCTCAGAATAACAATATCTGTTAAACACATTCAAAGAGAATAAAATGAAATAAAATGTAATGAAACTAGTTCCTAAGAATTACTCTACTAAATGGAATGGAATCCATAAAATCATTTGAAAATTCAAAATCCAAACTTGCTATCCATGGAGTTCTAGGAATTTTGCGTTTCCCATTGAGAAAGCCATGGCTAATTGTCAAGGTTGCAATCCTTCTTACCCCTTATTCACATATTTTTTCATAAAGTTCTTTACTAAGGTTGCATAAATAAAGTTTGGGTTTGACTTCCAACGATATTCTATAAGACTTTTTTTTCACTCAAAGTGATGAGCGTATCCTTTAATGCACAATATTTGTTAAAATCTCTTCTAAAATACCGATAGCTAATCAAAACTAATTCATGAATTTTCTTATTAAAAAAATAGTATGTTTCTCCATGTCATCATTTGGATGCATCCAGTAAAAGCTTAATTCGTCCTACATTCTTCTAGCTCTCGTGAGTTGTGCTTCTGTCTTAATAACCATCGGAATCCTCATCATCATCGACATTGTGCTTCCGTCGTAATAACCATAGGAATCCTCATCACCATTGACATGATTTTCTGCAACAAATATAGAAAAAAAAATGAACAGATGTACATAATAATAAGTTTGAAGTTGGCTGTCAATGAACAAATACTTCCAAGGGACAAATGATCTCATTGGGGACAACTGCCCTCATTGCCCCCATTGTAAATCTTTAATGACGAAAATCAAAGTATTAGTTCTAATGCTCTAAATTCAGCTTTCTACTAGTAGGTAACCTCAAGCAATCGAATAACCTCAAGAATAAAATATTTGAAAATTCCAGATCACTGAGAATGCATAGTCAAGTCAGGTTTTGTTGGAAAAAATATCTTTCAAATCAAACATCCACAAAAATGGAAGAAAATAAAAATAAATACAATAATTTTTAATATGGTTTAGCCCAACCAAATTAGCCTATAACTACCTAATCTATTTAATAACCAATTAAACAATTACAATTGTGCAATTTTTAGAAGAGAAAAATTGCAAATTCCTTACAAGCCCAACCATGCAATTTTTAGAAAGAAAAATTGCAAACTCTAACAAAGATCCTAAAGCCCAACTACACTCTTTTAATAGCTCAAACCCTAGTTATTTTATCGGTGTTACAATTCTTTGGGACACTTTACAAACCAAGCCTGACACATTATTTATAAGGGAGGAGCCCTTATAACTTTTTTTACACTTTTAATGTAGGCTTCTAGGTAAACCTCAACAAATCCTCTCTTGGCTTGAATCCATAAACTCCATAAGCTGCTTGATAACATACAAACCATCCTCAAACTGAAGAATAACTCCACCATCATTCTTCAATCATTATCATCAAACTCATAATGTTTATCTTCTTCCAAATCATGATCATGATCATCATCTTTATCTTCATCTTCTTTAAACATAGGTTTCATCTTCATCTTCGTCTTCGTAGCTTTCCTCCTCTCATAAGATTACAAGCATTTGGCTCTAACTTTCTTCCTCTCACAAGATCACGAACCTTAAGCTCTAATACCGCTTATTGGAAAAAATATCTCTCAAACCAAACACCCACAAAAACGAAAAAAATAAAAACAAACACAATAATTTTTAATGTAGTTTGTCTCAACTCAATTGGCCTATGACCACCCAATCTATTTAATAACCAATTAAATAATTACAACTATGTAATTTTTAAAAAAGAAAAATTGCAAACTCTTTGCAAGCCTACCCATGCAATTTTTAAAAAAAAAATTGCAAACTCTTAACAAAGATCCCAAAGCCTAACTACACCCTTTTAAAAGCCTAAACCATAGTTATTCTATCGGTATTTACAATTTTTTGAGATATTTTACAAACCAAGCTTGACACATTATTTATAAAGAAAAACCTTTTATAACTTCTCTTATACTTTCGATGCGGGATTCAGACCATGACAATCATGCAAAAGCTCAATTAAAAATCGTGCAACATGTAAGAAACCCATGTTGATCTACATGCCGAAGAAAAACAAAACTACATACTCGGCCTCACCCATGTTGATCCAGATGCCTAACCCATGAAAAGACCCAAATAATCATGTGGATGAAATTCAAGACTCACGTAGCAGAGTTAAAAAGTTAGTAAAGACGACGAGGAACAAAGACAAAAGCTGAAAAAGCATATAATGAAAGTAAAGAGCCTCAAATTGTCGGGTGCCAAACCCCCAAGAATGCCTTGCTTTCTTACCTTGTTTCTCCGCGGCTGATTTTGCTTCCCCTTTAAATGGTCGGACCCGAGCTTCCTCCCCTGTTAGAGCCGCCCGGCTCTCTTTCCTCTCGTCCTTTTTGCTTCCTTTTTGGTTTGTGATTTCCTCCAATGATTTCTCCTGGGATCCACTATATTTATGTGTTTCAACATGATTGTAGCCGACTAGTTGATTTTGGGATCTTGAGTGAGCTATGGATGGATTTCTAATTTTTGAACTAGTTTTTGTTGCCTATTCTCTGGCTTGCTAATATTTCTTTGGTCGTATGGGTTCTTTAGTGGCGTTTGCCTTGGGTTTCGGCTGCTAGTGATGGCTCCAAGGAAGAGTTCTCTCTGTGGGAGGCCGAGAGTGGTCTGAAGAGTCTCGTTGGTCCTCTTTGGGATTTTCGGATCGTGGTGAAGCTGGGGTTTGTTGACAAAGGAAGTTATGATTTTCTTCCTTAGGTTTCCTAGCCCTCCTTCATGATGGAGAAGGAGGCAATATAAGAAAACAAAATTTCTGGCAGAATGTTTCCCCCCAAGATGATGAGTACCCCCTATTCTTGAAGCTAAAAAAAAAAATCAGTTAGGAGCAAATCATGGCCAGAATCTAGGGAAAGTGGGAGCATCGGGATAAGAGAAAGTGAAAGCTTGGGAGATGGAAAAAGTGAGCAATGATAAATGACATTTTTTTTTGTTACAGAAATGACATATTTTGGACTTCGTGAAAGTTTGATTTTGGTCAAGGGTTTCATCCAGAGATTTGGCTTTAGTATTTTAGGGATTGATTGAGGATAAACTCGAGCATGGTTCCAACTTCTTAAATTGAGACTTCAAGATTCTAGAAAATGATCATATAAATAAATTTCAATATAATTCGAATTGAATTTAATCGAAAAAAGTCAATTGATAAAACATGAAATTGGACCCATGAATTGAATTTTGAAAACGTCATTCAACTTAATTCAAAGGAATTAGAATCGAATTTGAGTAAAATTATCAAGTCATGAAGTTAGGAAATTGGTCGATCTCCCAAAAACATCAATTCAAATCAAGCAAGGGTATCTAGAAGCCGATTGCTATCTGAGCTATTCCTAATCTTTGCATCATCAAATTCTCCTTTTAAATGGGATGAAAAGGAAAATATACACTTAGAAAAACGACCTGGTGTTTGTCTTTGGCTTCATTAGTTAGTAAGCACTCGTAGAATGAGGACAACGTAAGGTAGGAAGGAGATGATTTTGTTTCAATATGTACTTAGTTTAAAGCATACCGTTTACTTAAACTACTCTCTCAGAATAACAATATTTGTTAAACACATTCAAAGAGAATAAAATGAAATAAAATGTAATAAAAACTAGTTCCTAAGAATTACTCTACTAAATGGAATGGAATCCATAAAACCATTTGAAAATTCAAAATCCAAACTTGCTATCCATGGAGTTCTAGGAGTTTTGCGTTTCCCATTGAGAAAGCCAGGGCTAATTGTCAAGGTTGCAATCCTTCTTACTCCTTATTCACATATTTTTTCATAAAGTTCTTCACTAAGGTTGCATAAATGGAGTTTGGGTTTGACTTCCAAAGATATTCTATAAGACTTTTTTTTCACTCAAATTGATCAGCGTATCCTTTAATGCACAATATTTGTTAAAATCTCTTCTAAAAGATCGATAGCTAATCAAAACTAATTCATGAATTTTCTTATTAAAAATAACGGTATGTTTTTCCATGTCATCGTTGGGATGCATCCAGTAAAATCTTAATTCGTCCTACTTTCATCTAGCTCTCGTGAGTTGTGGTTCTGTCTTAATATCCATTGGAATCCTCATCATCATCGACATTGTGCTTCCGTCTTAATAACCATAGGAATCCTCATCACCATCGACATGATTTTCTGTAACAAATACAGAAAAAAAATAATGAACAGATGTACATAATAATAAGTTTGAAGTTGACTGTCAATGAAGAAATACTTCCAAGGGACAAAATATCTCATTGGGGACAACTGCCCTCATTGCCCTCCACTGTAAATCTTTAACGACCAAAATCAAAGTATTAGTTTTAATGCTCTAAATTCACCTTTCTACCGGTAGGTAACCTCAAGCAATCGAATAACCTCAAGAATAAAATATTTGAAAATTCGAGATAACTGAGAATGCACAGTCAAGTATTGTTGAGAAAAATATCCCTCAAACCATACATTCATAAAAACGGAAGAAAGTAAAAATAAATACAATAATTTATAATATGGTTTGGCCCAACCAAATTGGCTTATAACTACCAAATCTATTTTAATAACCAATCAAACAATTACAATTGTGCAATTTTTAGAAGAGAAAAATTGCAAACTCCTTACAAGCCCAACCGTGCAATTTTTAGAGAGAAAAATTGCAAACTCTAACAAATATCCCAAAGCCCAACTACACCCTTTTAATAACCTAAACATTGGCCTTTGTCTATAACTCTTTGAGACACTTTACAAACCAAGCCTAACACATTATTTACAAGAGAAGAGCCCTTATAACTTCTCTTACATTTTCGATGTAAGGTTTAAGGTAAACTTTAACAAATCCTCTTTTGGCTTGAATTCCTAAACTCCATAAGCTGCTTAACAACATATAAACCATCCTTAAACTGAAGAATAACTCCACCATCATCATCACCATCATCCTCATCATCTTCCTCCAATCATCATCATCAAACTCATAATGTTTATCTTCTTCCAAATCATCATCATCATCATCTTTATCTTCATCTTCTATAGACATAGGTTCATCTTCATCTTCGTTTTCATAGCTTTCCTTCTCTCATAAGATCACGAACATTCAGCTCTAACTTTATTCCTCTCACAAGATTGCTAACCTTAAGCTTTGATCCACTTGTTGGGAAAAATATCTCTCAAACCAAACACCCATAAAAATGAAAGAAAACAAAAACAAACATAATAATTTTTAATGGGGTTTGGCCTAATTCAATTGGCCTATGACCACCCAATCTATTTAATAACCAATCAAACAATTATAACTATGTAATTTTTAGAATAAAAAAATTGCAAACTCCTAACAAAGATCCCAAAGCCTAACTACACCCTTTTAATAGCCCAAACCGTAGTTATTCTATCGGTTTTTACAACTCTTTGGGATACTTTACAAACCAAGCTTAACACATTATTTATAAAGGAAAAGCCTTTATAATTTCTCTTATACTTTTGATGTGGGATTCAAGGTAAACCCCAACAGGTATTTGAATGCAAATGAAGAAGACAATGAAAGAGACTAGAGTGAGTAGAGAAGTTGTAAAAGCACAGGAATATGGAAGGTTGGCTATGGAATCCAAAAGGATTTACTATAAAGGCTAACAAAATTCTGTCATTAAGGATAAAATATTAATTTCATAGACACCATTTACTCTTAATTTTTATTAGGTATTCAAATTTCCAACTAAAGGCATTCGAATTCTTCTTATTACTTTTCAGTCTTCCAAGTGTAATATATTTAAACATAATGTTTATATATAGAACAAGACAATTACACATTCTTTTATAGCAATGTTTATAATAATATTCCAATACATATCAAGGGTATTCGAATGTTTGATATTATTTTTGGTCTCCTTAATCATTTAAAAAATATATATGATATTTGAATTCCAGTCAATAAGTATTTTACTTTCTATATTTGCAAGAGATGTACATATATTTATCCATTATGTACATAAAGAAATCATATAATGTATGTGATTTGTTCTCACAAGTAATCGAATATAAATAATGGATATTCAAATTCCCATTATTATTTTTGGTTCATTATTATCAAAAAAGGAATTCAAATTCCTTTCCTAATGTATTCAAATTCTCCTGATTTTTTTAATTCTTTGGAGATAAGTACATATTTTTATGCAGATTAAACAAATATAAATGAAGAATTGTACATATTACTTTATACCTTTGTTCAATGCTTATTCGAATAGATAGAAATGGTATTTGAATTTTCATTGTGATTTTGCATCTTATCAAATTAGGTATTTGAATGTTTATCTAAATGTATTCGAATTCTCTTAATTATTTTCTGAATTAGGATAATAGAACACATGTTCATTACTGGGTTTACATGTATTTGAAATAAAATGTACATATAAGTTTATTTTTATAGGAAGATAATCAATTTTATCTTCACGGATATTATAATACCTTTATTTCCATCACTTCGCTTACCAGTTGTTTGTCCGATAAGGTATTCGATTAATGCATTAAGGAATTTGAATATCCTTGCATTTTTCAAGTCATTCATATCTTTTTCATGGATGTACATATGGAAATCATGAATTGTACTTGATTGTTATACATTTCTTTATGTAAGTAATCGATTACATCTTATAGGTATTTGTATATCAAGATATACTAGACCATTCATTAAGGATTGCTGGACAGTCAAATTCTAGGATTTTAACTTATTTTTTCGCTATTTGATACACATTGTTGGCTCAATTACCTAACCAATAGGGGCTGAATCAGTTATTAACTAACCTTAAGTTCGTTTTTTTATTATTCTACATTCTCTAGCCTATGTTATAGTTTTTTAAATTCTCTTAGGCTAACCGAGCAAACAGTTCAAACACTATATAAAAATTTGAAATCTCCAATTTCATGTAATTTCCCAATAATTGTAAAGTATTCTAGCTGAAAAGAATGAAATAAATATGAGAATTATGAATTATGGATGATATATGGGACATAGAAGAATGATGGGATTGATAGTCAAATAGTCAAGAATGAAATTCTAATATTGTAAGATTCATTAAAGCATGAGAAGAGAATTAATATCAGAAAATTATGTGTAATTAAAGACAAGTGTTATATGGAAGAAAGGAGACCAATTAAGTGAATGGTCAAATAATGATGGTCAAAGGTTAAGATGAAATGATTTGATTGGATGATAATAAAATTAATATCAAATTTTAATTGGTGTAATGAACATGTGGCTGATATGAGAAAGGAAAGAAGAGAATTTAATGGTCAAAGATGAGTCAAAAGGGGTCAAATGAAGCATGGCTGAGATGATAAGGGATTAATGAGCATTTAATGAAGCTGCCTTGTCATCATCCTTCTCCATCAAGGTTGGCAGCAACACTCAGCCCTCTCCCTCACTCTCGTTCCACTCCATTTCTTCCTAAGTCCCATTTCTACTCATCTTGACAAACACCTTTGTTCAGTAATCAAATCGTTAAGCTCACTTGACGAAAAATGATCATAGTCATTAGACGAGGCTATATCGAAAGTTAGGTGGATCAATTCCAAGTATTTAAGGAGATCAGAAATTGTGTTAATTGGTGAAATTTTAAGCTAAGAGATGGAAGTGGTTTTAGTTAATTTTAGTCATGGTTTAGAGTTGTATTAAGTTGGTATAGCATGTGTATGGTGATTGTTTAAGGGTTTGATTTGATATGATATTACAGCTTTGAAGAAGTGAAGTGAAAGGCTAAGGTGATGCAACCAAACTCGAGGATTATTGGCAATCGAGGTAAGGAAATTATGTAACGGACGTAAGGCGGCTATGTCCGCATGTTTTAATATGTTTTGAAGTGTTTTGGAGAGAAGTACCAGTTGGTTTTATGCAGGAAAAGTTACATATTCGGTTTCTACTCCTAGTACCAATTAGGCTAGGAGCAGCCGACTGCCTTAAAGGGAAGTCGACTGCCTAGAAACAACCAAAGTGTAGTTTTTTGAAAACCGAGACAAACCAGTCGACTGCTATACATGCCAGTCGACTACTATTTACCCAGAAAGCATTTTATTTCAAACCAATCGACTGCTATATGGGTCAGTCGACTGCTATTTGCTAAAATGCATTCTGTTTTAAAACCAGCTGACTGCTTATAAGACCAGTCGACTGCTATGTTTCCAGAAGCATTCTGTTTCAAAAAACAGTCGACTGCTATATGGCCAGTCGACTGCTATATGGCCAGTCGACTGCTAATTCTTAAGAAGCATTCTATTTGAAAACTAGTCGACTGCTATATAGACCAGTCGATTACCCCATGTGTTTTCATAAAATAAAGATATTGAAATTTTAAAAGAAAATGATTTCAATAAAAAGATTTATGTAATAGCAACCGACTGTTATTAAGACCAGTCGACTGCTTCTTTTTGAAAATGAGGACTTCGAAGCTTATTTGACAAAACCAGTCGACTGCCCTGTTTGAAAAGAGGTTTTTAAACCTATTTCAAGAAGTATGAAATGTCATGGCAAAAAGCTATATGGCATATGTTTTGAGATTATGCACTTTTATACTTATAGTAGGGGCTTTGATTAAGTCCCGGTGTGATGTATGTTTGGCTGAAGAACCATAAGTCAGGCCTCAGTCGCTACAAAAGGACACCTGACTAATGTTAACTGTAACCACCGATAGTTAGCCAAAATTGTCTATATTACATGATTGGCTGTGGGAGGATTCCTAGCCCTATGGGGTACGCCACCTAATGATGATGATGATGATGCAGTGCATAACTCCATAAAAAATGCAAATAGTTTTTATGTTATTCAAAAGCTATATGTATATGCAATTTCAAAGGAATAAAGAAATCGTAAGTATTTGATTTACTTGCATACAATGACTAAAAAGAAGTATATGAAGTATGTTTTGAAAGAAGTATGATGTTTTAAAGAAAGAAGTACACGAAGCATGCTTTATAATGATTTACATGACATTAAAGAGCCAAGCAGGAAAAATACATATAGAGGCATATTACGCTCTTTTACATATTTTCTTACTGAGCGTAAACTCACCATTTTACAACTATTTTTCCTACAGATTATCTGAAGTGAACCCCGCTTCGAATAGAGGAGCTTACTTTTGAGATATTAGAGCATACCTTCGAGAGACTCTTCCCAGTTAGCTTAGAAGGTATACTTATGCATTATGTAAAGTAAATTGTAATTCAGCTACGGTACAGTACAAGAAACATTTATGTATATAAGATGTCGGTGATTTAAGTTAAGATGATGTGTAAGATCCTGTAGGAAGGAATGATATGTATATATATCATTTTATGTTTTAATTGATATTAAATTATTGATGATGAACTGCTAAACACTAAGTTCAAAAAGAAGAAGGAACGACATTGACGAGCCAGTCTAATCAAGTTTATGTGATAAAAGGAAAAAGTTATAGGTAAATGTATGGTGACTGGGATGTCACAGATTGATATCAGAGCTGATTAGACAGATGTTTGTCAGTGTCAATAAGTTAGAGTTAGTGTATATCCCCAATGTACTGTACATGTCAGAATACATATACGATGTATAACTGTTTGAAGTTATACTAAATAGCTCAATTTTGTGATTTTATCAACAGATTGAGCTCAGGTAGAAGAGGTATTCGTAAAGGAAGAGGAAGGGGTCATGTAGAGCTACCCCCAGTACAGTCTCCTTTTCCATCTCCACCGCATAGCCTGAATACTAGGTTAGCAAAGATTGAAAAGCACATGGAGAATATGACCACTATGTTTACGCAGTTTATGGCAAACTTTCCAAATGTGGTCACAAGTGTACCATCAGCTATTCCTATAGTACAGCTACCACCAGTACAGACAGAGTTACCCCCACTAGTCCCATTTATTGAAAGGCGGGATCTCACAGCTTATTGCAGTGTGACTGTAATTAAGAAATTTAAGAAGCTGGATCCGCCAAAGTTTAAGAGGGATAAGGACACGTTGGCCGCAGTGAACTGGGTGAAGGCGGTCACTAGATCCTTTGAGTATATGCCATGCTCTGAAAAGGAAAAGGTGGGTTTGGCTGCTTATTTGTTAGTGGACGATGTAGAGTATTGGTGGCAGTCCACTTGGACCATTTTGGAAGCCCAACATGTTGAGGTTATGTGGGACAGATTTTTAGAGGCCTTTAATGAGCAATACATCTCACGCAACGATCAGACTAGGCTAAAGATCGAATCTCTGAACTTGACTCAGGGGATAATGTCAGTTATCAATATGAGTCGAAGTTTATTTCTCTAAGCGGATTCGATCTAGAGACCCTTAGGAGTGAAGGATATAAGATATACAGATTTATAGAAGGACTGAAGTCTCCTATCAGATCCAAGTTGTATACTATAGATATCACTACTTAAAATGAGACAGACCGTAAGGCTCAGTTGTGTGAGCAGGACTATGAGCTTCATCTTGATGATTTCCAGGCCAAAGGTAAAGGCAAAGAACCGATAAAGCGGATGTCAGAAGGGGAAGCCTCTAGTGATAGATATCCATCTAAGAGAAGCAGGCTATATGAAAAAGCCTTAATAGGTAAGCAAGTAAAGCGTAAGAAAATGGTAATTGTTTTAATTAAATGGTTATATAGAAATATATTAAATTGGGAGTATTATGATGATTATGGTACAGGGACTCCTAGAGGTACCGGAATCAAGATAAATGATGAGAGATCCCGACATTCAGCTGGTAGTACCGCAAGCTCACCTAAGAGTACAAGACGAAGGTGTGAGCAATGCGGAAAGTTTCATGGATCACAGCCATGCCGGTTGGCAAGTGGCGCATGTTTCAGATGTGGTGAACAGGGACACATGATTAAAGATTGTCCCAAAAGGAACCTAAGGGCGTATGAGGAATCAAAGAAGACCCCTCAACCCCAGCGTAAGGCCACAGCTGCAGAGAAGGGAAAGACACATGTTAACTATTATGTAAATGTTGAGGATGTATAATGCAAAGATATGTTGTATTATCTGACTTATTTGTAAATGAAGTTAATAGAAAGTATGTATGGTTATGTGAAGAATTTTTAGCTTACTTTGTGGAAGTAGCAAAGAAAAGTCCTGAACTTAATGAAATTACGGTAATCATGGAAAATTTTGAGATAATTCCGAATGATCTTCCAGGACTCTCTCTGGATAGGGAAATAGAGGTTACTATCGATTTGGTGCCAAGACTGAGCCCATTTCAAGATTACCATATCAAATGGCATTAGTAAAATTTGAAGAACTTGAGAAGCAATTTCAAGAGTTGTCATGAGATAATGTCTATGACTGAAGTTACTATGGTGTGATTTTATATGAGTTGGAGTTTTAATGAATATTTAATAAATTCGATTTCTTAGTGATTGTACTTTTATTGAGAAGTAAAGTGTGAAATACAATAATTGACAAGAAACGTTATTTAGAATTCTGAAGTACTTATTGGTATGAGGTTTCATGATGTAAATAGTAATATGTGAAATGAGTTTAAATGAGAATAATGATTGACTTAAATTAATTTTTATATATGAATATTAGCTTATTTTACTCAAATGTTTCAATCTCTGAAAGCATCACTCTGAGAAGAATAAGAATTTATATGAAAGATGAGTTATCTTAACAACGGTAATTACTCCCTATAGTCGCTTCTAGGTTTCGAAACAAGACAGGTATTTCAAAGTACCTTCCTTACTCCATCCGAATCCCTAGCCGACTATAGTATCCTTCCTATTTGATCCCTAGAGTACCATAAGGAAATGAGGACGTTCGTTCATTTTGGCATATTTGATGCTATGGGAAGGAAAAATTTTAAGGATTTAGAGGCATTACTTGTATGGTGAGAAGTTTCAAATTTTTTTTTACAGACCATAAATGTTTGAAGTACTAATCCTCTCAAGGAGAATTGAATATGAGACAGAAGAGATGGCTCAAGTTTCTAAAGAATTATGAAGGTGAGATTATATCACCTAGGGAAAGCTATTGTGGTGGCAAATACTCTGAGCTAAAAGCATGAAGGAATACGGATTTATATGATGATAAGAAAGTATGAATTACTGAGCAAATTACAAGCCTTAATCTAAATGTTATGCCTTCAAAGTAAATTGGGATGATGGCTAGTGTAATGATTGAGCCAGAATAGATGGATAAATTAATTAAGTTAGCTCACTTCCTACCTATAAAGTCTACAAATACACTTAGTGTTATGGCATAAATGTATGTGAAAGAAGTGTTAGACTATATGGAGTTCTAGTCAGCAATTCCATATGATAAAGATTCGAGGTTTACTCTCACTTATGGGAGCATTTTCAAGGAGCCATGGGATCTTGTTGAATTTGTATAGCATTTCATCCACAGACTGATGGTCAGTCCGAGCGTATTATTCAGACGCTTGAGGATATGTGAAGAGCTTGTACTATGGATTTTAAAGGCTCATGGAACGACCATCTGCCATTGACTGAGTTTGCGTATAATAATAGCTATCATGCAAGTATCGGAATGGCACCATATGAAGTGTTATATGATGGAAGGTGTCAATCTTCGATTGGGTGGGAAGAAGTGGGCGAGCGTGAGTTATTAGCTCCAGATTTAGTCGAGCAAGCCTTTGAGGATGTTAAGTTGACTTGTCTAAGGCTTAAGACAGCTCGAAGTAGACAAAAGAATTATAAGAATGCTCGACGGAGACCACTTGAGTTTTGGTTGAAGGTTATGTGTTTTTGAAAGTTTCTCCATCCAAAGGGATCATAAGATTTGGCCGACGAGGTAAGTTGAGTCCTCGCTACATCGGTCTAGTTGAGATTTTAGATGGAGTTAGAGATGTTGCCTATGGATTGGCATTACCTCCAGAGCTATTGAGAATACATAATGTTTTTTTTATATGTCAATGCTTCAGAAGTATAATCCAGAATTCATCTTATGTCATAAAAGATGAAACTTTAGAGATTCAGAAAGACATAAGTTATGTGGAAAAGCCATTTGGGATTTTGGACAGAAAAGATATGGTATTGAGGTCTAAGATGATTTAATTAATTAAAGTCCTATGACAAAACCATACTACGGAAGAAGTTACATAGGAGCTAGATAGCTTAATAAAGGAAAAGTATCCGAAACTGTTTGAGACATGACCTGATTTGAATTTGGAGGACCAAATTCTCTAAGGTGGGGAGAATGTGAAATCCCCAATTTCATGTAATTTCCCAATAATTGTAAAGTATTCCAGCTGAAAAGAATGAAATAAATATGAGAATTATGAATTATGGATGATATATAGGACATAGAAGAATCATGGGATTGATAGTCAAATAGTCAGGAATGAAATTCTGATATTGTAAGATTCATTGAAGCATGAGAAGAGAATTAATATCAGAAATGTAAAATCCCCAATTTCCATGTATTCCTCCATGTTTGTAAAGTATTTCAATCTAATATGATTAAATGAATATGAAGTTGATGTGAAATTGATGTATGAATAATGTATGATTGATGAATGGGATATAGGAGAAATAATGAAGTTGAATGTCAATAAGTCAAATGAATTATATTGATATCAGAAAATGAATAATGTATGAGAAAAGAATTAAAATTAGAATTTTGATTGGAGATTTAATGGATGAGTCATATGGAAGAGGAATTAAATGGTCAATTGAGTCAAAGAGGTAAAGGAGATGGCTGAGATTTAGGGGATAATCTTGCATTAAATGAAGCTTGGTGACTCATCACCCCTACCATCATCTCCCAACATCAGCCAGCTTCTTTCCAGCTCTCTCCCTCTCGTTCTCTCCATTTCTCCAAGCTTCCAAGTTTTTCCTTCCATAGTTACCTTGACAAACACCCTTGTTTAGTAACCAAATCGTTAAGTTTATTAGACGAAAAATGATCCTTGTCACTAGACTAAGAGATATCCAAAGTTTGGTGGATTGATTCCAAGTATTGGAAGAGATCTCAAAGTTTGAGATTTTGATCTCTAGTGAAGGTAAGAGAAGAAGATGATTTGTTCAATTATGTTCATGATATGGAGTTGTATGGAGTTGATATTATATGTGTATGTTGTTTAATTTAAGGTTTGATTTGGTATGATGATTTCAGATTTGAAGGAGTAAAAGCTAAGGTTACGCTCCAAGTGATTTCACGTTTCCGAAGGAATTAAGGTAAGGAATTTATGTAACGGACGTAAGGCGGCTATGTCCGCATGTTTTATGATGTTTTTACATGTTTTGGAGAGAAGTATTAGTTGATTTTGTGCAGGAAAATATGCATTTTCGGACTTGTTTCCTAGTACCAATTAGGCTAGGGGCAGCCGACTGCCATAAAGGGAAGTCGACTGCCTAGAGACAACCAAACCGTCGTTTTCTGAAAACCGATGCAAACCAGTCGACTGCTATGTAAGCCAGTCGACTACTATTTTTCCAGAATCATTCTGTTTCAAACCAGTCGACTGCTATATGGGACAGTCGACTACTATTTGTCAAAAATGCATTCTGTTTCAAAACCAGTTGACTGCCTATGAGACCAATCGACTGCTATATTTCTAAAAGTATTCTGTTTCAAAAATAGTCGATTGATATATGACCAGTCGACTGCTATTTGCTAAGAAGCATTCTATTTGAAAACCAGTCGACTGCTATATGGACCAGTCGACTGCCCCCATGTATATTCAAAGATGAAAATATCAAAATTTTAAATGAAAATAATTTCGATAAATGAAATTATGAAGAAGCAGCCGACTGCCCTATGGGGCAAGTCGACTGCCCTGTTTTGAAAAGAGATTTTTACACCTATTTTCAGAAAGTATGAAATGTCATGGCAAGAAGCTATATGGCATATGTTTTGAGATTATGCACTTTCATGTTTATAGTAGGGGCTCTGATCAAGTCCTGAAATGATGTAATGTATGATATGGGCTGAGGAATCATAAGTCAGGCCTCAGTCGCTACAGAAGAACACCTGACTAGTGTTAACTGTAGCCACCCGCAGTTGGCCAATCTGTTTATATTTCATGTTCGGCTAAGGGAGG
The DNA here is from genome assembly GCA_032173925.1 of Heritiera fomes. Taxonomy (NCBI): domain Eukaryota; kingdom Viridiplantae; phylum Streptophyta; class Magnoliopsida; order Malvales; family Malvaceae; genus Heritiera; species Heritiera fomes. Next base: position 24,332,998 of record JAPDPM010000002.1, on the reverse strand, counting down.
ATTTCTGGCCCTACGGGGTACGCCACATGATGATGATGATGATGCAGTGCATAACTCCATAAAAGTACAAATAGTTTTTATGTTATTAAAAACTATAAGTATATACGATTTCAAAGAATAAAGAAATCGAAAGTACTTGGTGTACTTGTATAAGAAGTTTTAAAAAGAAGTATATGATTTATGATTTCAAGAAGTATAAGATGTTTTAAAGGAAGTATGTTTTGAAGAAGTATACGAAACATGCTATGTTATAAAAGCATGTAAAGTATGTTTTAAAGATAGAAGATGATGCATGTTTTATATGTATGCTATATTTTAAAAGAAGCATACAAAGTATGATTTCCATGTCATTTGAAATAAATATGCATGGTTGCAAATAATGCATGAAAGATGTTTATGATGCACGCTTTATAATGTTTTACATGACATTATAGAGCCAAGTAGGAAAAATGCATATAGAGGCATAGTACACTCTTTTACATATTTTTCTTATTGAGCGTAAACTCACCCTTTTACGAACATTTTCATACAGACTATCTGAAGTAATCCCTCGCTCTCGATAGAAGAGCCTATGAGTGGATCTTGAAAGTCTACCTTCGAGAGACGCTTCCCAAGTTGTCACGACCCGAAGACCGCGACTTTCACTTGATTCTTATACTTTTCTTAGTCTACAAATTTATGGACTAAATTTTTCTTTTTCATTTTAAGGTTTGTATTCGGTGTCAGTGTAGTTACTATACTATCTAGGTGACTTATAGTCATTCCATTTAAATATTAAACAAACATGGAAACGGTTCTTAGTTACATCCCGACTTGTTAAACAGAATATGTACTGTGCATCAATTTAAGTCTTACATGTAAACAAGTATTTTATAAGAGATATATACCTCGAAAGACTAGTACTAAGTCCATATACCGTCTCCGATGCCCACTGAGCAGCTCACATGGCAGATGTTAACTTCAATAATCTGAAAGAGATGAAATTTAGTGGGGTGAGCAAAACCACGGCTCAGTAAGATACTAATATAAATACATGAGTAGGATTATACTATCTTAAACTGCAATGCTTAAAACTTGCAAGGATGCAATTACAGTTAATCCTTTCTCATCTATACATCTCATTATCACTTCTCATTTTCACTTTTCATTTCATAATCATACTTTGGTATGCTATCATCTCATATCAGTTCTCATATTTACTTTTCATTTCATAATCATATTTCTGTATTCTATCATCTCGTATTGATTCTCATATCATCTCTTATCAATTCTCATATCATCTCTTATCCATTCTCATATTGTGGATCATGATCACGGTGGTACGAAGTCATAATTCTCTTCGTGTATTTCTATATTAATGTTTCATATCGTATCATGACATCATATAGATGAAATATCGTTACCACCGAGTCATGATACTCCTCATATATTCTTCATGTTTAATATGCAATTATGTAACTTTACTGTATAAACCGCTATCATCTCTAATCGTGTCATATGTACTTTAGAACATGCTCCACGTATGAATTTTCAATTCATTCAAGTCTACCTTTATGGCATGATAAAAACATGTTCAATTTCAATTCATGTATTCATTTTCAGAGCATGTCTAAAACATGTGCGGTTTTAAAACATTTTTCATATACTATAAGTCATATCAGGTCTAGAGTTCATTTCTAATCGATTTATACTCTAGACCGCATATCATTTTAAATTCGACACGAAATCGTATATAAATCATATCAGTGTCGAAATCATTTATCATATACTTTTAAAACATATATTGTAAATCATATCAGGTCTAGAGTTCATATCAAATCAAACTATACTCTAGACCGCATATCATGCCATGTTCGACACAAAATTACGTATAAATCATATAAGTGTCGAAATCATATCTCATGGACTTTTAAAACATGTTTAAAACATGTACTGTTTCAAAACATATTTCATTTCAAATCTGTTTCATGTACAGTATAAATCATGTCAAGTCTAGAGTTCATGTCAATAAAATCATACTCTAGACTTCATATCATATCAGTTAGAGACTAGGCTAGATCCCTATCATCTCTCTATCAATAAAGACTTAAATCACTGTAGCTAGCAGTGAAAATCATGTCATCGTCCCCTGGAAACCAACTAGGGCACTATCTATGGCCATAGACCTCATCTCTCTCAGCCCCACTGATCAGGCGTGACTGAGACCTGTCCACAACTATTGTCGGACAAGCATATCTGCCTAATGAGCAAAGCTCCAATTAGGCGGTTTCCACTATGCTTTATTGAATTTAATTCTCTTAGGGTGCCTACAGTCTCATAAAACATTTAAATCTATAGCTTTGTTTTCAATATCATGTAAAGCATATGGTAAAATTCTGTATGATATTTCATATATCAAAATATATATATAAATATCTACCATATACTTTCATTTCAAAACAAATCAATACTTTTCAGTATTCATATAAACATTATTAAAATGTTTCAAGTTGCAAGAAAGCATGCTTAAATGCGATGCTATAAAACATTTCAGTATGCAACTTCAGTATTATTTCCATCAAATACACTGAAGCGATTCATTTAACTTTATCACCATCAGTTATTCGATTTCAAGACTTTCTTTCTGTCCAATCAGTAAATCACTATTCAAATCATTCAAGATTCATTTCATTCAGTATTCAGATTGCTCAATACTTTAATTATTTAATAACCAGATCACTTGGTATTCAAACCATTCGGTATTCAATATCCTTTTTCGATAATTATAGACTATAATAGTCAATTGTACTTTTATTACCGATACTAGAACCACATCATCAGTGTGAATCCTCTTAGTATCTATGAGCATCAAATATCATGTTTCCATATAGCCATCAGGATACTGAAATTATGAAATACTAATATCCTCATTCGATATCTATTCCAGAGTCGACATCGAGGATCGTAGAACCACAAGATCAATAATCGCATATCAAATCCATTTATGGTTTGACCTATTGGTACATATTCAGAATTTTCGACTTGCGGTTCATTTTTCATTCACTATCATAAAAATCATATCACAATCCTCAATTCACTTTTCATCTGGCCTGTAGAATGTAATATCATGTTAAAATTATCCATAAACGTCCTCAATTCAATTTTTGATTGGCAATTCACCACTTAAAAGAATTTTCCAATTTCCACTATCAACAGTATTTCAATAATTTAAGTCGCCTTGCGACTATCCATATTATTGCCAAAAATCTCAGTTCATACCACTAAGACGGTCCATTTATTTGAATTTATCAATCCTATAATCGTCACTCGATTGATAATTCCGTAATTCTATCATTCGACCATCTAAATCACAATTTCGATTTTTTCTCTTTTAAGTTGTATCATATAATTATCATCACCTTTATCTGTGATTCGTCAAATAAATAATTTCACCTCCATCTCAACTTGATACCATTTATGATATTAAAATCACTTGATTTATCAATTCTATAATGTTTAGACCATATAATTCATCACATTATCGTTTTCAATAATCTATCTTCCCATCGATTTCAATATCAAACTCTTCAGTAATACCATATAATCCTTTTAATATTTATTTCCAATAATTATCTCCAAGATTCCATTTATGTGAGAAACTTAATCTTTTTCCTCAGATATTTTCCTAAAAATTTCGGCAGCGTAACGGCTTAATTTTTACTAAGCCTCCTGCATGGAAAACAGTTTATAATTGCAGCCGTTGTTTCTCACATTTTCTTTATCTCTTACTAAGACCCCCACCATCAGTTGTGGGTCCTCTTAGCATTTTTAACATCAATTCAATCTATAAATCATATAAAAATTTTCACAATTCCATTTAAATTCATTCCATCTATGCATCATATAAAAATCATAAAATCCCACATACAATATGATACTACTAATGCTTTATAAAAGTATCTTACCTATTCGCCAAGCTTGGCGCACTTTCTGATTTTCGAGCATTGCCGAACTCCACCATTCGTCGCATTTCCGCTTTACTACAATTTCAATATCAATGCACTACATCAATATAACCATAATTTATTCAATAAATACCATCAATTTATTTTCTATATTTTCCTTACCACATTTTTTTCTTCTCTTTCTTTTTCCTTTCCTTCTTCTTCTTCCTTCTTTTCTTTCTCCTTTTCTTTTCTTTTCTTCTTTCTTTTCTTTTTCTTTCCTTTTTCTTTTCTGTTCTGTTTTTTTTTCTGGCCTGAACCGGTTTGGACCGGTTCAGGCCGGTTCTGGCCGGTTCACTTCTGCTGGCCGGTTCGGCTTCTTCCCGCCGGCATCACAGCCGGTTCGCACCTCCCTCAGCTGGCCACAGTTGCAAGGATGCCGGATCTGACCTCGGTTTCGCCCCATCACCGGCGACGGCGCCGGATCTGGGTTCGTGGGTTTCGGCCCTTTTCCTTCCTCTCTTCTCCTTCCTCCGCCGTTTCCTTCACCGCCGGTGGCCTCCTTCACCTTATTTGGTCCTCGCCGGTGGCGTTGGTGGCGATGCCGGCATCTGGATCAACCGACATTCCCTCTTTCCTTTTTCTCCTCTCTCTTTTTCTTTTCCGTTTTCCTTTTTCTTTTTCCGCTTCGGGTCGCCGCCGGTCGTTTCTTCTCTTCCTCCTCGCCTCGCCAGCGATGACCCTCTCCTTCCTCCTCCTCTCTTGGCCGGTCGGCATTCGCCGGCTTCCCTTCTGTCTTATTTACATTTTCTCCTCTGTTTTAATAGAGGAGAAAACAACGTGGGAATCGGGTTATACCGATTCCCCATTTTTTTTATATAATTATTTTCATATAATTATATATATTTACTATATTTGATATATATATATAATTTGTATAAACCATATATATATACTTCAATTTAAAACACTATACATATATTTCATATATATATTTATATATATAAGTATATATTTCATATATAAACCGTTTATATATATGTATACTTTAATTCAAAATTCTATATATATATATATATATATTTCATATATATTATTATATATATATACATAAATGTACAAAAATTTACATATATATATATTCCATATATGAATGTATATATTTATTCAAAAATATATTTATATAATAACCTTATATAAATATAAAATTACATATTTTTATTTCTTATTAAATTTGGATTTCTTTATACCTAAATTTATTTTCTCCATTTTCTTATTTAATTTGGATTTTCATTTATCCAAATTAAATTTCCTCCTTCATTTCTTATTTCCAATTTAATTTTCCTTTTCATTTCTTATTTAATTTGGATTTCAATTTGTCCAAATTAAATTTTTCCGGATACCTTATATTTACTTAGAAAATTCTCGGTCTTCACACAAGTAGTATAGAAGGTATACTTATGTAATTATGCAAAGTGAATTGTAATTCAGTTATGGTACAGTACAACTAACATTAATGTATATAAGATGTCGGGGATTTAAGTTAAGACGATGTATGAGATCCTGTGGAAACGGATGATACATATATATATATGTATCATTAGTCTGTTTTATTGAAATTGCATAAAATTTTATGAGCTATCAGATAATTAACTTAAGAACAAAGGAAGAATGACACTGGATGAACTAAATCTAAATAAAGAAGGAAAAAGATAAGTGATAAGATGAAGTGACGGGGACGTCACAGAGTGGTATCAGAGCAATTAGATTGAGGTTTGTCAGTGTTGATGAGTTAGAAGTAGAGTATATCCCCAATTGTACTGTACTTGTCTGAATACATATACGATGTATAACTGTTTGAAGTTATACTAAATAGCTCAATTTTGTGATTTTATCGACAGAATGAGCTCAGGTAGAAGTGGTGTTGAGAAAGGAAGAGGAAGGGGTTATGTAAAACAGTCCCCAACACAGTCTTCTTTTCCATCTCCATCGTATAGCCCGAACACTAGGTTAGCGAAGATGGAGAAGCATGTGGAGAATATGACCACTATGTTTACGCAGTTTATGGCGAACTTTCCAAATATGGTCACAAGTGTACCATTCGCTATTCCTATAGTACAACCACCACCAGTACAGACAGAGTTACCCCCACCAGTCCCAGTTATTGAAAGGAGGAATCCCATAGCTTATTGCAGTATGACCTTAATTAAGGAATATAAAAAGCTGGATCCGCCTAAGTTTAAGGGGGATAAGAACACGTTGGCCACAGTGAATTGGGTGAAGGCGATCACTAGATCTTTGAGTATATGCTATGTTCCGAAAAGGAAAAGGTGGGTTTGGCTGCGTATCTGTTAGTGGATGATGCAGAGTATTGGTGGCAGTCCACTCGGGCCATTTTGTAGGCTCAACATGTTGAGGTTACGTGGGATAGATTTTTAGAGGCTTTTACTGAGAAGTACATTCCACGCACCAATCAGACTAGGTTGAAGATGGAATTTTTGAAATTAACTCAGGGGACAATGTCAGTTAATCAATATGAGTCAAGGTTTATTTCTCTAAGTGGATTCGATCGAGAGACCATTAGGAGTGAAGGATATAAGATATACAGATTTATAGAAGGACTGAAGTCTCCTATCAAATCCAAGTTGTATGCTATGGGTATCACTACTTATAATGAGACAGTCCGTAAGGCTCAGTTATGTGAGCAGGACTATGAGTTTCACTATGATGATTTTCGAGCCCAAAGTAAAGGCAAAGGACCGATGAAGCGGAAGTCAAAAGGGAAAGCCCCCCCGTGACAGATATCCATCTGGGAGAAGTAAGCCATATGACAGAGCTTCGATAGGTAAGCAAGTAAAGTATAAGAAAATGATAATTGTTTTAATTAAATGGTTATATGGAAATATATATTAAATTGGGAGTATTATGATGATTATGGTATAGGGACCCTGAGAGCTACTGGGATCAAGATTAATGATGAGAGATCCCAACATTCAGCTAGTAATATCGTTAACTCTCCTAAGAGTACAAGACAAAGGTGTGAACATTGCAGAAAGTTCCACAGAGCACAGCCATGCCGGTTGGCAAGTGGCGCATGTTTTAGATGTGGTGAACAGGGACATATGATTAGGAATTGTTCCAAGAGAGATTTGAGGACACCCGAGGAATTTGAGGAGACCCCTCAACCACAACACAAGGCCACTACTGAAGAGAAGGGAAAGACACCTATTAATTATGATGTAAATGTTAAAGATGTCTAATGTAAAAGTGTGTGATATTATCTGACTCATTGTAAATGAAGTTAATAGAAGGTATGTATGGTTATATGAAGGATTTTTGCTTACGATGTTGAGATAGTAAAGAAGAGTCTCGAACTTAGTAAAATACAATAATTGATGAGAAATGATAGTTGGAATTCTGAAGTACTCTTTGGTATAAAGTTTTATGATATATAGTGATGTGTGAAAGGAGTTTAAATAAGAACGATGATTGACTTTTATTAGTCAACTTTACTTAAACGCTTTATTCTATGAAAGCATTACTCTAAAAAGAATATGAATTAATATGAGAGATGGATTGTCTCAACAACGATAGTTATTCCCTATAGTCGCTTCTAGGTTTCGGAACAAGATAGGTATTTCAAAGTACCTTCCTTACTCCATCAGGATCCCTAGCCGACTATAGTATCTTTCCTGGTTGATCCCTAGAGTACCATAGGGAAATGAGGACATTCATTCATTGGCATGTTTGATGATATGGGAAGAAAATATTTTGGATATGAATTAAAAGAACTATGCTAATAGTTTAAAATGTGATCAATATATGGGTATTTAGAGAGCAAAAGTAAGAAATTATGGATAGCCATTGTGAATAAATTATGGCTATAATTCTAATTAAGATAGAAGAGATGACTCGAGTTTTCAAAGGATTATGAAGGTGAAATTAGATCACCTAGGGAAAACCACTGTGGTGGTAAACGCTCTAAGCTGAAAGCATGAAGTAATAATGGTTTGTATGATGATAAGAAAGTATGATGTACTTGAGCAATTTACAAGCCTTAAGCTAAATGTTATGCCTTCAAAGTAAATTTGGAATGATGGCTAGTATAATGATTAAGCCAGAATTGATGAACGAATCTGCTAAGTCAGCCTACTTCCTGCCCATGAAGTCTGTAGATATACTTAGTGAGTGGTCAAAGATTTAAGATAGCTCAGAACAGACAAAAAGGTTATACAAATGCTTGACAAAGACTAATTGATATTGTGGTTAGAGACTCAGTAAATTGAAAGTTCTCTATCCAAAGGAATTTTAAGAATTGGTCGACGAGGTAAGTTGAGCCCTTGTTATATTGATCCAATTGAAGTCTTAGATCAAATTGGAGATATTACCAATAAATTGATGTTACCTTCAGAGCTATTGAGGATACGTAATGTTTGTATATGTCAATATTTCGAAAGTATAATCCAGAATTCATCTTATGTTATAAAAGATGAAACCTTAGAAGTTTAGAAAGACATAAGTCATGTAAAATAAGCCACTTGGGATTTTGGACGGAAAAGATAAGGTATAGAAGTCTATGATGATACCATTAGTTAAAGATTATTGACAATACCACATCATGGAAAAAAGATACGTGAAGCTAAATAGCTTAATGAAAGAAAGAAATCCAGAGTTGTTCACATGATGAGCCACTGCAAATTTGGAGGACCAAATTTTCTAAGGTGGGGAGGATGTGAAATCCCCAATTTCCATGTATTCCTCCATGTTTGTAAAGTATTTCAATCTAATATGATTAAATGAATATGAAGTTGATGTGAAATTGATGTATGAATAATGTATGATTGATGAATGGGATATAGGAGAAATAATGAAGTTGAATGTCAATAAGTCAAATGAATTATATTGATATTAGAAAATGAATAAAGTATGAGAAAAGAATTAAAATCAGAATTTTGATTGGAGATTTAATGGATGAGTCATATGGAAGTGGAATTAAATGGTCAATTGAGTCAAAGAGGTAAAGGAGATGGCTGAGATTTAGGGGATAATCTTGCATTAAATGAAGCTTGGTGACTCATCACCCCCACCATCATCTCCCAATGTCAGCCAGCTTCTTTCCAGCTCTCTCCCTCTCGTTCTCTCCATTTCTCCAAGCTTCCAAGTTTTTCCTTCCATAGTTACCTTGACAAACACCCTTGTTTAGTAACCAAATCGTTAAGTTTATTAGACGAAAAATGATCCTTGTCACTAGACTAAGAGATATCCAAAGTTTGGTGGATTGATTCCAAGTATTGGAAGAGATCTCAAAGTTTGAGATTTTGATCTCTAGTGAAGGTAAAAGAAGAAGATGATTTGTTCAATTATGTTCATGATATGGAGTTGTAAGGAGTTGATGTGATATGTGTATGTTGTTTAATTTAAGGTTTGATTTGGTATGATGATTTCAGATTTGAAGGAGTAAAAGCTAGGGTTACGCTCCAAGTGATTCGCGTTTCCGAAGGAATTAAGGTAAGGAATTTATGTAACGGACGTAAGGCGGCTATGTCCGCATGTTTTATGATGTTTTTACATGTTTTGGAGAGAAGTATTAGTTGATTTTGTGCAGAAAAAGATGCATTTTCGGACTTGTTTCCTAGTACCAATTAGGCTAGGGGCAGCCGATTGCCATAAAGGGAAGTCGACTGCCTAGAGACAACTAAACCGTCGTTTTCTGAAAACCGATGCAAACCAGTCGACTGCTATGTAAGCCAGTCGACTGCTATTTTTCCAGAATCATTCTGTTTCAAACCAGTCGACTGCTATATGGGACAGTCGACTGCTATTTGTCAAAAATCCATTCTGTTTCAAAACCAGTCAACTGCCTATGAGACCAGTCGACTGCTATATTTCTAGAATTATTCTGTTTGAAAAACAGTCGACTGCTATATGACCAGTCGACTGCTATTTGCTAAGAAGCATTCTGTTTGAAAACCAGTCGACTGCTATATGGACCAGTCGACTACCCCCATGTATTTTCAAAGATGAAAATATCGGAATTTTAAATGAAAATAATTTCGATAAATGAAATTATGAAGAAGCAGCCGACTGCCCTATGAGGCCAGTCGACTGCCCTGTTTTGAAAAGAGATTTTTACACCTATTTTCAGAAAGTATGAAATGTCATGGTAAGAAGCTATATGGCATATGTTTTGAGATTATGCACTTTCATGTTTATAGTAGGGGCTCTGATCAAGTCCTGAAATGATGTAATGTATGATATGGGCTGAGGAACCATAAGTCAGGCCTCAGTCGCTACAGAAGGACACCTGACTAGTGTTAACTGTAGCCACCCGCAGTTGGCCAATCTGTTTATATTTCATGTTCGGCTAAGGGAGGATTCCTGGCCCTACGGGGTATGCCACATGATGATGATGATGATGATGATGCAGTGCATAACTCCATAAAAGTACAAATAGTTTTTATGTTATTAAAAACTATAAGTATATACGATTTCAAAGAATAAAGAAATCGAAAGTACTTGGTGTACTTGTATAAGAAGTTTTAAAAAGAAGTATATGATTTATGATTTCAAGAAGTATAAGATGTTTTAAAGGAAGTATGTTTTGAAGAAGTATACGAAACATGCTATGTTATAAAAGCATGTAAAGTATGTTTTAAAGATAAAAGATGATGCATGTTTTATATGTATGCTATATTTTAAAAGAAGCATACAAAGTATGATTTCCATGTCATTTGAAATAAATATGCATGGTTGCAAATAATGCATGAAAGATGTTTATGATGCACGCTTTATAATGCTTTACATGACATTATAGAGCCAAGTAGGAAAAATGCATATAGAGGCATAGTACGCTCTTTTACATATTTTTCTTACTGAGCGTAAACTCACCTTTTTACGAACATTTTTCATACAGACTATCTGAAGTAATCCCTCGTTCTCGACAGAAGAGCCTATGAGTGGATCTTGAAAGTCTACCTTCGAAAGACGCTTCCCATGTAGTATAGAAGGTATACTTATGTAATTATGCAAAGCGAATTGTAATTCAGTTATGGTACAGTGCAACTAACATTAATGTATATAAGATGTCGGGGATTTAAGTTAAGACGATGTATGAGATCCTGTGGAAACGGATGATACATATATATATGTATCATTAGTCTGTTTTATTGAAATTGCATAAAATTTTATGAGCTATCAGATAATTAACTTAAGAACAAAGGAAGAATGACACTGGATGAACTAAATCTAAATAAAGAAGGAAAAAGATAAGTGATAAGATGAAGTGACGGGGACGTCACAAGAAAATTATGTGTAATTAAAGACAAGTGTTATATGGAAGAAAGGAGACCAATTAGGTGAATGGTCAAATAATGATGGTCAAAGGTTAAGATGAAATAATTTAATTGGATGATAATAAAATTAATATCATATTTTAATTGGTGTAATGAACATGTGGCTGCTATGAGAAATGAAAGAAGAGAATTTAATGGTCAAAGATGAGTCAAAAGGGGTCAATGGAAGCATGGCTAAGATGATAAGGGATTAATGAGCATTTAATAAAGCTGCCTTGTAATCATCCTTCTCCATCAAGGTCGGCAGCAACACTCAGCCATCTCCCTCACTCTCGTTCCACTCCATTTCTTCCTATGTCCCATTTCTACTCATCTTGACAAACACCTTTATTCAGTAATCAAATCGTTAAGCTCACTTGATGAAAAATGATCATAGTCATTAGACGAGGCTATATCGAAAGTTTGGTGGATCAATTCCAAGTATTTAAGGAGATCAGAAATTGTGTTAGTTGGTGAAATTTAAAGGTAAGAGATGGAAGTGGTTTTAGTTAATTTTAGTCATGGTTTGGAGTTGTATTGAGTTGGTATAGCATGTGTATGGTGATTGTTTAAGGGTTTGATTTGATATAATATTACAGCTTTGAAGAAGTGAAGTGAAAAGCTAAGGTGATGCAACCAAACTCAAGGATTATTGGCAATCGAGGTAAGGAAATTATGTAACAGACATAAAGCGGCTATGTCTGCATGTTTTGATATGCTTTGAAGTGTTTTGGAGAGAAGTACCAGTTGGTTTTATGCAGGAAAAGTTGCATATTCAGTTTCTACTCCGAGTACTAATTAGACTAGGAGCAGCCGACTGCCTTAAAGGGAAGTCGACTGCCTAGAAACAACCAAAGTGTAGTTTTTTGAAAACTGAGACAAACCAGTCAACTGCTGTACATGCCAGTCGACTGCTATTTACTCAGAAAGCATTTTATTTCAAACCAATCGACTGCTATATGGGACAGTTGACTGCTATTTGCTAAAATACATTCTGTTTTAAAACCAACCGACTGCCTATAAGATCAGTCGACTACTATGTTTCCAGAAGCATTCTGTTTCAAAAAACAGTTGACTGCTATATGGCCAGTTGACTGCTAATTCTTAAGAAGCATTTTGTTTGAAAACCAGCCGACTGCTATATGGACCAGTCGACTGCCCCATGTGTTTTTAGCAAATGAAGATATCGAAATTTTAAAAGAAAATGATTTCAATAAAAAGATTTATGTAATGGCCGCCGACTGCTATTAAGACCAGTCGATTGCCCTCTTTTGAAAATGAGGACTTCGAAGCTTATTTGACAAAACCAGTCGACTGCTATATGGACCAGTTGACTGCCCTATTTGAAAAAGGGTTTTTAAACCTATTTCAAGAAGTATGAAATGTGATGGCAAAAAGCTATATGACATATGTTTTGAGATTATGCACTTTTGTACTTATAATAGGGGCTCTGATCAAGTCTTGGTGTGATATATGTTTGGCTGAGGAACCATAAGTCAGGCCTCAGTCGCTACAAAAGGACACCTGACTAATGTTAACTGTAACCACCGATAGTTAGCCAAAATTGTCTATATTACATGATTGGTTGTGAGAGGATTCCTGGCCCTATGGGGTACGCCACCTGATGATGATGATGATGATGCAGTGCATAACTCTATAAAAAATGCAAATAGTTTTTATGTTATTCAAAAGCTATATGTATATGCAATTTTAAAGGAATAAAGAAATCGTAAGTATTTGATTTACTTGCATATGATGACTAAAAGGAAGTATATGAAGTATGTTTTGAAAGAAGTATGATGTTTTAAAGAAAGAAGTACATGAAGCATGCTTTATAATGATTTACATGACATTATAGAGCCAAGCAGGAAAAATGCATATAGAGGCATAGAACGCTCTTTTACATGTTTTCTTACTGAGCGTAAACTCACCCTTTTATGACCATTTTTCATACAGATTATCTGAAGTGAACCCTGCTCCAAATAGAGGAGCTTACTTTTGAGATATTGGAGCATACCTTCGAGAGATGCTTCCCAGTTAGCATAAAAGGTATACTTATGCATTATGTAAAGTAAATTGTAATTCAGCTACGGTACAGTACAAGTAACATTTATGTATATAGGATGCTGGAGATTTAAGTTAAGATGATGTGTAAGATCCTGTAGGAAGGAATGATATGTATATATATCATTCTATGTTTTAATTGAAATTAAATTATTGATGATGAACTACTAAATACTAAGTTCAAAAAGAAGAAGGAACGACATTGACGAGCCAGTCTAATCAAGTTTATGTGATAAAAGGAAAAAGTTATAGGTAAATGTATGGTGACTGGGATGTCACAAAAATATACAATTCAAATGTAAATAAGTAAAGAGTTAAGGGATAGAGAATTGTACGCAAGAGATTTATAAAGGTTCGACAACATTACCTACGTCCTCTATCTTGAGTTGCTCCTAAGGATTTTCTCCAAATTCACTAATGGATTTGTCTTTACACCCTCTTTTTGCATGCTCAAGAGAAACCTTCAATACTCCTTTTTCTGGGCTCATGGAGGAAACCTTACACCTTACACCTTCTTTTTCTGGGCTCAATAAGAAAACCTTACAACCTCTCCTTTTTATGGCTCAAGGAGAAACCTTCTACCCAATCCCCACTTACAATGAAGCACTCAAGGGTTCACTCCCAATGTTTGTTCTAGTTTGTGTAATCAAGGAGATATCTCTAAATAGGCAAATGATTACAAGATTGAGCACAAGAGAAACCTACACAAGATTTGTGCTATCTATACAAGAAAGATGTGAATGATAGATTGGAATTTCTAGCACTTGAATTGTTTTTGAAGCTTGAAGAAGATAAAGAATGAAGTCTCTTGAGTGTCTTGAATTCTAAGCTTCTATGTATACTCCCTTAGATGGTTTTTGAAGCTTAGTGGAGCCTAAAATTGATTTTCCCTTTGGCTCTCACAAAAAAAAACTGTTAGACGCTTCCAGCACATAAGAGACCGATCCCTTTAAGGAAAGGATCGATCCTGTGGCTTTAGATAGGCTTCCCAGGGTTTCTGCCAATACGGGATCGATCCTATAGAAGAGGTGATTGATCCCTTGAACTGTTTCTACCTTCAATCGTATTCTGCCAACAAGGGATCCATCCTTTTGGTCAGGAGATTCATTCTCTTACACTGTTCATTTGACTTTTCTAGGCTTTTTAGGCATTAAAAACATTCCTAAGTCGATTTTGAATATTTTTAAATATGACATGACTTTGAAAACGTAATTTGAGCCTAAAAAATTATCAAGTAATTTTCTTAAAATATATTCAATAATTCTGTAAGAAAATTACTTAAACCAATAATTAAAAATGTTTTCTAAATTGATTAAAGCTAATAAAGATAATTAATTAAATCATGGTTTTATAATTGATAAGAGCACTTAATATGGTTTGTGAAAATCATAATTGATAAAGCAAATTTACAATATTGATCATTTATTTAATCTTGTTTAAGTGTTTGTGATTTCAAAATATTTATATATATATATATATATCAATTTAAAGCTAACACACATGTTAGTTGGAAAAGAGGGGAAATGAAGAGTAAATAGTAAGTTGTTGGATTTATAAGTAAAAATAATGAGAAATGATGAATTAGATAGAGAAAGGAAAGCAAGAAAGTGATTGTTTTTCCTTAAGGAAATAGTGAGAGTGATGTGGTCATTGTTATTTCCTTTCTAGTAATTTAAATGGTTTCTATTTCCTTTTCGGTAAATAGAAATCGTGTTTATCCTTTTAAATATATATTAATGTCCCAATGCCCCTTTTTAAAATTTTCCTAGTTAACAAACATTCAAGTAAAATTAAATCAAAAAGGTTGCCAAAACATAAAGAAGATAGATAAAAAGAGCAACCTATCAAGTGGACTTGTTCATGGGTTGAGTCGAGGTGGATTTGGGCTAGGCTTTGGTAAGGTATTAAGGAAGTGAAAGTGTCCCAAGTCTAGCTTGAACCATTTTTTGAGATAAGCTTAGGTAAGGTAAGGTATATATTTTGGATTATTGCCGCTTGGGCTAATTGTTAAATGGTGGCTATGGATTTGGGTATTGGTGATGGGTCGTTAAGGGTGGTTGTTTTAGTTTTTTGGGTACGGGAAATAGTGTGATAACGTTGTTTTCAATGGTGGAGGTTTCGAGGTTGTTAAATGGTTACGAGGTCCTTGATTCTCATGTTGTTGATGGCTTAGGGTGTGTGGGTTTGTGGGGTTGATATTGAAGAGATGGCTACAAGCAGCCTCGATCGTAATTGTTTAGACTTGCTAATGTTAGGGTGGAATGCCAAAAAGGATGCAGCGATTGGGATCTTTGGCTGAATTTTGGATGAGATTGAGCCAATGGAAGTGAGAGTCTGTGTGGATGATGCTTCCATTTTCTATGATTCCTCCTTCCATTAATTTATAATCAAATTTCAATCAATCGATAATTTCAATCAATGAGAGCATTGAATCTTGCCAAGCAAATCTGACCCTCACATTACTCCTATCTGATTCTATTTTAAAATTTTTTTTTCAAAATTTTTTATTTTTGTAAATTTTTATTTTGATTCATATATGATTATTTCCAAAAACATATTTACTAAATCTTTTTATCAAAATTTTCAAATATTTCATGATTTTGTTGGATATTCATTTTTTTTTCATTTTTTGTATTTTCTAAATATAAATTAAAACTAGAAATGAAAATTGGATTCATCTTTTAGTTATCAAGCACAAAGCCAAAATCTAATCTAAGCCCAAAATTGAAAATTCTCATCTAAATTCAAATTAAAACTCGAACTAAATATGAATTCAAATTGAAAATCTAATTGCATAATTTAGAAGAATTTTGAAGCAAGTCTTGAGATTTCACTATCAAGAATATTGTGCTCGCATGAATTATATTTTGATTTTGGACTTGGATTAAAAATTACCTAGTAGATCCAATAACACTAAAAGATCTTGGACAAAATAGGGTGTCTATGGTGCAAGTGAAGAATGATGTTATTGCATATTGTGGGTAATCTCAAATGATTTGTTTTAAGTAGTCTCTCGATACACCATTTTTTTAGCCTTGCCAATGGGTTGGGGTTATTTGTCAACCATGTCAACATGTATATGGTTATTAGAAACCGGTTTCATCCATATTGTAGGTTAAGAAGTGGCTTTGTGATACCTAATCTATACAACCATTGGTTGCTACTATTATGATTTTGACCCATATCACCGAAGTTAATTGTGACCTTTGTATTGATATTAACCTATACCTACATCGTCAAGGTTATTTGTGGTCATAGCTTGTTAAGGGAGACAAAATTCTTAAACTAAAATTTTTTATATATGTATAGTTTTGTTATATCTATACTTGATTTGGGACAAATTATTTAACATGATTACCCTAAAATTTGTTAATTGAGAAGGAATAATGTTTTGGTCTAAATGTTTTGACTATGCTATATCTAGCTGAGGGGATGTTACCGATCAGTTGCTTACTGAGTAGTTTCTACTCACTCATTTTTTCTTAACATTTTATAGGTTCTGATATTGATCATATACGCAAGAATGTTGAGGAGATAAGTTCTGAACTTTAGTGCATGTTGCAAGATTTCTTGGATTATTGTCGAAAAATTGGTAACTTGAAAATAATTTAATTACTTATTAAAAATCATTAAGCAATGATTAGAATTTCATTAAAAATTCTTTAAATAATTTATAATGGAACCTTATTTTTAAGTTGAGATTATATATGATGTACTGACAGTATATAGCTTCTATACATTATCAGTCAATCATAAGATGACACTTTATTAATGAGTAAAGTCTAAAAATATATAAACCATTAAAAATAAATATAAAAACTTTATTAATATTTATTTTTAAGAACCGCATATGAGGTGTCATTTTATGGTTGACTGACAGTGTATGAAAGTTATACATATCAGTGCATCATATATAAACTCTTTTAAGTTTATGGTCTATTAAGAATTTATAACAATTTGAAAATTTGAACTTTTCATTGTAATTAGATATTTGAACTCCAATAAAGATTAGTACAATGAGTACCTTGCATTTTTGTAAGATTTAACTTTATAGATGTGCCACATGTGCGGTGTCTATTACATCCCAAATTTGGGGGGTGACACATAATTTTTGAATCTGTCCTTGAATCATATAAATTATTTGCTCTTCTCTTGTCATTAAAAAAGGGGGAAAAAAGTGCTGTAATTTCATAAGGCCAATTTATTTCAGCATTTAAACTGCACTCTATATTTAGTATTAGACCTCTATATTCATTCTCTTGCAATAAGCAAAAATTATAAGTTCTTGCTCATTTTCTTCCTAGAACAAAAGGATGAAAGCAATAAATAGTGAATTTGACATAAAAGTAACGTACAACGCTTCGAATGAATTTGTTTAGAAAAATACAACGTAAAGCTTTAAATTATTAAATACAACGATAACTTTAAAAATACATACTACAACTTTATTAAATACATACATAACCACATGAAAAATACATCCTAAAGCTTTAAATACATCCATAACCACATAAAAACACATACTAAAAATTTTAATTACAATAATGATTACTTGAAAATACATACTAAAGCTTTAAATACAACGACAACTATGTTGGGTTGTAAACCCAATTACATTGGGTAAGTCTTTTATTTTGTAGCCCATAGTGTTAGACTTTTGTGTAGTGTATTAAAGCCCATAGTATAGAAAACTAATAGAAAAAAAAATAGAACAAAAAGAAAAATTTATGAGCTGGAATATGTACAAAAACAGAACACATAGTGTAGAAATTGTAGAGAAAAAAAGAACCAAATGTGAGTTAAGGAGAAAGGGCTTTCTTTTACTTGGTATGAAAAAAAAAGGTGCAAACTTTCTTATAAGCATTCTTTTACTCTACCTTTATGAATATATTTTGATGCATTTGGAAGTGAAAATATTGTGATATTGTTGTTGTTTTACATGTTTGAAGATGAGTTATGTTTGATGGTTGTTGTGTGGATATTCTTGAAACTTGAGATTGGTTGTTGTGAGTTAGTTTTGATGAGATGTTGATGTTGATGTTGATGTTGGAAATGTGTGTGTGATTAAGTTGAAAAGTTATGAATTTGGTGGCTGCTTGGAGCTTGCTTTAGTTGTTTGTTAGAAGCCTAAAACAGTTTGCATGCCAAGTGTTTATGTAAATGCCTCTTAGACCTCTCCTCCCAACAAAAGTGGCATCAAAGCTTCAAGTCTATTTGTGTTGATTTCTTGGTGGATTTTACTTAACTTAGGTCTTCCATTTGGTGTTTTTTTATTAGTGTGGTGATTTGTTGTGGGTGTTGGTGAAGTTGGCATAGTGATGGCTAACACTTTTGTGCAACCGCAAATTCCTAAGTTAGGTAAAAAAAATTTTGATAATTGGAGTATATAAATGAAGGTGTTGTTGGAGTCTCAAGACTTATCGGAGAATGTTCATAAGGGGTTTGAAGAACCTAGTGTAGAAAAAGAGGAAAAACTAACGGAAACTCAAAAGGCCACTCTTAAGGAGTTAAGGAAGAAAGATAAGAAGGCTTTGTTTGCATTGTACCAAGCAATTGATGAGTCAGCAATTGATGAGTCAAATTTTGAGAAGATTTCTATGGTTTTAACTTCTAAGAAGTCATGGGATATCCTCAAGAGTTCACATAGAGGAATTGACAAGGTTGTGAAGATTTGCCTAGAAGTGCTAAGGGGTGAGTTTGATGTCATATCTATGAATGAAAATGAGACCATTTCGGAGTACTTTAGAAGAGTGTTAACTATTGTGAATGAGATGAGGAGGAATGGTGAGAAGCTTAGTGATGTTACGGTTATGGAAAAGATTCTTCGATCGTTAACTCCAAAATTTGAGCAAATAGCGGTGATTGTTGAAGAAGCGAAGGACTTGGATGATATGATGGTTGATCAATTGATGGGAACATTGCAAGTGCATGAACAAAGATTGAGTAAGAAGGTGACTAGCTCCATTGACCAAGCTTTTCACACTAAGCTTGTTTTGAATGAAGATAGAAAGGAAGTTAGTATTCGAGGAGCTCAAAGAGGAAGAGGTAGAGTCTCTAGAGGCCATGGTAGAAGTAATGCAATTCGAGGTCGTCATTATGAAGTTGGGAGTAGAGGTTATGATGACTAAGGAAGAGGCTTTGTAAGTAGAGGTAGAGGAGGTAGAACAAGAGGCGGAAGACATCAATCATGGCATTCTCCAAGAGGAAGAGGAAGAGGTAGAAATGATGGCAACTTAAACAACTTGCCAAACCGGCAAGGTTATGACAAAAGAAATGTTCAATGCTATAATTGTCATAAAAATGGGCATTATAGCAATGAATGTTGGGGAAAGCAAGGTGGTGAAGTCAATGAGCAAGCTAACTATATCGAGAAGGACTATGGTGAGGTGGACTCTACTTTGTTATTCACTTCTAATGGGACTATTGTGGATGAAAGCAACACTTGGTATCTTGATAATGCGGCTAGCAACCACATGACTGGGAACAAGAAAGTCTTTATTGAGTTGAATGAAGCGATGAAAGGCAATGTCACTTTTGGAGATGATTCCAAAGTTCGAGTGGAAGGCAAAGGTAACATTCTTATCAAGCTCAAGAATGGTTCTCATAATTTTATTTTATATGTTTATTACATTCCTTCTTTGAAAAAGAACATTTTGAGTTTGGGGCAACTTTTGGAGAAAAGGTATGTGATACATATGGAGAATAGTCTTCTTACGATAAAGGATAGGAATGGGAAGTTGATTACTTTTGTAAAGATGTCAAATAGAATGTTTCGTTTGAATTTGCTCATTGTTTGAGTTCTATTATACAAGATGAGTCTTGGTTGTGGCACTTGTGGTTTGAGCATCTTAACTTTGATGGCTCGAGAGCTTTGGCAAGCAAACGTATGGTGAAAGGGTTGCCGCATATTAATCATCCTAATCAAATTTGTGAAGGGTGCATTCTTGGAAAACAACATAAGCTAAGTTTTGCCAAAGAGGGTAGGTGGAGAGCATCTAGACCTTTTGAGATCGTGCATACCGACATTTATGGTGCTTTGAAACCAATGTCGAATGGAAAGAATAGATACTTTGTGACTTTCATTGATGACTTTAGTCGAAAGACTTAGGTGTATTTTTTGAAGAGGAAGTTTGATTTGCTAGAAACATTCAAAGAGTTCAAAGCATTTATGGAGAATCAAAGTGGCTATTACTTGAAGATTCTAAGGTCCGATCAAGGTGGAGAGTACACTTCGAATCAATTCTAACACCTATGTAAGGCGTATGGGATTATGCACCAAGTCGCACATCCTACACGCCACAACTTAATGGGGTTGCTGAAAGGAAGAATCGAACAATCTTGAACATGGCAAGGAGTATGATGAAAGGTAAGAAGATGCCAAGAGATTTTTGGGCAGAAGAAGTGGCTTGCATTGTGTATTTGTTGAATAGGTGCCTTACTAAGAGTGTTTATTTGAAAACCTCGGAGGAAGTTTGAAGTGGTTTAAAACCAAGTATGGGTCATCTCAAAGTATTTGGGTGTGTTGCTTATGCCAAAATTCCGGAAGCTAGAAGAACAAAGCTTGATGATAAAGGGGAGAAATGTGTCTTTCTTGACTATGAAGCACCGACCATGGGTTACAAGTTATATAATCCATTCTCCAAGGGAGTTTTTATGAGTAGAGATGTGATCTTTAAAGAGAATGGTTCGTGGGATTGGAATCTTGATGAAGTTAGTATTGTGGAATTACAACTTGAGCAAGAAGAAGAAGAACCTAGAGTGGTCCAAGATGTAGAGCCACAAACACCTCTCCACACCTCTCCCTCAACATCATCTCCATCATCCTCTTCATCATTTAGGGATAGCTTTAGTGAAAGGCCTTGTAAAATTAAAAGTTTGAGGGAAGTGTATGAAGCCACTGAAAGCATTAAAGATATTAATATTTATTGTTTCCATATGGATTGTGATCCTCTTTGTTTTGAGGAAGCTATTCAAGAAGAGAAATGGAAGAAAGCCATGGATGAAGAAATGAAGGCAATTGAGAAGAATGATACTTGGTTTTTAACAACCTTACCGAAGGGTAAAAAGGCCATTTGTGTGAAATGGGTGTACAAGATTAAGAAGAATGAAAAGCGAGAAGTTCAAAGATGCAAGGCGAGATTGGTTGTAAAAGAGTACAAGCAAAAACCCGGTATTAATTATGGTGAAGTGTTTTCTATGGTTGCCCAATTAGAAACCATTAGATTGGTGATTTCCTTGGATGCCCAAAATGGTTGGAGACTCTATCAATTGGATGTCAAGTCTGCATTTTTGAATGGTTTTCTTAAAGAGGAGATATATGTGGAGCAACCCTTAGGGTATGTGGAACAACCCTTGGGGTATGTGAAACCGGGTAATGAAAACAAGGTGTACAAGTTGAGAAAAGCTCTTTATGGGCTCAAGCAAGCGCCACGAGCATGGAATGCTAGAATTGATAAGCATTTCCATGATAATGGCTTTGAGAAGTGTCCTTATGTGAAATCCCCAATTTCATGTAATTTTCCATGTTTATAAAGTGTTTCAACAGAAATGATTAAGTAAATATGAGAAGTTTGATATATGAATGATGTATGGAACATATGAATGAATAAGGAAATTGAAAGTCCATTAGTCAATGAATAAATTCTGATGTTATGAGAAGGATTAGAAAGTAATTAAAGTATGAAGAAATTAATATCAGATTTTGGTAATTAAATACATGTGTCATAAGAAGAAAGAAGAAGAGAAATTGATGGTCAAATAGTCAAGGGGATGGTTAATGGCTGAGATGATTAATGGGATGAGCATGCATTTAATGCAAGTGCATAGTCATCATCCTCATCAGCCATCACCCATACGGCAGCCCTTTTTCCAGCTCTCCCTTATGTTTCCTCCATTTTCCCTAAGTTCCCATCTTAACTACCTTGACAAACCACCTTGTTCCTCCATCTATCCCTTTAGCTAATTGAACGAAAAACGACTATAGTCACTAAGGTAAGCTATATCCGAAGTTTGGTAGATTGAATCCAAGTATTGGAGGAGATCAAAAATCCTGAAATTTTGGTGACTAGCAAAAGTAAGAGAAGAAACAGATTTAGTCTATTTCATTCATAGTATGGAGTTGTACTGAGTTGGTATAGCATGTGTATGGTGAGTGCTTAAAAGGTTTAAATTGAATGATGTTACAGATTTGAAGAAGTGAAAGGCTAGGGTTGGATGCACCAAGTGATTTCGTGTTCTCGAAGTAATCGAGGTAAGGAATTTATGTAACAAACGTAGGGTGACTATGTTCGCATGTTTTAAGATGTTTTAAATGTTAATTGGAAAGAAGTACTAGCTGTTTTAAGTGCAGGAAAAGTTAGGTTTTGGATTTTACTCCTAGTACCAATTAGGCTAGGAGCAGCCGACTGCCTTAAGTAGCAGCCGACTACCTTAAATACCAATCGACTGCCTGGAGACAAAATCAAAGCGTATTTTACTGAAAATCGAGACAAACCAGTCGACTGTTATGTAAGCCAGTTGATTGCTATTTTCCCATTATGCATTTTGTTTCAAACTAGTCGATTGCTCTATGGGACAGTCGACTACTTTTTGCCAAAATGCATTCTGTTTCAAAACCAGCCGACTGCCTATAAGACCAGTTGACTACCATGTTTCCAAAAGCATTCTGTTTCAAAAACAGTCGATTGCTATATGACCAGTCGACTGCCATTTCTTAAGAAGTATTCTGTTTGAAAACCAGTCGACTGCTATATGGACCAGTCGACTGCCCCATATATTTTCAGAAATGAGAATATTGGAATTTGAAAATAAAATAAATTCGATAAATGAAAATATAAGGCAGTAGCCGACTACCCTATATAAAAAGAGATTTCAAAGTCTATTTCAAGAAAGTATGAATGTCAAAGCAAATATCTATATGACAAATGTTTTGAGACTATTAAGTATTTAATGATTATGCACTTCTGTTTATGTTCATGACTGAGGAGCTCTAGTCCAGCCCTCAGTGCTACAGATGTCACCTGACTAGTGTTCACTTTAGCCACCGACGTTTGGCCAAATTGTCTCTGTTATGTATATATTGTCTAGGGGAGGATTCCTGGCTCCTACGGGAGTACGCCACATGATTCAATGCATAATTTTGTTAATATGTAAATAGTCTCTCTGCTATATGATGTATGTTTTAAGGAAAGAATATGATGCATGTTTTGAAGCAAGTTATGAAGTATGATATTTTGAAGAAAGTATATGACGTATGCCAATTTAAAGAAGCATATAAAGTATATTTGCTTATACCATTTGAAAGAATTATACATGGTTGCAAATGATATACGAAAGAAGTACATGATGCATGCTTTATAATGATTTATATGACATTATAGAGTCAAGCACAAAAACTACATATAGAGACATAGTACGCTCTTTTACATATTTTTCTTACTGAGTGTAAATTCACCTTTTTACGAATATTTTTCATACAAATTATCTGAAGTGAATCCTGCTCCAAAAAGAGGAGCTTGTTTTTGAGACATCAAGTGTACCTTCAAGATACGTTTCCCAGTTAGTATAGAAGGTATACTTATGTACTTATGTAAAGTAAATTGTAATTCAGCTACAGTATAGTACAAGTTAACATTTATGTATATAAGATGTCAGGGATTTAAGTTAGGAATGATGTGTAAGATCCTATGGTATGGAATGATATATATACATATCATTATTTTGTTTATTGAAGAAAAAAATTAATTATATTGAGCTATTAGACATTAAGCTTAAGAAGAAGAAGAATGAATGACATTGATGAACGAAATCAAATCAAGTCGCATAAGATAAGGAAAAAATTAGATGGTAAGATGTAGTGACGGGGACGTCACACCTTATGAACATGCCTTGTATGTTAAGAAGACTACTCGTGGAGATAAGGCATGATGATCTATACGTACCACTTGTACCTTTTGCTTTTGCTTGGAGCGTCGATGTTTCTTCGTTCCAGTGGACATTGTATGAAGAGAAGACATGATCTCTTATGAATATATGTTTGCTTATACGTTTTGTTAGCAATGGGAAAATGGTTACAAAGAAACATGTCTTATATACTGGATTGCAGGCCTTGTGGCCTAAGCAAACTTTGTTTCGTCTCGCATAATCTTTTTCCCTTTGAAATAAAAATTCAACTTTTTTTCGTCCGTTACTCAATATTCTTGCATCACACACTCATCCCAACATATCAAAACCAACATATAAACTGTAATGAACTATGAAGGCAGAGAGAGAACTGACTAAAAGCTAGAACTTACGAATTCTTAATTCCTAAGTCACCATATCTTTCAATCTGTCAATAAAAATATAATCCTTATAGTTAGCATAGAATCCTAACATTTTTTCCAAATTCTAGGTGGCAAGAGAATGTTAAAAAGTATATATAGTTTTCAAATTAAATATTTAATTTAATAAGAAATATTATTTAAGGGTGAAATTTGAATTTCTTTTTCAATAAACAAAAAATTATCCAACTTCGAAAAAAGTCAGTGAGGCAACAAAAAACAAAGAAAGTCAAGTTGCTGGAAAATAGTAAGCAAAGCATAAAACCCTTTGAAATTCTTGTAAAAATTGTCCGTGTGGGACCACGAAAATTTAATATTGATATAATACCCAAACCAATAATCAGTCACTCAACAATACAACAAAATAGCAAAACTCGTTCGATGCCAGTTGAGGAACCAAGCAACTCTTGGCCACTCTCCCTCTTCCTAGACAACACTGGCATTTGTATATATAACTGCTCTTTCATCCTCCTTTCACTCCGATTTCTCTTCATCTTCGTAGTTCTCTTTCTTTTTAGTTTCTCTTAAAATCTGACTTATTAAAATTACGCGGTTTTGCCAAGAATATCTTGTTATATAATCCAGTATTCATGGCATTTCACCCAATACAACCAAAGATTCTACCTCAATCTGTTTTAGTTTTAGTTTTAGTAGCAAATTTGAGCTTCAATTTTAAGTCAACAACATGGCGCAGAGCAGTATCGGGAAGAAGGCTTTGAAACCCAAAATGAAGAGTTTGAAAGTGAGGGTCAAACGAATAAAAGCAGATATGGGAAAGATATGGGAAGATCAAAGGTGCATAAGAAAGAAGCAAAGAAATATAGAAGAAAAGTTTGGAAAGGTTAAGCGCCAATGCGATCAACTCAGAGAGGAAACTCAGCTGATTATGATGCAATCAACTTGCAATCAGGTTCGGCTGATTCTAATGCTCAATATCTTACAAGCTTGCCAAGACGGTGACTTCAATAAAGCTGATACACTCGCTTGCTTCCTAGCAGCCAGCATTGACTCCATTGTTGCATCCTAGAAGGAGCCAATCTCCTTATCTAGTCATTACCTCCAAGAACAATTGTATTTGTTCCTCTTGGGATATGAAGAGATGAGCATGCTGCATTATTGATTTTATTTTCTTCTTGGTTGTGCTGAAGTTTGTTTGAGCTTTATTGTTTTTGTCTTTCCCTTAAATTTGCAGTGATCAAATGTGCTGCAAATCGAATTTAAGCGAATGCAACCTCAGATTTGAATACTAACGAATGAACAGTAAGAACACGGTCATCAGAGGACTAGGCTTCTGTAATATTACAATCTGTTTTTCTTCAAAATTTCTCACTGTTCTGCAGCAGAAGAATTGCTTAATAGAAATTAAAGCATAACTCAAGACCACAAATATGTAGTATTGTCGCAAAATCGTTTCTACCACGTCTTATTTATCTGTGACAGAATTTAATATAGGAAAAGCTTTCCACCACAGATTAGACACTTTTCTGGTAATTTCCTCTATTTAATGTTAAAGTTGGATTCACTAGTGGAAGACTGCAACAGAGCAAGCCAATTCCATTACCAATACAATCTCAGAGACCAACTGAAGATCTTTGGAAATGGTGGTGTCCATCTTTGTTAATAACCTTCCTAAGTGTTGGGAAAAATATCCCTCAAACCAAACACTCATATAAATGGAAGAAAGCAAAAAATAAATACAATAATTTTTAATATGGTTTAGCCCAACCAAATTGGGCTATAACCACTCAATCAAACTAATAACTAATCAAATAATTATAATTATGCAATTTTTAGAAGAGAAAAATTGTAAATTCCTTACAAACCCAAAGCCCAACTATCCAAAGAGCCTAACTACACCCTTTTATAATAGTCCAAACTCTGTAACTCTCTAGGATATTTTACAAACTAAGCCTGACACATTATATAAGGGAAGAGCCCTTATAACTTCTCCTATATTTTCGATGTGGGATTCAAGGCAAACCTTAACAAATCCTCCCTTGACTTGAATCCCTAAACTCCCCAAACTGGTCAACAGCATCTGAAAAACTAACATGCCTTTGAATCTTCTTACTCTTGGAAACAACTCTATCCTTTGTATCATCAAGCAAATATAATTGTTTCTTATTCCTCTTTCCTTGCAAAACTAAATCTCCATTCTTGTATACTTTGTAACAATTATTATTACCAACATATGTGTACTCACGTGAAGCTAACTCACCCAAAGAAATCAAATTGTAGCTAAAACTAGGCATATACCTCACATTATGAAGAGTCTTGATACCACCATCATGAAGCTTGAGTTGAACACTCCCAATACCTTCAATCTTGGCTCTATTACCATTCCCAACTGCAATATTGCCTAAACTTTCAACCTCTTTCAATTCATCAAACCGATCTTTATCATTGCAAATATGCATTGACACAGTTGAATCCAAAACCCAACCTTTCTCATAATTATCTAAACAAGTTACCAATACATCATCATCTGAATCAGTTAGAGCAACACATGTCTCATTTATCTTTCCATCATCACTTTTTTGTTGAGCCTTTTAGAATGCAGTGATATCCTCCCTTAATGTCTTGTAGCGTGTTTGGATATGACACTTCTTTCCACAATAATAACATTCCACCTCACTATAATCTCTGAATCTTGATCTTAATCTCCCTCTTGATTTACCATGTCTCTTATTAGTCATTCCTTGAGTAGAACCTTCCATAGCAACTAGTACACCTCCCGTAGATGAAGAATCTTCTTTGCCCATAAATCTTTCATTCTCACGTAGCACAGCAATCACATCATCCAACGTCAAAGTAGTTTTACCTACCAATAAAGTTTGAACTAAAGGTCTATAGGACTTAAGCAAAGATGACAACAGTAGTAATGTCTTCTCTTCTTCTTTCAACTCTTTAGAATCAATAACTAATAAATGTGAAACTAGTCTATTACATTAATTTAAGTGATCATGGAGACTCGTACCTTCATCCATCTTCAGAGAATACAAATCTATCTTCAAACACAATTTATTTGTTAGAGATTTTGATGTATAGATGTCTCCCAGCTTCTTCTACAATTCGGTTATTGTCATCTCAGTCAATATATTATTCTTAATCTCTGAAGCAAGTGCCAATCTAATTGTGCTCACATCCCTCTTCTAAATTCTAACCCAATCCTTATCAAACATTCCATCTAGCTTATTTTCTTCTAATGTCAAATCTAGACCTTGTTGCACTAGAAGATCTTGAATCGTACTTTGCCATAACATAAAATTACTTTACCATCAAATAAAGGATTCTCAAACTTAGGCATACCTCTAAACATAGCTTTAACTATATCTTTCCTTTTCTCGCAGGATCACGAACCTTTAACTCTGATACCATTTGTTGAAAAAAAATATCTCTCAAATCAAACACTCACAAAAACAGAGAAAGCAAAAAACAAACACAATAATTTTTAATGTGGTTTAGCCTAGCCAAATTGGCCTATAACCATCCAATCAAACTAATAACTAATCAAATAATTACAACCATGCAATTTTTAGAGGAGAAAAATTGCAAACTTCTTACAAACCCAAAGCCTAACTACCTAAAGAGTCCAACTACATCTTTTTATAATAGCCCAAACTCTATAACTTTTTGGGATACTTTACAAACTAAGCCTAACACATTATTTATAAGGGAAGAGCCCTTATAACTTCTCTTATATTTTCAATGTGGGATTCAAGGCAAACCCCAACATTAAGAAGATTAGTCAATCTTTCAAAGATTCAAGCGTTCTCGATGTTTTTATTCCCTTTAGAAGAAGTAGAAATGGTAGAAGATTTGGTTTCATTAGGTTCAATAGTTTGGTTGAAGCTAGAAGAGCCATTTCAAACATGAATGGTGCTTGGCCTTTGGACCACTAAATCGAGGTTTATTTGGCTAGATTCTCTCCAAGGAATGAATTTTGGAGGAAAAAAAAGGGTGACTGATAGATTGAATGAGAATATCAATAAGAACTTTGCTCTAGGAGTGATTGGATCCAGCAGGAGTAAAGAGGTTGCTATTAATAATAGTGACTTCTCTCATTCAGTTTCTCAACAACCTCGGGTGGGGAACAAGAAAATGTATCTGGAAGCACTCATATGTGACAAGGACTCAGAAAGTGCAGGAACATCCATGAAGGAAGATGATAAGGATGCTTGTTCTTGTGTTAGCAAAGTTGATTCTGAAGGTCTTCACTGGCTTGAGAAAAGCATCATGGGTGTTCGTCATGGCTTTACTAATGCTAATATGATTTCTAAATAGATTAGAAGAGAAGGATTCATTGGGCTAATTATTAGACAAATCTCAGGGAAAACATTTCTTATCACTTTTAAAGATCAGGATCTTTTCGAGGGCATGAAAGAAGATAATTGGTCCTGTCTAAATCAATGGTTCCATAGCATTCAATTTTGGTCTAATGATTTGATGATCAATTCTTGAGGAACTTGGGTTGCTTGTTATGGTATACCCATTCATACTTGGAATCTTATACATTTCTTAGTATAGCAAGTCTGTTGGGGGAGTTTTTCTGCTTGGATGGTGAAACCCTTGAGAAGAATTCCTTAAGTAGGAGTGCAATGTAGATAATTTATAACACACTTTCGAAGATTGATGAAATCGTTTCGTTACTAATGGGCAATAACCTTATCCTATAAGAGTTACTGAAGTTGAATCAGCGTTTATCACTTTATTTCCTTGTTATCGTAATCAATCAAATATGGTTTCAAATAAGAATACAGTGATCAGCAGTTATAATTACTGCCCAAGCTTTGACATGGCGACAATGATGGATGTGAAGATGAACAGGTTAATTCTTTTCGAATCAGCAAGGAGCATTTGGAAACACCACAACAGCTGCAGAGTATTAATGAACATACTCCTTGCACCGAGGAAGTTGACAGGCAAGTGGAACAAAGTAGTAAAGACTCTGACAGAAATATTCCACCCACTCTTGATACTGAGGCTGGCATTAATAATGATCAAAGCATGCAGGTTATTGAGTCCCAAGTCAATTCTGAAGCACATGGGGTTAAGAAAACCGTTTGTGTTGCGTGAGAAGTGGAGGAAGTTAATATTTGGATGAGGAAAATATTAAGAATGCTGATGAAGGGTAGCCTATTGATGTTAACTCTGGTTCTTTTGTTTATGAATTTGATGATTCAAGTCCCAAACTTACTTATGCTAATAAAGAGAAGAAATGGAAGTATTATGCAGATATAGAAGAAAAGGTATCGGTTAATTTGAAAAAAAAAGAGCAAAAAGACCGGAAGAAAAGGTAGGAAGAAGATTTCAACAAAAAATTCAGATCTCAATGGCAAAATAGCCAACGGGTCTTTTTCGATTGGTGACTTCAACAACAAAAACAATGTTCTAATGAGAGAAGCTAAAGCAATTTGGGATCTTGGCAAAAGACTTGGTTTAACCACAAGATGTGATGAACAAATTATTCTTGATAAGCTTAAAGACTTAGAGTATATGGGGTTGCATTAATTGTTGGTCTAGTATTCTTTTTGCTGTTATCCTTACAGAGTCTTACTGTGGCGCTATTAAGAATTATTGTTACTTTTGATTTTATCTTGCTCTGTTCTGGTTTTTGATCCATGGGTGATCTGTTCATGTTTTACTGCCAAAATCATAGGAAATTTTTTTTAGGGAATTATAGAAGGCTATCTCCTTAGGTAAAAAAAGATGCACTTAAAACACTTATTAGGGTAAAGAGATTGGAAATGCTTCTTATTCAGGAGACAAAGATGAAGCAATTTGTTGACAAGGATGTTCATTTATTTTGGCGATCTGACAATTTTGTTTAGGCTTTTAGTCTTTCATCTAGCAACTCTGGCGGTTTACTAATTGTTTGGGATAAGAGTTGTTTCACCAAAAAAAGATGTGATTATTTCTAGTAGATTCATTTCTGTTAAAGGTTTATAGAATTTTCATAGCTTTGACTGTAATATAGTAAATGTTTATGCGACATGTACTGAGAAGGAGAAATTTTAGCTCTAGGAGGACTTGCTTGATCTAAAAAAAATGGGGATGCTATCTAATGTCTAGTTTAACACTATTTTTGCTTCAAATGAAAAAAAAAGGGATGTACCACATAAGGGAATGGAATGAGTGGCTTTTTGACATTTTCAATTTCCTTTGGATTAATAGATCTGCCTCTAAATGGTAGAAAGTTCACTTGGTTTGATTCAGGATTAAAAAGGAGAATACTTGTGACGTCCCCGCCACTACATCTTATCACTTAACCTTTTCCTTATTATCTTATACAACTTAATTCGATTTGGTTCATCAATGTCATTCATTTCTCTTCTCAAGCTAAATATCTAATAGCTTCACATTAATAGTTTGCTATCCATAAACAGACTAATGATACATATATATATCATCCGTTTCCACAGGATCTTATACATTATCTTAACTTAAATCCCCGACATCTTATATACATAATTGCTAGCTTGTACTGTATTGTAGCTAAATTACATTTTATTTCACATAATTACATAAGTATACCTTCTATGCTAACTGGGAAGCGTCTCTCGAAGGTACACTTCAAAGATCCACTTGTAAGCTCTTTTATTTAGAGCAAGGGATCACTTCAGATAGTCTATAGGAAAAATAGTTGTATAAGGGTGAGTTTACGCTTAGTAAAAAAAATATGTAAAAGAGCGTACTATGCCTCTATATGCATTTTTCCTACTTGGTTTTATAATGTCGTGTAAATCATTATAAAGCAAGCATATATTGTATACTTATTCCATACATTGTTTGCAACCATGCATATTTCTTTCGTATGGTGTAAGCAAACATACTTTCTTTCAAACATGCATCATCTTCTTTCTTTAAAACATCATACTTCATAACTTACTTCAAAACATACATCATATACTTCTTTGAAACGTACATCTTATACTTTAAATTAGATGGAGACTATGTACATTTATTCAAGCGATTGCATCATCATATAATGTGACATCCCCGTCACTTCATCTTATCACTTATCTTTTTCCTTCTTATTTAGATTTAGTTCATCCAGTGTCGTTCTTCCCTTAATCTTAAGCTAATCATTTAATAGCTCATGAAATTTTATTCAATTTCTATAAACATAAAAATGATATATATATAAATATCATTCCATTTTCACAGGATCTCATACATCATCTTAACTTACATCCCCGACATCTTATATACAAAAATTTCTACTTGTACTGTAGCTGAATTACAATTTAACTTTACATATGAACATATAAGTATACCTTCTATGCTAACTGGGAAGCGTATCGAGAAGGTACACTTCGATTCTTCAAGCACAAGCTCCTCTAGTCGGAGTGTGGTTCACTTCAGGTAGTCTGTAGGAAAAATAGTCGTAAAAGGGTGAGTTTACGCTCAGTAAGAAAAATATGTAAAAGAGCGTACTATGCCTCTATATGCATTTTTCCTACTTGGCTCTATAATGTAATGTAAAACATTATAAAGCATGCATCATACTTCTTTCTTTAAAACATCATACTTCATATCATACTTTAAAACATACATCATATACTTCTTCATACATACATCTTGTACTTTGAAATAGATGGAGACTATGTACAATGTTTAAGTGATTGAGTCGTCATATGAACCGTTCATTCCCATTCATATGACTCATATGACTCTAATCATGCATTAGTACAGTAGTGCACTCTGCATAGGTCAGGGATTCTCTCCTGCCTTTAGTAATCCACAGTGAATACTAGTCAGGTGTCACATGTGGGATTGAGGACCTGACTAGGGTTCCTCACTTAACATACATATTACTGAGGACTTGATCAGAGTCTCTCAGCCATCAGAAATGCATAATCATTACGTAGTCCATAGTCTCAAAACATTATAATATACTTTTCAGAAAACACCTTTGTGTTTAAATCCATTAAGCTTTGAAAACATCTTTTCATGCATGGCAGTCGACTGGTCTTATAGGGCAGTCGACTGCTGCTTCATAACTTCATTTCTCGAAATTATTTTCTTTTCGAAAAATACATGGGGGCAGTCGACTGGTCCATATAGCAGTCGACTGGTTTTCAAACAGAATGCTTCTTAAGAAATAGCAGTCGACTGGTCATATAGGGCAGTCGACTGTTTTTGAAACAGAATGCAATTTGGTAAATAGCAGTCGACTGTCTCATATAGCAGTCGACTGGTTTGAAACAGAATGCTTCTGGAAAAATAGCAGTCGACTGGCTTACATAGCAGTCGACTGGTTTGCATCGGTTTTCGGAAAACGGCGTTTTGGTTGTCTCTAGGCAGTCGACTTCCCTTTATGGCAGTCGGCTGCCCCTAGCCTAATTGGCACCAGGGAACAAGTCCGAAAATGCAT
The DNA here is from genome assembly GCA_032173925.1 of Heritiera fomes. NCBI lineage: Eukaryota > Viridiplantae > Streptophyta > Magnoliopsida > Malvales > Malvaceae > Heritiera > Heritiera fomes. The sequence continues at coordinate 24,299,982 of JAPDPM010000002.1, read as the reverse complement.
CTTTTCCTGCACAAAACCAGCTGATGTTTCTTTCCAAATCACATACACACACCATAAAACATGCGGACATAGCTGCCTTACGTCCGTTACATAATTTCCTTACCTCAATTCCTCCGAGAACGCAAGATCACTTGATGCGTCACCTTAGCTCTTCACTTCTTCAACCTAAAATCATCATTCCACATCAAACCTTAAATTAAAGCATATACACATATCATATCAACTTCGTACAACTGAAATCCATGAACGGAATTGACTAAATCATTATCTTCTCTTACCTTCACTAGAGACCAGAATTTCAATTGTAGAGATCTCCTCAAATACTTGGATTTAATCCTCCAAACTTTGGATATCACTTAATCTAGTGACAAGGATTATTTTTCGTTCTACGAACTTAATGAATTAGTGGAAGGATGAGGGGGTTTAGCAAGGAGCTTGGAATGGAAACTTGGAAGCTTGGATGGAACGAGAGGGAGAGGGCTGGAGGTAGGGGCTGACGTTGGGAGATGTTAGTGAGGATGATGAGTCATGCCATTTCATTAAATGCATGCTCATCTCATCCTCTATCTCAGCCATTAGCATCCCTTTGACTCAAGACTATTGACCATCAATTAATTCCTCTTCCACATGACTCATCCATTTAATCTCCAATCAAAATTCTGATTTTATTTCTTTTCTCATGCTTTATTCATTTTCTGATAGCTCCATAATTCATTTGACTAATTACTTCCCATTCTATTTATTCCTTACATGTTCCATACATTAAACATACATTATTTATGCATCAATTACACATCAACTTCATAGTCATTTAATCATATGAAATTAAAATACTTTACAAACATAGAGGAATTACATGAAAATTGGGGATCTCACATCCTCCCCACCTTAGAAAATTTGGTCCTCCAAATTTGCCTTAGCTTGTCATGTAAATAATTCTGGATACCTTTCCTTCATTAAGCTCTCTAGCTCCCATGTAGCTTCTTCCATCGCATGGTATTGCCAGAGAACTTTCACTAATGGGATTGCCTTAGACCTCAATACTTTGTCTTTTCTATCCAAAATCCGAATCGGCTTCTCTACATAGCTCATATCTTCCCTTATCTCCAAGGGTTCATACTCAATGACATGAGACGGATCCGGATTATACTTTCGAAGCATCGATACATGAAACACATTATGTACTCCCGATAGCTCCGGAGGCAATGCCAATCTATAGGCAACATCGCCTATTCGATCTAAGACCTCAAATGGACCGATGTAGCGAGGACTTAACTTACCTCGTCGACCAAACCTCATGATCCCTTTGGATGGAGAAACTTTCAGGAATACAAAATCTCCAACCATAAACTCAAGTGGTCTCCGTCGAGCATCCGCATAGCTCTTTTGTCTACTCTGAGCTGTTTTAAGCCTCTGACAAATCATCTTAACATCTTTTGATGCTTGCTCGACTAGATCTGGAGCCAATAACTTACGTTCGCCCACTTCTTCCCACCCAATCAGAGATCGACACCTTCTTCCATACAAAGCTTCATATGGTGCCATCCCGATGCTTGCATGATAACTATTATTGTATGCAAATTCAACTAATGGCAGATGGTCATCCCAGGAGCCTTTAAAGTCCATAGCACAAGCCCTCAACATATCCTTGAGCGTCTGAATCGTGCGCTCGGACTGTCCATCAGTCTGCAGATGAAAAGCTGTGCTAAAATTTAACTTAGATCCCATGGCTTCCTGAAAATGTTCCCAGAAATGGGAAGTAAACCTGGAATCTCTATCAGAAGTGATGCTCACTGGAACACCGTGTAGTCTTACGACATCTTTTACATACATATCTGCCAAAGCATTAAGTGTATCAGTTGACTTCATAGGTAGGAAGTGAGCTGATTTTGTCAATATATCGACAATCACCCAAATACCATCATGATTCTTCTTGGTTCTGGGCAATCCCATAATAAAATCCATCGTAATGTGCTCCCACATCCACATAGGTATAGGCAGAGGGTGCAGTAATCCTGCTGGCTTTTGGTGCTCTACCTTGACCTGTTGACATGTGAGACATTTTGCTACAAAATCTGCTATGTCTCTCTTCATGCCCTTCCACCAGTACACCTTGCGAAGATTGTGATACATCTTCGTACTTCTTGGGTGCAATGTGTACTTAATGGCATGTGCTTCAATCAAGATCAACTTCTTCAATTCGTCATCATTAGGAACACATATACGACCTCTAAACCTCAAAATTCCATCACTACTGACATTAAATTCTGAGGTCAAACCTGATTGCATCTGATTCATAGCTTCTATGCATCTATCATCTTCCTTTTGAGCACTTCGGATTCTGTCCATTAACTCTAGCTCAATCCTTAAACTAGCCATCATTCCAATTTGCTCATAAGTCATAACATTAAGGTTGAGGCTTGCGAATTGCTCAATTAGTTCATGCTCTTTTATCATCATATAAGACAACATACTTACATGCTTCCGGCTCAGAGCATCCGCCACCACATTGGCTTTCCCCGGGAGGTACAAGATCTCACACTCGTAATCCTTTAGTAGCTCTAGCCATCTTCTTTGCCTCATGTTTAATTCCTTCTGGGAGAATAAGTATTTCAGACTTTTGTGATCCGTAAAAATCTGAAATCTCTCACCATATAAGTAATGCCTCCATATCTTGAGGCAAATACTACTGCAGCTAACTCCAAATCATGAGTCGAGTAGTTCTTCTCATGGTCCTTCAATTGTCTGGAACCATAGGCTACTACCTTACCATGCTGCATTAACACGCATCCCAAGCCTTGCCCTGAGGCATCACTATACACCGCAAATCCACCTGAACCACTAGGGATGGTGAGAATCGGTGCAGTCGTCAGCCTGTGCTTCAACTCTTGGAAACTACACTCACAGGCTTCATTCCACTCATACTTCATTTCCTTGCGCGTCAAGCGCGTCAGTGGAGCAGCTAACTTCGAGAAACCCTCTACAAACCTCCTATAGTAGCCAGCTAAACCCAAGAAACTCCTAATCTCCGTCGCAGTCTTCGGTCTTTCCCATTGAACCACTGCTTCAATCTTTGATGGATCAACTGAGACTCCATCTTTACTGATAATGTGACCTAAGAAGGAGATCTAATTCAACCAGAAATCACATTTACTTAGCTTGGCATATAGTCCTCTATCTCTGAGGGTCTCCAAAACAATCCTCAAATTCTGCTCATGCTCTTCCCGTGACCTCGAGTACACCAAGATGTCATCGATGAAGACAATGACAAACTGGTCCAAGTACTGCTTAAACACATCATTCATCAGATTCATGAAGGCTGCAGGTGCGTTGGTTAATCCAAACGGCATCACCAAGAATTCATAATGGCCATACCGTGTCCTGAAGGCAGTCTTAGGGATATCTTCATCTCGAATCTTCAACTGATGATACCCCGACCTCAAGTCTATCTTGGAAAAGACTTGTGCACCCTTTAGCTGATCAAAGAGGTCATTTATCCTGGGAAGAGTATACTTGTTCTTGATTGTCACTTTATTCAACCACCGGTAGTCGATGCACAACCTCATACTACCGTCCTTCTTCTTGACAAAAAACACAGGAGCACCCCAAGGGGATACACTGGGTCGTATGAATCCCTTGTCTAGCAACTCCTGAAGCTGCTTCTTAAGTTCTTCCAATTCTACCAAGGCCATCCAGTAGGGAGCTCTTGAAATGGGCTCAGTCCCCGGCACCAAATCGATAGTGAACTCCACTTCCCTATCCGGAGGAAGTCCTGGAAGATCATCCGGGAACACCTCGGGAAAATCTCGGACTACAGGAATATCATTGAGTCCGAGACGTTTCTGATCTACGTCCTCCACATAAGCAATGAATCCTTCATAAAACCATACATGCTTCTCATTATTTTCATATGAATTCAAATCAAGAACCAAACAGGTTTCATATTAATTTCTTGCAAAATTTACAACATAGCTAACGGGTGAAGAGAAGGTTACACTCTTAGCATAACAGTCCACTATACCATGATTGTTAGCTAACCAATCCATACCCAAAATAACATCAAACCCATACATATTCAATAGGATTAGGTCAACCTTAGATTCTCTTTCTCCTACCCGTAGCTTACAGTTTCTATACACCAACTCTGTCACTTGTGATTCTCTAAGTGGTGTGCTTATCTTTAATAAGTGTTCTAAAGTCTCAGGGTCAACAGGTATTTTCATAGCAAACTTAGGAGACACAAAAGAATGCGTAGAGCCTGGATCGAACAATGCTATGACAGTCACATCAAACATGTAAATTGTACCTTTAATCACTTTGGACGAGGCATCGGCAGACTCTTCGTCGATGGCAAACACTCGTCTTTGGGTCACAGCTTTCTTTCCCTTCTCAACAGCAGTGGCCTTAGGTTGTGGTTTAGGGGTCTTATCAGATTCATCAGACATCCTCGGATCTCTCTGAGGGCAATCTCTAATCATGTGTCCTTTCTCCCCACATCTAAAGCAAGCACCACTCGCCAAGCGACATGGCTGTGATCCATGAAACTTCCCGCACTGTTCACATCTTTGCATGGTACTCTTTGGTGAGCAGGCGGTACTTCCAACTTGATTTCGGGATCGTTCATCACTTATCTTGATCCCTGTAGCTTTAGGAGTACCTATATCAGTATCATCATCATCATGACTCCAACTTTAATATAATTCCATATAACCATTAAATAAAGTTAAAGATCATCTTTCTATACTTTACTTACCTATAGAAACTCCTTCAGATCGTCTACTTCTCCGGAATGGATACCTATCGCTCGGAGCTTTCTCATCCGACTTCCGCTTCATTGGTTCCTTGCCTTTACCCTTGGCTTGGAAGTCAGCATGGTGTAGATCATAGTCCTGCTCACACAGCTGAGCCTTACGGACAGCTTCTTCATAGGTGGTGATATCCATTGGATACAACTTAGATCTAATCGGGGACTTCAATCCCTCGATGAACCTGTAAATCTTATGCCCTTCATCTCTTCGGACCTCTGGATCGAATCTACTCAAGGTGGTGAACTTAGATTCATACTGATTCACCGTCATCGTACCTTGAGTCAAACTCAAAAACGCAATCTTCAATCTATTCTGATCCGTGCGTGGGATGTATTGTTCATTAAAAGCCTCCACAAATCTGTCCCACGTGACCTCATCATATCGGGCCTCTAACACGGTCCGAGTGGCTTGCCACCAATATTCAGCATCATCAATCAACAGATAGGTAGCCAAACCTACTTTCTCCCTTTCAGAGCAGGGCATGTACTCGAAAGATTTTAGAACTGCTTTCATCCAATTCTCAACTGTCAACAAATCTCTTTCCCCCTTGAACTTGGGCGGATCTAACTTCTTGAATTCCTTAATCAATGCCACACTGCAATAAACTCTAGGATCCCGCCTTCCAGTAACTGGGACTGGTGGGGTTACTTCAGTAGGAGGAATAACAGTTGCAGTTGCTTGGGTGCTTGTGGCCACATTCGGGAAATTAGACATAAACTGGGTGAACATCGTGGCCACGTTCTCCATATGCTTTTCCATTTTCGCTAGCCTTGTATTCGAGCTATGTGGTGGAGATGGATGAGGAGACGGAACCGGGGGCTCTTCAGTGCGACCCCGTCCTCTTCCTCTACTTGTACTTCTTCTTCGTGAGCTCATACTGTAAATATAATCATCATTGAGCTCTTTAGTATAACTAGAAACAGCTATACTATACATTTGTATTCAGACAAGTACAGTACAATTGGGGGATATACTCTATTTCTAGCTCCTTGACACTGACAAATCTCAATCTAAACTACTCTGATACCACTCTGTGACATCCCCGTCACTTCATCTTATCACTTATCTTTTTCCTTCTTATTTAGATTTAGTTCATCCAGTGTCGTTCTTCCCTTAATCTTAAGCTAATCATTTAATAGCTCATGAAATTTTATTCAATTTCTATAAACATAAAAATGATATATATATATATATATAAATATCATTCCATTTCCACAGGATCTCATACATCATCTTAACTTACATCCCCGACATCTTATATACATAAATTTCTACTTGTACTGTACTGTAGCTGAATTACAATTTAACTTTACATATGAACATATAAGTATACCTTCTATGCTAACTGGGAAGCGTATCGAGAAGGTACACTTCGATTCTTCAAGCACAAGCTTCTCTAGTCGGAGTGTGGTTCACTTCAGGTAGTCTGTAGGAAAAATAGTCGTAAAAGGTGAGTTTACGTTCAGTAAGAAAAATATGTAAAAGAGCGTACTATGCCTCTATATGCATTTTTCCTACTTGGCTCTATAATGTAATGTAAAACATTATAAAGCATGCATCATACTTCTTTCTTTAAAACATCATATTTCATATCATACTTTAAAACATACATCATATACTTCTTCATACATACATCTTGTACTTTGAAATAGATGGAGACTATGTACAATGTTTAAGCGATTGAGTCGTCATATGAACCGTTCATTCCCATTCATATGACTCATATGACTCTAATCATGCATTAGTACAGTAGTGCACTCTGCATAGGTCAGGGATTCTCTCCTGCTTTTAGTAATCCACAGTGAACACTAGTCAGGTGTCACATGTGGGATTGAGGACCTGACTAGGGTTCCTCACTTAACATACATATTACTGAGGACTTGATCAGAGTCTCTCAGCCATCAGAAATGCATAATCATTACGCAGTCCATAGTCTCAAAACATTATAATATACTTTTCAGAAAACACCTTTGTGTTTAAATCCATTAAGCTTTGAAAACATCTTTGCATGCATGGTAGTCGACTGGTCTTATAGGGCAGTCGACTGCTGCTTCATAACTTCATTTCTCAAAATTATTTTCTTTTCGAAAAATACATGGGGGCAGTCGATTGGTCCATATAGCAGTCGACTGATTTTCAAACAGAATGCTTCTTAAGAAATAGCAGTCGACTGGTCATATAGGGCAGTCGACTGTTTTTGAAAAAGAATGCAATTTGGTAAATAGCAGTTGACTGTCTCATATAGCAGTCGACTGGTTTGAAACAGAATGCTTCTGGGAAAATAGCAGTCGACTGGCTTACATAGCAGTCGACTGGTTTGCATCGGTTTTCGGAAAACGACGTTTTGGTTGTCTCTAGGCAGTCGACTTCCCTTTATGGCAGTCGGCTGCCCCTAGCCTAATTGGCACTAGGGAACAAGTCCGAAAATGCATCTTTTTCTGCACAAAACCAGCTGATGTTTCTTTCCAAATCACATACACACACCATAAAACATGCGGACATAGCCGCCTTACGTCCGTTACATAATTTCCTTACCTCAATTCCTCCGAGAACGCAAGATCACTTGATGCGTCACCTTAGCTTTTCACTTCTTCAACCTAAAATCATCATACCACATCAAACCTTAAATTAAATCATATACACATATCATATCAACTCCGTACAACTCAAATCCATGAACGGAATTGACTAAATCATTATCTTCTCTTACCTTCACTAGAGACCAGAATTTCAATTGTTGAGATCTCCTCAAATACTTGGATTCAATCCTCCAAACTTTGGATATCACTTAATCTAGTGACAAGGATTATTTTTCGTTCTACGAACTTAATGAATTAGTGGAAGGATGAGGGGGTTTAGCAAGGAGCTTGGAATGGAAACTTGGAAGCTTGGATGGAACGAGAGGGAGAGGGCTGGAGGTAGGGCTGACGTTGGGAGATGATAGTGAGGGTGATGAGTCATGCCATTTCATTAAATGCATGCTCATCTCATTCTCTATCTCAGCCATTAGCATCCCTTTGACTCAAGACTATTGACCATCAATTAATTCCTCTTCCACATGACTCATCCATTTAATCTCCAATCAAAATTCTGATTTTATTTCTTTTCTCATGCTTTATTCATTTTCTGATAGCTTCATAATTCATTTGACTAATTACTTCCCATTATATTTATTCCTTACATGTTCCATACATTAAACATACATTATTTATGCCTCAATTACACATCAACTTCATAGTCATTTAATCATATGAAATTAAAATACTTTACAAACATAGAGGAATTACATGAAAATTGGGGATCTCACATATAAATCATTTATACCCATTTATATGATTCTAATCATGCATTAGTACAATGGTACACCATGTAGAGGTTAGGGATTCTCTCCTGCCTTTAGTAATCCACAACGAACACTAGTCAGGTGTCACTTGTGGTATTGAGGACCGGACTAGGGTTCCTCGCTTAACATACATAATACTGAGGACTTCATCAGAGTCTCTCAGCCATCAGGGATGCATGATCATCACGCAGTCCATACTCTTAAAACATTTATCATATACTTCTTCAGAAAACACTTTTGTGTTTAGACCAAATAGGCTTTAAAATCATCTTTTCATACACGGCAGTCGACTGGTCTCATAGGGCAGTCGGCTGCTGCTTCATAAATTCATTTTCGAAATTATTTTCATTTAAAATTTCGATATTTTTCATTTCTGAAAACACATGGGGGCAGTTGACTGGTCCATATAGTAGTCGACTGGTTTTCAAACAGAATGCTTCTTAAGAAATAGCAGTCGACTGGTCATATTGCAGTCAACTGTTTTTGAACCAGAATGATTCTACAAAATTAGCAGTCGACTGTCTTATAGGCAGTCGACTGGTTTTCAAACAGAATGCATTTTAGCGAATAGCAGTCGACTGGTTTGAAACGGAATGATTTATGGAAAAATAGCAGTCGACTGGCTTACATAGCAATCAACTGGTTTGTCTCAATTTTCGAAAAACAACGCTTTGATTGTCTCTAGGCAGTCGACTTCCCTTTAAGGCAATCGGCTGCTCCTAGCCTAATTGGTCCTAGGAGTAAAGTCCAAAAATGCAATTTTTCCTGCAAAAAGACAACTGATACTTCTCTCCAAAACCTTCAAAATCACATTAAAACATGCGGACATAGCCACCTTACGTCCTTTACATAATTTCCTTACCTTGATTACTTCAAGAACACGAAATCACTCGGTGTCTCAACCTAGCTTTTCACTTCTTCAAATCTATAAGCATCATACAATTCAAACCTTTAAATAATCATCATACACATGCTATACCTACTCATTACAACTCCAAACCATGGACGAAATTGAAAGAATCACCTTCTTCTCTTACCTTTGCTAGTGATCAAAATCTCAAACTTTGAGATCTCCTCCAATACTTGGATTCAATCCACCAAACTTCGAATATGGTCAAGTCTAGTGACAAGGATCATTTTTCGTTCGACAAGCTTAACGAATCGATGGAGGAATGAGGTGGTTTGTCAAGGTAGCTATAGAGGGAACTTATGGAAATTGAGAGGGAACGATAGGGCTGGGGAAGAGGGGCTGATGTTGGTGATGGCTGATGAGGATGATGACTAAGCCATTTGCATTAAATGCCTCCCTATCTCTTTAATCATCTCAGCCATACTTTGACCCCTTTGACCATTAAATTTTTCTTCTTCCATTCATATGACACATGTATTAAATTACCAATCAAAATATGATTTTATTTCTTTTCTCATACTTCAATAAATATTGCAATATCAGAATTTATTTTCTTGACTAATAGACTTTCAATTCTCTTTATTTCTTACATATCCCATACATAATGCATACATCATTTGTACATCAAACTTCAAATTTATTTGATTACTTCAACTTATAACACTTTGCAATCATAGAAGAATTACATGGAATTTGGGGATTTCACATCTTCCCAACCTTAGAAAATTTAGTTCTCCAAATTTGGATTGGCTCATCATGTAAACAACTCCGGATACTTTTCCTTCATTAAGCTCTCTAGCTCTCATGTAGCTTCTTCCGTCATATGGTATTGCCAGAGAACTTTCACTAATGGGATCGTCTTAGACCTCAAAACTCTCTCCTTTCTATCCAAAATTCGAATCGACTTTTCTACATAACTCATATCTTCCCTTACCTCCAAGGGCTCATACTCTATAACATGAGATGGATTCGGATTATACTTTCGAAGCATCGATACATGAAACACATTATAGACTCCCGATAGCTCCGGAGACAACGCCAATCTATAGGCAATATCGCCAATTCGATCTAAGACCTCAAATGGACCGATGTAGCGAGGACTCAGCTTACCTCGTCGGCCAAATCTCATGATCCCTTTGGATGGAGAAACTTTCAGAAATACAAAATCTCCAACCATAAATTCAAGTGGTCTCCGTCGAGCATCTGCATAACTCTTTTGTCTACTTTGAGTTGTCTTAAGCCTTTGACAAATCAACTTAACATCCTCAGATGCCTACTCGACTAAATTTGGAGCCAACAACTTACGTTCGCCCACTTCTTCCCACCCAATCGGAGATCAATACCTTCTTCCATATAAAGCTTCATATGGTGCCATCTCGATGCTTGAGTGATAACTATTATTATATGCAAACTCAGCCAATGGCAGATGGTCATTCCAGGAACCTTTAAAATCCATAGCATAAGCTCTCAACATATCTTCGAGGGTCTGAATCATGCGCTCAGACTGTCCATTAATCTGCGGATGAAAAGCCGTGCTAAAATTCAGTTTAGATCCCATGGCTTCTTGAAAATGCTCCCAAAAGTGAGAGGTAAACCTGGAATCTCTATCAGATGTGATGCTCACTGGAACATCATGTAGTCTTACGACTTCTCTTACATATAAGTCTGCCAAAGTATTAAGTGTATCTGTTTACTTCATAGGCAGGAAGTGAGCTGACTTCGTCAATCTATCCACAATCACCCAAATACCATTATGATTCCTCTTGGTCCTGGGCAATCCCATTATGAAATCCATCGTAATGTGTTCCCACTTCCACATAGGTATAGGTAGAGGATGTAACAATCCTGCTGGCTTTTGGTGCTCTACCTTAACCTTTTGACATGCGATACATTTTGCTACAAACTCAGCTATATCTCTCTTCATGCCATTCCACCAATACACCTTGCGAAGATTATGATACATCTTCGTATTTCCTAGATGCAACGTGTATCTAGTGGCATGTGCTTCAGTCAAGATCAACTTTCTTAACTCTACATCCTTAGGAACACATATACGATTATTAAACCTCAAAATTCCATCACTACTAATATTAAATTCTGAGGTCATACCTGATTGAATCTGACTCAAAGCCTCAATTTTATGATCATCTTCCTTTTGAGCAATTCGAATCCCTTTTATCAATTCCGGCTCAATCCTCAAAGCAGCCATCATTCCAAAGTGCTCATTAGGCATAACATTCAAACTGAGGTTTGTAAACAGTTCAATCAGTTCATACTCTTTTATCATCATATAAGACACCATACCTACATACTTCTGGCTCAGAGCATCCTCCACCACATTAGCTTTCCTCGGGTGGTACAAGATCTTACAATCATAATCCTTTAGAAGCTCTAGCCATCTTCTTTGCCTCATGTTCAGTTCTCTGTGAGAGAACAAATATTTCAGACTTTTGTGATCTGTAAAAATCTGAAATCTCTTACCATACAAGTAATGCCTCCATATCTTCAGAGCAAATACTACTGCAGCTAACTCCAAGTCATGAGTCGGGTAGTTCTTCTCATGGTCCTTTAATTAACGAGAACCATATGCAACTACCTTACCATGTTGCATTAGTACGCATCCTAAGCCTTGCCTTAAGGCATCACTATATACTGCAAATCCTCCTGAACCAATAGGAATGGTGAGGATAAGTGCCGTCGTCAACCTGCACTTCAATTCTTGGAAGCTACACTCACAGGCATCATTCCACTCATACCTCACCTCTTTGCACGTTAAGCGCGTCAATGGAGCAGCTAACTTCGAGAAACCCTCTACAAATCGTCGATAGTAGCCAGCTAGACCCAAGAAACTCTTAATCTTTGTCACTGTCTTCGGTCTCTCCCATTGAACCACCGCTTCAATTTTTGATGGATCAATCGAAACACCATCTTTACTGATTACATGACCCAAAAAAGAGATATGATCTAGCAAGAAATCACACTTACTTAGCTTGGCATACAATCCTCGATCTTTGAGGGTTTGCAGAACCATCCTCAAGTGCTGCTCATGCTCTTCCCGAGACCTCGAGTACACTAAGATGTCATCAATGAAGACAATGAAAAACTGGTCCAAGTACTGCTTGAATACATCATTCATCAGGTTCATGAAGGCTGCGGGTGCATTGGTCAATCCAAACGACATCACCAAGAATTCATAATGGCCATACCATGTCCTGAATGCAGTCTTAGGGATATCTTCATCTCAAATCTTCAACTGATGATATCTCAACCTCAAGTCTATCTTGAAAAAGACTTGTGCACCCTTGAGCTGATCAAAGAGGTCATCAATCCTGGGAAGAGGATACTTGTTCTTGATCGTCACCTTATTCAGCCATCGGTAGTCTATACACAACCTCATACTACCATCTTTCTTCCGGACAAAGAGCACAGGAGCACCTCAAGAGGATACGCTCGGTCGTATGAATCCCTTATCCAGTAACTCCTGAAGCTGCTGCTTCAATTCTTCCATTTCCACTAAGGCCATTCAATAGGGAGATCTCGAAATGCGCTCAATCCTTGGCACCAAATCGATAGTAAATTCCACTTCCCTATCCAGAGGAAGTCCTGGAAGATCATCCAGAAATACCTCGGAAAAATCTTGGACTACTGGAATATCATTAAGTCTAGGACGTTTCTGATCTACGTCCTTCACATAAGCTATAAATCCTTCACATAACCACACATGCTTTTCATTACTTTTACTTGCAAACAAAGAAAGCAATACATATGCTTTTGCCTTAATCACTTGCAAAATTTACAACATAGCTAACGGGTGAAGAGAAGGTTACACTCTTAGCATAACAATCTAACATCACATGATTCTTAGCTAACCAATCCATACCCAAAATAACATTAAATCCATACAAATTTAGTAGGATTAGGTCAGCTATTGATTCTCTTTCTCCTACCCGTAGCTTACAATTTCTATACACTAGTTCTGTCATTTGTGATTCCTTAAATGGTGTGCTTATTTGTAACAAGTGTCCTAAAGGCTCAGGCTCAACAAGTATTTTCATAGCAATTATCGGAGACATAAATGAATGTGTATAGCCTGGATCAAACAATGCTGTAACACTTATATCAAAAAGGTAAATCTTACCTTTAATCACTTTGGACGAGGCATCGACAGACTCTTCGTCGATGGCAAACACTCGTCCTTGGGTCATAGCTTTCTTTCCCTTCTCGGTGGCAGTGGCCTTAAGCTGGGGTTGAGGGGTCTTATCAGATTCCTCAAGCACCCTCTGGTTTCTCTTAGGGCAATCCCTAATCATGTGTCCCTGGTCACCACATCTAAAACAAGCGCCACTTGCCAACCGGCATGGCTGCAATCCATGAAACTTTTCGCATTGCTCACATCTTTGCATCGTACTCTTCGGTGAGCTAGTGGTACTTCTGATTAGGTATTGGGATCTTTTATCACTTATCTTGATCCCGGTAGTTTTAGGAGTACCTATATCATCATCATCATAACTCAAAACTTAATATAATTTTATAGAAACATTTAATTAAATTTGAAATCATCTTCTTATACTTTACTTACCAATAGAAACTCCTTCAAACCGTCTACTTCTCCTATAAGGATACCTATCACTCGGAGCTTTCTCATCTGACTTCCGTTTCATTGGCTCTTTGCCTTTACGTTTAGCCCGGAAGTCAGCATGATGAAGGTCATAGTCCTGCTCGCATAGCTATGCCTTACGAACAACCTCTCCATATGTGGTGATATCCATTGGATACAGCTTAGATCTTATCAGGGACTTCAATCCCTCTATGAACCGCTAGATCTTATGTCCTTCATCTCTTAAGACCTTTGGATTGAATCTACTCAAGGTAATAAACTTCGATTCATACTGATTCATCGTCATCGTACCTTGAGTCAAACTCAGGAACTCTATCCTCTGTCTATTCTGATCAGTGCTTGGGTTGTACTGCTCATTAAAAGCTTCTACAAACTGATCCCATGTGACTTCATCATATCGGGCCTCTAATACGGTCCGAGTGGCCTGCCACCAATGCTCGGCATCATCAATCAATAGATAAGCAGCTAGGCCTACTTTCTCCCTTTAGGAGCAGGTCATATACTCAAAAGACTTTATGACCGCTTTCATCCAATTCTTTACGACCAATAGATCTCTATCCCCCTTAAACTTGGGTGGATCCAGTTTCTTGAACTCTTTAATCAAGGTCACACTATAGTATGCCTTAGGATCCCGCCTTCTCATAACTAGGACTGGTGGGGGTATCTCTGTTGGAGGAACAACAGGTGTAGTTGCCGGGGTATTTGTGGCCACATTCGGGAAGTTCGACATAAACTGTGTGAACATCGTGGCCATATTCTCCATATGCTTCTTCATTTTTGCTAGCCTAGTATTCGAGCTAAGCAGTGGAGATGGAGGAGGAGACTGTACTGGAGGCTGTTCTTCACGACCCCGTCCTCTTCCTCTACTTGTATCTCTTCTACGTGAGCTCATGCTATCAATATAATCACAATTGAGCTCCTTAGTATAACTATAAATAGTTATACTATGGCTATGCATTTAGACAAGTATAGTACAATTGGGGATATACTCTATTTCTAGCTTCTTGACACTGACTAACACCAACTTGGCTCTGATACTAATATGTGATGTCTGCACCACTACATCTTATCACTTAACCTTTTCCTTATTATCTTACACGACTTAATTCGATTTGGTTCATCAATGTCATTCATTTTTCTTCTCAAGCTAAATATCTAATAGCTTCACATTAATAGTTTGCTATCCATAAACAGACTAATGATACATATATATATCATCCGTTTCCACAGGATCTTATACATCATCTTAACTTAAATCCCCGACATCTTATATACATAATTGCTAGCTTGTACTGTACTGTAGCTAAATTACATTTTATTTCACATAATTACATAAGTCTACCTTCTATGCTAACTGGGAAGCGTCTCTCGAAGGTACACTTCAAAGATCCACTTGTAAGCTCTTCTATCTAGAGCAAGGGATCACTTCAGATAGTCTGTAGGAAAAATAGTTGTAAAATGGTGAGTTTACGCTCAGTAAGAAAAATATGTAAAAGAGCGTACTATGCCTCTATGTGCATTTTTCCTACTTTGCTCTATAATGTCGTGTAAAACATTATAAAGCATGCATACATCGTATACTTATTCCATACATTGTTTGCAACCATGCCTATTTATTTCACATGATGTAAGCAAACATACTTTCTTTAAAACATGCATAATCTTCTTTCTTTAAAACATCATACTTCATAACTTACTTCAAAACATACATCATATACTTCTTTGAAACATACATCTTATACTTTAAATTAGATGGAGACTATGTACATTTATTCAAGCGATTGCATCATCATATAAATCATTTATACCCATTTATATGATTCTAATCATGCATTAGTACAGTGGTGCACCATGTAGAGGTCAGGGATTCTCTCCTACCTTTAGTAATCCATAATAAACACTAGTCAGGTGTCACTTGTGGTATTGAGGACCGGACTAGGGTTCCTCGCTCAACATACATAATACTGAGGATTTGATCAGAATCTCTCAGCCATCAGGGATGCATGATCATCACGCAATCCATACTCTTAAAACATTTATCATATACTTCTTCAGAAAACACTTTTGTGTTTAGACCAAATAGGCTTTAAAATCATCTTTTCATACAGGGCAGTCGACTGGTCTCATACGGCAGTCGACTGCCCTATGAGCTGCTTCATAAATTCATTTATCGAAATTATTTTCATTTAAAATTTTGATATTTTTCATTTATGAAAACACATGAGGGCAGTCGACTGGTCCATATAGCAGTCGACTGGTTTTCAAACAGAATGCTTCTTAAGAAATAGCAGTCATCTGGTTATATAGCAGTCGACTGTTTTTGAAACAGAATGCTTCTGCAAAATTAGCAGTCGACTATCTTATAGGCAGTTTACTGGTTTTCAAACAGAATGCATTTTAGCAAATAGCAGTCGACTGTCTCATATAGCAGTCGACTGGTTTGAAACAGAATGATTTTTGGAAAAATAGTAGTCGACTGACTTACATAGCAGTTAACTGGTTTGTCTCGATTTTTGAAAAACAACGCTTTGGTTGTCTCTAGGCAGTCGACTTCTCTTTAAGGCAGTCGACTGCTCCTAGCCTAATTGGCCCTAGGAGTAAAGTCCGAAAATGCAATTTTTCCTACAAAAAGACAACTGATACTTCTCTCCAAAACCTTCAAAATCACATTAAAACATGCGGACATAGCCGTCTTACGTCTGTTACATAATTTCCTTACCTCAATTACTTCAAGAACACAAAATCACTCGGTGTTTCAACCCTAGCTTTTCACTTCTTCAAATCTATAAACATCATACAATTCAAACATTTAAATAATCATCATACACATGCTATACCTACTCATTACAACTCCAAACCATGGACGAAATTGAAAGAATCACCTTCTTCTCTTACCTTTACTAGTGATCAAAATCTTAAACTTTGAGATCTCCTCCAATACTTAGATTCAATCCACCAAACTTCGAATATGGTCTAGTCTAGTGACAAGGATCGTTTTTCGTTCGACAAGCTTAACGAATCGATGGAGGAATGAGGTGGTTTGTCAAGGTAGCTATGGAGGGAACTTATGGAAATTGAGAGGGAACGAGAGGGCTGGGGAAGAGGGGCTGATGTTGGTGATGGCTGATAAGGATGATGACTAAGCCATTTGCATTAAATGCCTCCCTATCTCTTTAATCATCTCAGCCATACTTTGACCCCTTTGACCATTAAATTTTCCTTCTTCCATTCATATGACACATGTATTAAATTACCAATCAAAATCTGATTTTATTTCTTTTCTCATACTTCAATAAATATTGCAATATCAGAATTTATTTTCTTGACTAATAGACTTTCAATTCTCTTTATTTCTTACATATCCCATACATCATGCATACATCATTTATACATCAAACTTCATATTTATTTGGTTACTTCAACTTATAACACTTTACAATCATGGAGGAATTACATGGAATTTGGGGATTTCACAATACTGGACAGATTCCTCATCACTCAGGATTAGTTGTTGGCTTTTCATAATCTTTTCCAAAGAGCTTTAGGGCACACTATTTCTGATCATGTCCCGATCTCTCTCTCTTTTGAAATAGTGGACTAGGATCCCAAACCTTTCAAGTTCATGAATTGTTGGTTGTATAACAAAGATTTCAAAAAAGATGTTTGTAACAAATGGCGTTCAATTGCAATTAGAGGTCCTCCGAGCTTTCATATTAAAGTCAAGCTTAATAAACTCAAAGTCTTTCGAAAGACGTGGAATAGGGAGGTATTTGGAAATATCGATAATAAGACTGAGATACTAGAAGCTAAGTTGGAAGAACTTGATAAACTTAGTGATTCAAGGGATCTCTCTACTGATGAGTTAGAATTAAAGAAGGTTGTCATGCAAGATTTACGGGCTACCAACAAACACAAGGAGTCCTAGTGGACACAAAAAGCTAGGATTGCTTGTATTAAAGAGGGTGACAAAAACACTCGATATTTCTATTGTAAAGCTAAGTTTTGTGCCAACCAAAACCATATTGGGGGTTTGAATGTAAATGGATCTTGGTCTTCTTATCCAAGAAATGAGGTGGTAAAATACTTTTCAAAGCTATTCAATGAAGACTTTTGGGCTAGACATTTGCTAGAAGGAATGCCTTTCAAACAACTTAGCTAAGAGGAAAACGATAGACTTGAAGCTCTCTTTGAGATTGAAGAGATTAAATCAGCAATTTGGGATTGTGAGCAATCGAAAGCCCTTGGACCAGACTAGTTTCAACTTCAATCTCTAGTCACAAAAGTAATCGTGTAATTCTTGCTTGGCTTTAAATTTTCTATTTTGGCATTTTGTTCTCTGTTGTCATATGAGTTGTTTTATCCGTATCAAGGTTTTAAATAGCTGTCACAAAACGAAATAGCGGCCGCTATATTGCGATAGCAATGGTGGCTGCCACCGTTATTGAGGAAATAGCAGGTGTGATTGTGAATCACATCAGTAACAACCAATAGCAACCGTTACAAAACACCGTAACGACAGATAGTGGTGATAACGGTCTGTTATAGCCGCCATTCTCTATTCCATCCACTAAATTGGAGTATTAAAAAAAATAAATCAGAATAGAAGAAAGACAGAACTCAGGTAAGCAAGTAATTTATATAACAACAAATTTAGAATTTTTACTTTTGATTTTTGAACTTATATCTAGATCAGAGAATGAGAGAAAGGGATTTATGAAGGGACTTGTGACTGTAAGGACTAAGGGGCAAGCATGATGGCTAGGGTGGAGGGTTAAGGTAGAGTGGGCGGTGTGGGTAGGCAGCAGTGTGAGATCCTCAATTTTCATGTATTCCTCCATGTATGCCAAGTAATTTGAGTTAATATGATTAAATGAATGTGAAGTTGATGTGTAATTGATGTATGAATAATGTATGAATGATGTATGCATGATGAATGCAATATAGAAGAAATAATAGAGTTGAAGGTCAATAAGTCAAATGAAGTATGTTGATATCGGGAAATATTAAGAGTATGAGACAAGAAATTAAATCAGATGTTGATTGGAGGTTAAATGGATGAGTCATGAGGAAATTAATGGGTCAAATGAGTCAAGGGGATGCTAATGGCTGAGATAAAGGATGAAATGAGCATGCATTTAATGTCTTTGCATGACTCACCACCCTCACCATCATCACCCTACGCCAGCTTCTTCTTCCAGCTCTCCCTCTCGTTCATCTCCATTTTTCCAAGTTTTCCATTCCAAGTTCCTTGCTAAACCACCTTACTCCCTCATCAATCCAACTAGTTTGTTGAACAAGAATCGATCCTTGTCACTAGACTAAGAGATATCCAAAGTTTGGTAGATCAATTCCAAGTATTGGAGGAGATCTCAACAATTGAAGTTTTGGTCTCTAGTGAAGGTAAGAAAAGAAGATGGTTTAGTCAATTTGGTTTATGCTTTGAAGTTATACTGAGTTGGTATAACATGTGTATGTGGTTTAATTTAAGGTTTGATGTGGTATGATGATTTTAGGTTAAAGAAGTGAAGAGCTAGGGTAACGCACAAGTGATCTCGCGTTCTCGAAGGAATCGAGGTAAGGAAATTATGTAACGGACGTAAGGCGGCTATGTCCGCATGTTTTATGATGTTTTACATGTTTTGGAGAGAAGTATGAGCTGTTTCTATGCAGGAAAAGATGCATTTTCGGACTTGTCTCTTAGTACCAATTAGGCTAGGGGCAGCCGACTGCCTTAGAGGGAAGTCGACTGCCTAGAGACAACCAAAACGTCGTTTTCGAAAACCGATGCAAACCAGTCGACTGCTATGTAAGCCAGTCGACTGCTATTTACCCAGTAAGCATTCTGTGTCAAACCAGTCGACTGCTATATGGGCCAGTCGACTGCTATTTTCCAAAATGCATTCTGTTTAAAAACCAGTCGACTGCTATATGGACCAGTCGACTGCTCCCATGTATTTTTCGAAAAGAAAATAATTTCGAGAAATAAAGTTATGAAGCAGCAGTCGACTGCCCTATAAGACCAGTCGACTGCCTTGTATGAAAAGAGAATTTCAAAGCCAAAATGTTTCAAACACCAAAGTGTTTTCTGAAAGAAAGAAGTATACAATACATGTTTTGAGACTATGGACTGCGTAATGATTATGCATTTCTGATGGCTGAGTGACTCTGATCAAGTCCTCAGTAATATGTATGTTGAGCGAGGAACCCTAATCCGGTCCTCAATCCCACAAGTGACACCTGATAAGTGTTCGCTGTGGATTTATAAAGGCAGGAGAGAATCCCTGACCTATGCAGAGTGCACTACTGTACCAATGCATGATTAGAGTCATATGAGTCATATGAATGGGAATGAACGGTTCATATGACGACTCAATCGCTTAAACATTGTACATAGTCTCCATCTATTTCAAGTATAAGATGTATGTATGACAAGAAAGTATGATGTTTAAAAGTATGATATGACGTATGATGTATGTTTTCAAGTATGAAGTATGTTTTGAAGTATGCTATGAAGTAAGAAGTTTTCAAGAAAGAAGTATGATGCATGTTTTATATGTATGCTATATTTAAATGAAGCATACAAAGTATGTTTGCCATGTCATTTTAAATGAATATGCATGGTTACAAACAATGCATGAAAGAAGTTTATGAATCATGCTTTATAATGATTTACCTGACATTATAGAGCCAAGTAGGAAAAAGGCATATAGAGGCATAGCACGCTCTTTTATGTAGTTTTCTTACTGAGCGTAAACTCACTCTTTTACGACTATTTTTCAGATTTCCTGAAGTAAGCCTTGCTCCAGTTAGAGGAGCCTGATTTTGAAAAGTTGCAGTGTACCTTCTCGATACGCTTCCCGGTTAGCATAGAAGGTATACTTACATGTTTATGTACAGTAAATTGTATTTCAGTTACGGTACAGTACAAGAAATCTTTATATATATAAGATGTCGGGGATGTAAGTTAAGACGATGTATGAGATCTTGTGGAAATGGAATGATATTTATATATATCATTTTTATGTCTATGGAAATTTAGAAAAATGTTTATATGAGCTAGTAAATGATTAGCTTAAGACCAAGGGAAGAATGACACTGGATAAACTAAATCAAAATAAGATCGGATAAGATAATAAGAAAAAAAAATTAGGTGCTAAGGTGAAGTGACGGGGACGTCACAGAGTGGTATCAGAGCAATTTGATTGGTAGTTTGTCAGTGTCAATAAGTTAGAAATAGAGTATATCCCCAATTGTACTGTACTTGTCTGAATGCAAATGTATAGTATAACTACTTATAGTTATACTAAAGAGCTCAATGATGACTATCTTTACAGTATGAGCTCACGAAGAAGAGGTACAAGTAGAGGAAGAGGACGGGGTCGCACTGAAGAGCCCCCAGTTCCGTCTCCTCATCCATCTCCACCACATAGCCCGAATACGAGACTGGCTAAGATGGAGAAGCACATGGAGAATATGGCCACGATGTTTACCCAATTTATGTCTCCCGAATGTGGCCACAAGTACACCAGCAGCTACACCTGTAGTTCCTCCTACGGAAGTAACCCCACCAGTCCCAATTACTGGAAGGAGGGATTCTAGAGCTTATTGCAGTGTGGCATTGATTAAGGAATTCAAGAAGTTGGATCCGCCTAAGTTCAAGGGGGAAAGAGACCTGTTGACAGCTGAGAACTGGATGAAAGCAGTACTCAAATCTTTTGAGTACATGCCCTGTTCTGAAAGGGAGAAAGTAGGATTGGCTGCCTACCTACTAGTAGATGATGCTGAATATTGGTGGCAAGCCACTCGGACCGTGTTAGAGGCCCGATATGATGAGGTCACGTGGGACAGGTTTGTGGAAGCCTTTAATGAGCAGTACATCCCACGCACAGATCGGAATAGGTTAAAGATTGAGTTCTTAAGCTTGACTCAAGGTACTATGACAGTGAATCAGTATGAATCCAAGTTCACCACCTTGAGTAGATTTGATCCAGAGGTCCGAAGAGATGAAGGGCATAAGATCTACAGGTTCATCGAGGGATTGAAGTCCCCGATTAGATCTAAACTGTATCCGATGGATATCACCACGTATGGAGAAGCTGTCCGTAAGGCTCAGTTGTGTGAGCAGGACTATGATCTGCATCATGTTGACTTCCGAGCCAAGGGTAAAGGCAAAGAACCGATGAAGCGGAAGTCGGATGAGAAAGCTTCGAGTGATAAGTATCCATTTCGGAGAAGTAGACGATCTGAAGGAGTTTCTATAGGTAAGTAAAGTATAAGAAGATGATTTCCAATTTAATTAATTGTTTCTATGGAAATGCTTTAAATTTGGAATTATGATGATGATGATACAGGGACTCCTAGAGCTACCGGGATCAAGATAAGTGATGAGAGATCCCGATATCCAACTGGAAGTACCGCTAGCTCACCAAAGGGCACGATGCAAAGATGTGAGCAATGCGGGAAATTTCACGGATCACAGCCATGTCGCTTGGCGAGTGGCGCTTGCTTTAGATGTGGGGAGAAAGGGCATATGATTAGAGATTGCCCTCAGAGAGATCCGAGGATGCCTGATGAATCGGATAAGACTCCTAAACCACAACCTAAGGCTACTGCTACTGAGAAGGGAAAGAAAGCTGTGACCCAATGACGAGTATTTGCCATTGATGAAGAGTCTGCCGATGCCTCGTCCAAAGTGATTAAAGGTACGATTTACCTATTTGATATGAGTGTCATGGCATTGTTTGATCCAAACTCTACGCATTCATTTGTGTCTCCTAGGATTGCTATGAAAGTGCCTGTTGAGCCTGAGATTTTAGAACAATTATTAAGAATAAGCACACCCTTTAAAGAATCACAAATAACAGAGTTAGTGTATAGAAACTGTAAGCTACGGGTAGGAGAAAGGGAATCAAAGGCTGACCTAATCCTATTAAATATGTATGGGTTTGATGTTATTTTGGGTATGGATTGGTTAGCTAATAATCATGTTATATTAGACTGTTATGCTAAGAGTGTAACCTTCTCTTCACCCGTTAGCTATGTTGTAAATTTTGAAAGTAATTAATATGAAGTCTGTTTGGTTTTTGATTTGAATTCATATGAAAGTAATGAGAGGTATGTATGACTGTATGAAGGATTTATTGCTTATGTGGAAGACGTAGATCAGAAACGTCCCGGACTCGATGATATTCCTGTAGTCCGAGATTTTCCTGAGGTGTTCCCGGATGATCTTCCAGGACTTCCTCCGGATAGGGAAGTGGAATTCACTATCGATTTGGCGCCGGGGACTGAGCCTATATCAAGAGCTCCTTATCGGATGGCCTTGGTAGAATTGGAAGAACTTAAGAAACAGCTTCAGGAGTTGCTAGACAATGGATTCATACGACCCAGCGTATCCCCTTGGGGTGCTCCTGTACTTTTTGTCAAGAAGAAGGACGGTAGTATGAGATTATGCATAGACTACCGGTGGTTAAACAAGGTGACAATCAAGAACAAGTATCCTCTTCCCAGGATAGATGATCTCTTTGATCAGCTAAAGGGTGCACAAGTCTTTTCCAAGATAGACTTGAGGTCGGGATATCATCAGTTGAAGATTAGAAATGAAGATATCCCTAAGACTGCATTCAGGACACGGTATGGCCATTATGAATTCTTGGTGATGCCGTTTGGTCTGACCAATGCACCTGCAGCCTTCATGAATCTGATGAATGATGTATTTAAGCAGTACCTGGACCAGTTTGTCATTGTTTTCATCGATGACATCTTGGTGTACTCGAGGTCATGGGAAGAGCACGAGCAACATTTGAGGATTGTTTTAGAGACCCTCAGAGATAGAGGACTGTATGCCAAGCTAAGTAAATGTGATTTTTGGTTGAACCAGATCTCCTTTTTAGGTCATGTGATCAGTAAAGATGGAGTCTCGGTTGATCCATCAAAGATTGAAGCGGTGGTTCAATGGGAAAGACCGAAGACAGTGACGGAGATTAGGAGTTTCTTGGGTTTAGCTGGCTAGTATAGGAGGTTTGTAGAGGGTTTCTCGAAGCTAGCTGCTCCACTGACGCGCTTGACGCGCAAAGAAGTGAAGTATGAGTGGAATGAAGCCTGTGAGTGTAGCTTCCAAGAGTTGAAGCGCAGGTTAACGACTGCACCAATCCTTACCATCCCTAGTGGTTTAGGTGGATTTGCGGTGTATAGTGATGCCTCAGGGCAAGGTTTGGGATGTGTGTTAATGCAGCATGGTAAGGTAGTAGCATATGGTTCTCGACAGCTAAAGGACCATGAGAAGAACTACCCCACTCATGATTTGGAGTTAGCTGCAGTAGTGTTTGCCCTGAAGATATGGAGGCATTACTTATATGGTGAGAAATTTCAGATTTTTACGGATCACAAAAGTCTAAAATATTTGTTTTCTCAGAAGGAATTAAACATGAGGCAAAGAAGATGGCTCGAGCTACTGAAGGATTACGATTGTGAGATCTTGTACCACCCGGGGAAAGCCAATGTGGTAGCGGATGCTCTGAGCCGGAAGCATGTAAGTATGGTAGCCTATATGATGATAAGAGAATATGAATTGATTGAACAGTTTGCAAGCCTCAATTTGAAGGTTATGCCTAATGAGCAAACGGGAATGATGGCTAGTTTGAGGATTGAGCCGGATTTGATGGACAGAATCCGAAGTGCTCAGAAGGAAGATGATGGATGCATTGAGGCTATGAATCAGATGCAATCAGGTATGACCTCAGAATTTAATGTCAGTAGTGATGGAATTTTGAGGTTTAGAGGTCGTATATGTGTTCCTAATGATGACGAATTGAAGAAGTTGATCTTGACTGAAGCACATGCCACTAAGTACACGTTACACCCAGGAAATACGAAGATGTATCATAATCTTCGCAAGGTGTACTGGTGGAAGGGTATGAAGAGAGACATCGCAGATTTTGTAACAAAATGTCTCACATGTCAACAAGTTAAGGTAGAGCACCAAAAGCCAGCAGGATTACTGCACCCTCTGCCTATACCTACATGGAAGTGGGAACACATTACGATGGACTTTATTATGGGATTGCCCAGAACCAAGAGAAACCATGATGGTATTTGGGTGATTGTCGATAGAATGACAAAATCAGCTCATTTCCTACCTATGAAGTCAATTGATACACTCAATGCTTTGGCAGATATGTATGTAAAAGATGTAGTAAGACTACACGGTATTCCAGTGAGCATCACTTCTGATAGAGATTCCAGGTTTACTTCCCATTTCTGGGAGCATTTTCAGGAAGCCATGGGATCTAAGTTAAGTTTTAGCACAGCTTTTCATCCGCAGACTGATGGACAGTCCGAGCGCACGATTCAGACGCTCGAGGATATGTTGAGAGCTTGTGCTATGGACTTTAAAGGCTCCTGGGATGACCATCTGCCATTGGCTGAGTTTGCGTACAACAATAGCTACCATGCAAGTATCAGGATGGCACCATATGAAGCTTTGTATGGAAGAAGGTGTCGATCTCCGATTGGGTGGGAAGAAGTGGGCGAACGTAAGTTGTTGGCTCCAGATCTAGTCGAGCAAGCCTCAGAAGACGTTAAGTTGATCTGTCAGAGGCTTAAGACAGCTCAGAGTAGACAAAAGAGCTATGCGGATGCTCGACGGAGGCCACTTGAGTTTATGGTTGGAGATTTTGTGTTTTTGAAGGTTTCTCCATCAAAAGGGATCATGAGATTTGGCCGACGAGGTAAGTTGAGTCCTCGCTACATCGGTCCATTTGAGGTCTTAGATCGGATAGGTGATGTTGCCTATAGGTTGGCATTGCCTCCGGAGCTATCGGGAGTGCACAATGTGTTTCATGTATCGATGCTTCGGAAGTATAATCTGGATCCGTCTCATGTCATTGAGTATGAACCCTTGGAGATAAGGGAAGATATGAGCTATGTAGAGAAGCCGATTCGGATCTTAGATCGGAAAGATAAAGTATTGAGATCTAAGACGATTCCGTTAGTGAAAGTTCTCTGGCAATACCATACAACAGAAGAAGCTACGTGGGAGCTAGAAAGCCTAATGAGAGAAAGGTATCCAGAGTTGTTCACATGATAAGCTAAGGCAAATTTGGAGGACCAAATTTTCTAAGGTGGGGAGGATGTGAGATCCTCAATTTTCATGTATTCCTCCATGTATGCAAAGTAATTTGAGTTAATATGATTAAATGAATGTGAAGTTGATGTGTAATTGATGTATGAATAATGTATGAATGATGTATGCATGATGAATGCAATATA
This sequence comes from Heritiera fomes, assembly GCA_032173925.1. Classification (NCBI taxonomy): domain Eukaryota; kingdom Viridiplantae; phylum Streptophyta; class Magnoliopsida; order Malvales; family Malvaceae; genus Heritiera; species Heritiera fomes. The sequence continues at coordinate 24,274,033 of JAPDPM010000002.1, read as the reverse complement.
GAAGAAATAATAGAGTTGAAGGTCAATAAGTCAAATGAAGTATGTTGATATCGGGAAATATTAAGAGTATGAGACAAGAAATTAAATCAGATGTTGATTGGAGGTTAAATGGATGAGTCATGAGGAAATTAATGGGTCAAATGAGTCAAGGGGATGCTAATGGCTGAGATAAAGGATGAAATGAGCATGCATTTAATGTCTTTGCATGACTCACCACCCTCACTATCATCACCCTACGCCAGCTTCTTCTTCCAGCTCTCCTTCTCGTTCATCTCCATTCTTCCAAGTTTTCCATTCCAAGTTCCTTGCTAAACCACCTTACTCCCTCATCAATCCAACTAGTTTGTTGAACAAGAATCGATCCTTGTCACTAGACTAAGAGATATCCAAAGTTTGGTAGATCAATTCCAAGTATTGGAGGAGATCTCAACAATTGAAGTTTTGGTCTCTAGTGAAGGTAAGAGAAGAAGATGGTTTAGTCAATTTGGTTTATGCTTTGAAGTTATACTGAGTTGGTATAACATGTGTATGTGGTTTAATTTAAGGTTTGATGTGGTATGATGATTTTAGGTTAAAGAAGTGAAGAGCTAGGGTAACGCACAAGTGATCTCGCGTTCTCGAAGGAATCGAGGTAAGGAAATTATGTAACGGACGTAAGGCGGCTATGTCCGCATGTTTTATGATGTTTTACATGTTTTGGAGAGAAGTATGAACTGTTTCTATGCAGGAAAAGATGCATTTTCGGACTTGTCTCCTAGTACCAATTAGGCTAGGGACAGCCAACTGCCTTAGAGGGAAGTCGACTGCCTAGAGACAACCAAAACGTCGTTTTCGAAAACCGATGCAAACCAGTCGACTGCTATGTAAGCCAGTCGACTGCTATTTACCCAGTAAGCATTCTGTGTCAAACCAGTCGACTGCTATATGGGCCAGTCGACTGCTATTTTCCAAAATGCATTCTGTTTAAAAACCAGTCGACTGCTATATGGACCAGTCGACTGCTCCCATGTATTTTTCGAAAAGAAAATAATTTCGAGAAATAAAGTTATGAAGCAGCAGTCGACTGCCCTATAAGACCAGTCGACTGCCCTGTATGAAAACAGAATTTCAAAGCCAAAATGTTTCAAACACCAAAGTGTTTTCTGAAAGAAAGAAGTATACAATACATGTTTTGAGACTATGGACTGCGTAATGATTATGCATTTCTGATGGCTGAGTGACTCTGATCAAGTCCTCAGTAATATGTATGTTGAGCGAGGAACCCTAATCCGGTCCTCAATCCCACAAGTGACACCTGATAAGTGTTCGCTGTGGATTTATAAAGGCAGGAGAGAATCCCTGACCTATGCAGAGTGCACTACTGTACCAATGCATGATTAGAGTCATATGAGTCATATGAATGGGAATGAACGGTTCATATGACGACTCAATCGCTTAAACATTGTACATAGTCTCCATCTATTTCAAGTATAAGATGTATGTATGACAAGGAAGTATGATGTTTAAAAGTATGATATGACGTATGATGTATGTTTTCAAGTATGAAGTATGTTTTGAAGTATGCTATGAAGTAAGAAGTTTTCAAGAAAGAAGTATGATGCATGTTTTATATGTATGCTATATTTAAATGAAGCATACAAAGTATGTTTGCCATGTCATTTTAAATGAATATGCATGGTTACAAACAATGCATGAAAGAAGTTTATGAATCATGCTTTATAATGATTTACCTGACATTATAGAGCCAAGTAGGAAAAAGGCATATAGAGGCATAGCACGCTCTTTTATGTAGTTTTCTTACTGAGCGTAAACTCACCCTTTTACGACTATTTTTCAGATTTCCTGAAGTAAGCCTTGCTCCAGTTAGAGGAGCCTGATTTTGAAAAGTTGCAGTGTACCTTCTCGATACGCTTCCCGGTTAGCATAGAAGGTATACTTACATGTTTATGTACAGTAAATTGTATTTCAGTTACGGTACAGTACAAGAAATCTTTATATATATAAGATGTCGGGGATGTAAGTTAAGACGATGTATGAGATCCTGTGGAAATGGAATGATATTTATATATATCATTTTTATGTCTATGGAAATTTAGAAAAATGTTTATATGAGCTAGTAAATGATTAGCTTAAGACCAAGGGAAGAATGACACTGGATAAACTAAATCAAAATAAGATCGGATAAGATAATAAGAAAAAAAAATTAGGTGCTAAGGTGAAGTGACGGGGACGTCACAAGCAGTGGCCCAGTGCAGTGTGGAATTGTGGGTGACTAGGTCGTGGGTAGGCAATGGCACAGTGCGTGGCATGGCCATGGATGGCTGTCGGCTGTCATAGAACTGGTGGGCAGTGGCTCTTGATTAAGAATTGTGAGACATATGGACATGAGGTGAGGGAGGGATTGAGGGCCAATGGGTGGGAGGGGGGATGCTTAGCAAATCAGATGGCTTTTCATTGAATGGGGTTTTTCTCCACTCTTAATTCAGCTTCCCTTACAGTTTCAAACTTCCAATTTTAGTCGATCCCTAGGATGGTGTTTGGAGGGTTGGCTGGTTGGGTTTTTTTTTCTTACATATATGTTTTTTTTAATATGTGGTAATTTGTGATGGGTTTTAAATGTTTAAGAATTTTTTGGGTAATATTAAATGTTTAAGAATTAATATTAGTCATGAATCATGATAAAAAATATTAGATAATCTGAATTTTAGAAAAAAATAGATAATATTGAATTTAGATTATTAATTTAATTTTTTAAAGTAAAATTTGCAATGTAATTAAATATATAGTATTAAATATTTTATTGGTTACATATGGTATTCTATTTTTAATGTTTGTTATTTTTCAATTATCATAACTAATTTTTTAAATATGAATGTTTTATTATAATTCAAAAAATTATGAATAACCTTCTTTTTCACGTAAATAATAAACTCAAGGTATCATAAATTACTTTAAAAATTATAAAATAAGTTTTACATGATTATAATTACAATTACTACGCTTTATATAAATTGGGCGAAATTAAAATAAATTCACGACTGCGATGACTGCGATGACCGCAATGACCAAAATGGTCTTCGCTATGTCCGCAACTGTGATAAATACAATGCAACTAAAAACGCGGCTGCAACCGCAATTTAAATCCCTAATCTGTATCATTTGTGCAACTTTGCTGCTCATTTTGAATGAAAATTCATCTCTTTGGCTAAGAAAAAAAAGTATAAAAAATATTTTGACGAAAGATATTCACACCATCACCACCATCACAGTAAAACAATTTTTGAAAATATGACAACGAAGAAGAATTCTACTACTTCTGAACAAAGAAAGAAGAGAAAATTAGAATACACTGATTAATTTGTAAATTAAATAAAAATAGAGAGAAAAGGATCCTTTAGCTATCGGAAAAGGGAAGGTGGTAGAGTTCAAGATTGGCGAGTGTCACTTCAAACAATTTTCATTGATAATCTGAGCTGTAGGGTATCAAGGAAGGCTCTTTGGGAAGCTTTCAATACTTATGGCTTTGTTGTCGATGTGTACATTTCAAAACACACCAAGTATTTCAATGGTAGAGCCTTCACTTTTGCTTTTATGAGATACAAACTTGAGTCCGAACTCCTTAAGGTAGTGGAGATGGGGAACAACAGGAAGATCGACGGTCTCTTCATTAAGGTGAAGAAGGCTGCAGTTGAATGGAAAGATCGATGTAGCAAGAAAGGACAATATGTTAAGTCTAAGAACATGGAGGGGGATAATTGGATCAGGAGAAAGACAGATGATGTTGGCAGGGATTATAGAACATACAAAGAAGCGCTCATTGGTATGAATTCACAAAAAAATGAAGAACTAACAGATCATGGGAAGGAGGTGGCGCTGAATCACTGGAGAACAAGGTATATCTTAAGGAAGTTAACTATGACCTGGAAATCCCTAAGAAAGATATGGAGTGGCTTGATAGAAGTGCCATTGGAAGAGTCTCGGATGATCACAAGTTAACAGAGATCCAAGATGCAGTTCATAGCAAAGGTTTTAATTGCCAAGTATGCCCTATGGGTGGAGTTACTGTTTTATTGACATTTAGTATTAAGGAGGAGATGGATTCTATGTTAAGTGACTATAAAGATTACTTCAGTAAATGGTTCTTTTATCTACATCCTTGGAGCCAATCCTCGATTCAACGAGAAGTGGCATTGTGGGTGACACTTGAAGAGGTTCCCCTGCAAGTTTGGCATGCTAAGTTCTTCAAGTCTTTGGCAGATAGTTGGGAACATTTCTCATGATGAATGATAGTAATAGATTGAGAATTCGGTTTGATGTGGCAAGGATTCTTGTGTTAGTGGAGTCTAGAGTAAAGATCCCCTCTTCGTTGGTGGTTAATGTTAAAGGTATGCCATATAGGATCCTCGTCTGTGACATCCTAATCACTACACATTCACCTATAACTTTTTCCTTTTACATACAACTTGATTAGACTCGTTCGTCAATGTCATCCTTCCTTCTTCTTATATGACTTAAGATTTATCACTTATGACATGCTGTAAATATTTCACATGGAATGTATTTTATTCATAATCATACATAGGTCAAGTACATCAGGATCTTACGCATCTTACATAACCTAGATCCCCATATATCTTATAGACATCACTGTAGCATTGTACTGTACAATAACTGAAATTCATGTCATTGAGTATACCTTCAACAATTATTGGGAAGCTATCTCGAAGGTACACTATGATACCTCAAAAGCAAGCTTCTCTATTTGGAGTGGAATTTATTTCAAGTAATCTGTATGAAAAATGATTGTAAAGGGGTGAGTTTACGCTCAGTAAGAAACACATGTAAAAAAGCGTATTATGCCTCTATATGCAGTTTTTCTTGCTTGGCTTTATAATGTCATGTAAAATTAAAATCATTATAAAGCATATATCATATACTTCTTTCAAATAGCATATGTAAACATACATCATATACTTCTTTCAAATAGCATATGCAAACATACATCATATACTTCTTTCAATTATCATATATAAGTAATTCAAATACTTTTGATTTCTTTATTTCTTTGAAATCGCATATACAGATATTATTCATATAACATGGAGATTATTTGCATTTTAACGAAATCATGCACTAGATAGGTGGCGTACCCCCGTACGGGCCAGAAATTCTCCCCTAGCCAAACATAAAATAGAGACAATTGGCCAAATGTCGGTTGGCCACAGTGAACACTAGTCAAGTGACATTTGTGGCAACTGAGGACTGGACTTAGGCTCCTCAACCAAGTACATATAATACCAGGGACTTGATCAGAGTCTCTCAAATAGATACAGATAGTACATGATCATCAAGTGGTCCATAGTCTCAAAACATTTGTCATATAGCTTTTGCAATAACAATCATACTTTTCTGAAATAGGCTTTAAAACCTCTTTTCAAAAGGGGTAGTCGATTGGCCTCTTAGGGTAGTCGGCTACTATTACATATCTTGCTTTATCGAAATTATTTTCTTTTAAAAATTTTGATATTTCAAAATTCTGAAAACACAAGGGGTAGTCGACTAGTCCTATATAGCAGTCGACTGGTTTTGAAACAGAATACTTTCCGAGAAAAGGCAGTCGACTGGTCATATAGCAATCGACTGACCAGTCGACTGGTTTTCATCGATTTTCGAAAATCTATGCTTTGGTTGTCTCTAGGCAGTTGGCTACTAATCAAGGCAGTCGGTTGCTCCTAGCATTTTGGTAACTAGGAGTAAAACCCGAAATGTAAACTTCCTACATAAAAATCAACTTGTACTTCATCCCAAAAACTTTAAAACATGTGGATATAGCCACCCTATGTCTGTTACACACATTCCTTACCTCAATTAACTACGAAACGCGATCACTTGATTGTGATTCAACACTTCTTCCATCGATTCTTCAAAGCTGTAATGATCATCACAAATCAAACCTTTAAGAGACCTTTATAAGTATACTCTACCAACTTTACACAACTCCAAACCATGGCCAAAATCAACTAAAACCATTTAAATCTCTTACCTTTGCTAGTCACCAAAATAACAGCAAATTAGATCTCAATCCCTTTGATTCAACTCTTCATATTACAGGTATGAGTAGAACTAGTGATGAGGATCGTTTTTTGTTAAGCAAGCTCAACGATTCGATGACAGGATCTTAGTGTTTGTCAAGGTGAGTGGAAATGGAAACTTAGGAAATTTGGAAGGGAACAAGAGGAATGGCTGGAGTGTTGTTGCCGACTTTGATGATGGGAGCTGAAGATGATGACTCATGCTTCATTAAATGTGCATTTATCCCTTTTAATCTCATCTTTTGACTATTGAATATTTGACCCATTTATTTCTCTTCTTCCTTTTATCATATCAGCCATTAATTCCTTGACTATTTGCTATTTGACCATTCATTCTTCTATTCATCAGCCATATGTCATTTTAATTAATATAAAAATTTGACATTTAATCTTTTCTCATACTTCAATTATTCTTACAATATCAGAATTAATTTCTTGACCATTTGACTATAAATTTCATTATTCCTTCCATGTTTCATACATCATTCATACTTTATAAATCTCATATTTATTTAATTCTTTTCAGCTAGAATACTTTACAAACATGAGGAAATTACAGGAAATTGGGGATTTCACATTCTCCCTACCTTAGAAAATTTCATCCTCCAAATTTGAATAGAGTTACGTCTCAAATAATTCCGGATATCTCTTCTTCATTAAGCTCTCTAGCTCTCATGTGGCTTTTTCTGTAGTATGGTATTGCCAGAGAACTTTGACTAATGGGATTGTCTTAGATCTTAACACTTTCTCCTTCTTATCCAAAATCCAAACCAGCTTCTCTACATAACTCATGTCTTCCTGAATCTCCAAGGGTTCATATTTTATGACATGAGATGGATCCGGATTATACTTCCGAAGCATAGAGACATGAAATACATTATGCACTCCTGATAGCTCCGAAGGTAAGGCTAATCGGTAGGCAACATCACCTACTCGGTCTAAGACTTCAAATGGACTGATGTAGCGAGGACTCAGTTTACCTCTTTGGCCAAATCTCATAATCCTTTTGGATGGAGAAACTTTCAAAAACACTGAATCTCCAACCAAAAATTCAAGTAGCCTTCGTCGAGCATCTGTATAATTCTTTTGTCGACTCTAAGCTGTCTTAAGTCTTTGACAAATCAGCTTAACATCCTTAGAGGCTTGCTCGACTAAATTTGGAGCTAATAACTTGTGTTCACCTACTTCTTCCCACCCAATCGGAGATTAACACCTTCTACCATACAAAGCTTCATATGGTGCCATCCTGATACTTGCATGATAACTATTATTGTAAGCAAACTCAGTCAATGGCAGATGATCGTCCCATGAGCCTTTAAAATCCATAGCACAAGCTCTCAACATATCCTCGAGCGTCTGAATAGTGTGCTTGGACTAACCATTAGTCTGCGGATGAAAAGTTGTGCTAAAATTCAACTGAGATCCCATGGCTTCTTGAAAGTGTTCCCAAAAATAAGAAGTAAACCTGGAATCTCTATCAGAGGTAATGCTCGCTAGAACTCTGTGTAGTCTGACGACTTCTTTCACATACAAATCTGCCAAAGCACTAAGTGTATCCGTAAACTTCATAGGTAGGAAGTGAGCTGACGAAGTTAACCTATCCATGATTACCCAAATACCATCATGATTCCTCTTGGTCCTGGGCAATCCCATGACAAAATCCATCGTAATGTGTTCCCACTTCCACATAGGTATAGGCAGAGGTTGTAACAAACCTGCTGGTCTTTGGTGCTCTACCTTAACTTGCTGGCACGTTAAACACTTTGCCATATACTCAGCTATGTCTCTCTTTATGCCAATCCACCAATACACCTTGCGAAGATTATGATACATCTTCATATTTCTTGGATGTAACGTGTATTTAGTGGATTGGGCTTCAGTTAAAATCAACTTCCTTAACTCATTATCATTAGGAACACATATACGATTATTAAACCTCAAAATTCCATTGCTACAAATATTGAACTCTGAGAGCATACCTGACTGGATCTGATTCACAGCCTCAATGCATTGATCATCTTCCCTCTGAGCAAGCCGAATTCTATCCATTAACTTTGGCTTAATCATCAAGCTGGCTATCATCCCAAGGTGTAACATTTAGACCGAGGCTTGCAAACTGCTCAAGTAACTCATACTCTTGGACCATCATATAGGTTGCTATCCCTATATGCTTCCAGCTCAAAGCATCTGCCACTACATTGGCTTTCCTCGGGTGGTACAAGATTTCACACTCATAATCCTTCAGAAGCTCGAGCCATCTCCTTTGTCTCATGTTTAATTCTCTCTAAGAGAACAAGTACTTCAAACTTTTATGATCAGTAAATATCTGAAATTTCTCACCATACAAGTAATGCTTCCAAATCTTTAGAGCAAATACCACTGCAACTAACTCCAAGTCATGAGTTGGGTAGTTCTTCTCATGGTCCTTCAATTGAAGAGAACCATATGCAACTACCTTACCATACTGCATTAGCACACAACCCAAACCTTGTCCAGAGGCATCACTATACACCGAAAATCCACTAGAACCACTACGAATGGTGAGAATAGGTGCAGTCGTCAGCCTACGCTTCAACTCTTGAAAGCTACGCTCGCAGGCATCATTCCATTCAAACTTCACATCTTTGCGTGTTAAGCGCGTCAAGGGAGCAGCTAACTTTGAAAAACCCATTACAAATCTTCGGTAGTAGCCAGTTAAACCCAAGAAACTCTTAATCTCCATCACCGTTTTTGGTCTCTCCCATTGAACCACAGCTTCAATCTTCAATAGATTGACCAAAACTCCATCTTTACTAATTATATGACCCAAAAAGGAGATTCGATCTAGCCAGAAATCACACTTATTTAGCTTGGCATACAATCCACGATCTCTGAGGGTTTGCAGAACTATCTTTAAATGCTGCTCATGCTCTTCCCGGGATCTTGAATACACCAATACGTTATCGATAAAAACAATGACAAACTGGTCCAAATACTATTTGAACACATCATTCATCAAGTTCATGAATGCTGTGGGTGCATTGGTTAGACCAAACGGCATCACCAAAAATTCATAATGGCCATATCGTGTCCCGAATGCAGTTTTAGGGATATCTTCACTCCGGATACTCAATTGATGATATCCCGACCTCAAGTCTATCTTGGAAAAGACTTATGCACCCTTAAGCTAATCAAAAAGGTCGTCAATCCTACGAAGAGGATACTTGTTCTTGATCGTCACTTTATTCAACCATCGGTAGTCTATACACAACCTCATGCTGCCATCTTTCTTCCGAACAAATAGTATAGGAGCACCCCAAGGGGATACGTTGGGTCGTATGAACCCCTTATCTAGTAACTCTTGAAGCTGCTTCTTAAGTTCTTCCAATTCTACTAGGGCCATCCGATAAGGTGATCTTGAAATGGGCTTAGTCCCTAGCACCAAATCGATAGTAAACTCGATTTCCCTATCCGGAGGAAGTCTTGGAAGATCATCTAGAAATATTTCGAGAAAATCCTTGACTACCAAAATCTCACAAAGTTTGAGACGTTTCTGTTCTACGTCTACAACATAAGCTAAAAATCTTTCACATAACAATAATATTCTCTCAATTCAATTTCCAATAATCCAAACAAGCAAATATGCTTTTGCATCAAACACTTCTAAGATTTACAACATAGCTAACGGGAGAAGAGAAGATCACACTTTTAGCATGACAATCTAATATTACATGATTCTTAGCTAACCAATCTATACCCAAAATAACATCAAATCCATACATATTTGGTAGGATTAGGTTAGCTATTGATTCTCTCTCTCCTACCCGTAGCTTACAACTACGATATACTATGTCTGTCATTTGAGATTCCCTAAAAGGAGTACTTATTTGCAATAATTGTCCTAAAGGCTCGACTCAACAGGCAATCTCATAGTAATCATAAGAGAAACAAATGAATGCATAGAGTCTGGATCAAACAATGCAGTAACACTTATATTAAAGAGGTGAATCTTACCCTTAATCACCTTAAACTTCTCATCGACAGACTCCTCATCGATAGCAAATACTCGTCCTTGGGTCACAGCTTTCTTTCCTTTCTCTGCGGCAGTAGCCTTATGCAGTGGTTGAGGGGTTTTCTCTGATTCCTTGAACCCCCTCTAGTTTCTCTTGGGACAATCCCTAATCATATGTCCCTGCTCACCACACCTAAAACAGGCACCACTCGCTAATCGGCAAGGCTATGATCCATGAAATTTCTCGCATTGCTCACATCGCTGCATTATACTTTTCGATGAGCTAGCGGTACTACCTGTCGAAAATCGAGATCTCTCATCATTTATCTTGATCCCGGTAGATCTAGGACTCCTTTTACCATAACCATCATAACTCCAACATTCAATATATTTCCATATAAACATTTAATTAAATTAGTAATCATCTTCTTATAATTTACTTGCTTACTTATTGAAACCCCTTCATAATGTCTACTTCTCCCAGGTAGATATCTGTCACTAGAGGCTTTCTCCTCTGACTTCCGCTTCATAGGTTCCTTGCCTTTTCCTTTGGCTTAAAAATCAGCATGATGAAGCTCATAGTCCTACTCACACAACTGAGCCTTATGGACCGCCTCTCTATAAGTGGTGATATCCATAGGGTATAACTTGGATCGGATTGGGGGACTTCAATCCCTCTATAAACTGATAGATCTTATGTCCTTCACTCCTAAGGACCTCTGGGTCAAATCTGCTTAAGGTAATAAACTTTGACTCGTATTGATTTATTGACATGGTCCCCTAAGTCAAGTTCAAAAACTCAATCTTTAACCTAGTCTAATCGGTGCGTGGGATATACTGCTTATTAAAAGCCTCCAAAAATCTATCCAATGTGACCTCAGCATATCAAGCCTCCAATATAGTCTGAGTGGCCTGCCACCAATACTCTGCATCATATACTAATAGATAAGCAGCCAAGCCCACCTTCTCTCTTTCGAAGCATGTCATATATTCAAAAGACTTAGTGACCGCGTTCACCCAGTTCTCTACGGCCAACAGATCTCTATCCCCTTGAACTTAGGAGGATCCAGCTTCTTAAATTCTTTTATCAATGTTACACTACAATAGCTGGGACTGGTGGAGGTAACTCTATCTATGCTGGTGGGGGCTGTACTGTAGGAGTAGCTGCTGATGCATTAATGGCTACATTCGAAAAGTTTGCCATGAACTGCGTGAACATAGTGGCCATATTCGCCATGTGCTTCTTTATTTTGCCTAGCATAGTGTTCGGCCTATGCGGTGGAGATAGAGAAGGAGACTATGTTGGGGGCGGTTCTGCACGACCCCTTCCTCTTCCTCTACAAGTACCCTTTCTACGTGAGCTCATTCTGTCGATAAAATCACAAAATTGAGCTATTTAGTATAACTATAAATAGTTATACAATGCATATGTATTCAAACAAGTACAGTCCATTGGGGATATACACTATTTCTAACTTAATAACATCGACAAACATCAGTCTAACCTTGCTCTGATACCAATCTATGATATCCTAGTCACTACACATTCACCTATAACTCTTTTCTTTTACGTACAACTTAATTAGACTCGTTCGTCAATGTCATCCTTCCTTCTTCTTATATGACTTAAGATTTATCACTTATGACATGCTGTAAATATTTCACATGGAATGTATTTTATTCATAATCATACATAGGTCAAGTACATCAGGATCTTACGCATCTTACATAAACTAGATCCCCAGATATATTATAGACATCACTGTAGCATTGTACTGTACAATAACTGAAATACATGTCATTAAGTATACCTTCAACAATTATTAAGAAGCGTATCTCGAAGGTACACTATGATACCTCAAAAGCAAGCTCCTCTATTTAGAGCGAAATTTACTTCAAGTAATCTGTGTGAAAAATGATTGTAAAGAGGTGAGTTTACTCTCAGTAAGAAACATATGTAAAAGAGCGTACTATGCCTCTATATGCAGTTTTTCCTGCTTAGCTCTATAATGTCATGTAAAATCATTATAAAGCATATATCATATACTTCTTTCAAATAGCATATACAAACATACATCATATACTTCTTTCAAATAGCATATGCAAACATACATCATATACTTCTTTCAGTTATCATATATAAGTAATTCAAATACTCTCGATTTCTTTATTTCTTTGAAATCGCATATACAGATATCATTCAGATAACATGGAGACTATTTGCATTTTAATGGAATCATGCATTAGACAGGTGGTGTACCCCCGTAGGGGCCAGGAATCCTTCCCTAGCCAAACATAAAACAGAGACAATTGGCCAAATGTCAGTTGGCCACAGTGAACACTAGTCAGGTGACATCTGTGGCAACTAAGGATCGGACTTAGGCTCCTCAGCCAAGTGCATATAATACTGGGGACTTGATCAGAGTCCCTCAAACAGATACAGATAGTACATGATCATCAAGTGGTCCATAGTCTCAAAACATTTTTCATATAACTTTTGCAATGACAATCATATTTTTTTGAAATAGGCTTTAAAACCTCTTTTCAAAGGGGGTAGTTGACTGGCCTCTTAGGCCAGTCGGCTACTATTACATATCTTGCTTTATCGAAATTATTTTCTTTCAAAAATTTCGATATTTCGAAATTCTGAAAACACAAGGGGCAATCGATTGGTCCCATATAGCAGTCGACTGGTTTTGAAACAAAATACTTTTCGAGAAAAGCCAGTCGACTGGTCATATAGCAATTGACTGTTTTCGCAAACAGAATGCTTTTGAAAACAAGGCAGTCGACTGGCTCCATTAGTAGTCGGTTGGTTTCTCAAACATAATGCTTTCTGGAAAATAGCAGTCGACTGGCTTATATAGCAGTCGACTAGTTTTCATCGGTTTTGAAAATCTACGCTTTGGTTGTCTCTAGGCAGACGGCTGCTCCTAGCATTTTGGTAACTAGGAGTAAAACCCGAAAGGTAAACTTCCTGCATAAAAATCAACTTATACTTCATCCTAAAAACTTTAAAACATGCGGACATAGCCACCTTACGTCCGTTACACACATTCCTTACCTCAATTAACTCTGAACGCGATCACTTGATTGTGATTCAACACTTCTTACTTCGATTCTTCAAAGCTATAATGATCATCATAAATCAAACCTTTAAGAAACCTTTATAAATATATTCTACCAACTTTACACAACTCCAAACCTTGGCCAAAATCTGCTAAAGCCATTTAAATCTCTTACCTTTGCTAGTCACCAAAATAATAGCAAATTAGATCTCAATCCCTTTGATTCAGCTTTTCATATTACAGGTATAAGTAGGACTAGTGATGAGGATCGTTTTTCGTTAAGCAAGCTCAACGATTTGATGATAGGATCTTAGTGTTTGTCAGGGTGAGTGGAAATGGAAACTTAGGAAATTTGGAAGGGAACGAGAGGAATGCCTGGAGTGTTGCTGCCGACTTTGATGATAGGAGCTGAAGATGATGACTCATGCTTCATTAAATGTTCATTTCTCCCTTTTAATCTCATCTGTTGACTATTGAATATTTGACCCATTTATTTCTCTTTTTCCCTTTATCATATCAGCCATTAATGTGAAATCCCTAATTTTTTTATTTTCCATACACCTACTTAATCCGATAAAGTTAGAATATTAAGTTTAATCGTTACAATTTATTCGTATGAATTTCGTAGGTGTCAGGGAAATGGCTAAGTGGGCCCCACAGCATAAGCTGTAATCTGAATGAGTTCGGAAGTGCCAAAATATGAAAGTCAGATTTGAAATACTTAAAAGGTAAGAAGACTATTCTTTGAAATAGTATTGTAATAGAAATGGAATTTATGAAATTGTAAGGGAGTATTTAAGTCATTTTACATGAGACCTTGGTCAAATTTTATATTGAGTCAATAATTGACTTAATTTCACTAGAATAAAAATAATCTACTAAAAATATAATAAACAAATCTGAAATTGAAAATAAATACTAAAGTATTAAGTGGCTAAATTAGGAATAGGTAGAAATTAATGGGGAATTTGTAATTTTAAAAATATTGGATAGATTTTTATTGAATAAACTAATATAAAATAAGACTTGTTGACCCATTTACTCATCTTCTCCCAACCGACTGCTCTGTTTTATTGTTTCTTCATTTCCACGCCAACTTCCTCACAAATATACCTTGTGAAACCATACTTGTTCTTCACCAAATCAAGAACCTCATTTAACAAAAGTTGTTCTACACTTCAAGGGCTGTTGATAGCTGGTCTTATTGAGGACTAAAATTGAAAAAAAAAGGGGGGGAATTTACTGCTGCAATTTCAGTTTTTATGGGTAAGAAAGAAAGATGTTTTTATTAAGTTTGTTCATGGTTTGGTTATTGATTTAAGTGTGAATGATAAATTTATAGTCTTAATTTTAAATGGAACTAAGTGTGTGAAGTGAAGAGGATTTTGGCCAAAAGAGGGTTATGATGAACCAACGTGAATGGCATGTTTGAGAGGAGGGAAAATAGAAGTTATGAAAGGATGAGTTAACCATGACTTGGAATTAAACAAAACAATGAGTTTGACAAATTGGGTAGGTTCGGTCAAGCTAGGAACGGAGGGAATATGGTGGAATTTTGATGTAAGGAAATTATGGAATTAATGCTGATATAGATTAAATAGAAATATGGAATTAAAGTTGGAAATTGGTTAAGGAAAACATAAGGAATGCTCACGGTTTGGGAGGAGGGGACTTAGAATTCCATTGATTTTGTAAGATTTGTGGTTATAAGAATATTTAAAATAATGCATGAAGCCTATAAAGGAAATTAGAATGGAAATATATATATTGGGGAATGAAGGGAAGTAATTAGCCAAGCTTCCATTGATATGCTTCATGCTACTTTTTCTAAGGTTTATAGTTAAACATAAAGTATAATTTAAAGGAATTAATATTATTTTTGCAGCTTTCAATCCAAATGAATAAAGTTACAGAAGTGGGCAATTGGATTCCATATGGCACAGTAAATAAGGTAAGGAATATATATGGAGGTTGTTAGGAAGATATTGTGCTTGCATAGGAAATTGGTGGATTTGAAAATTATATATTGTGAATTTTATGCAAGGGGTTAGGATAGACTTAATCGTCATTCCATCGTAATTATAGAAAAATTCCTTCCTTAAATTTACCACTTAAATATGTTTATGTTTGAATTTAAAGTTTATGGCAAATGGAATTTGTTCTAAAGATTATTTCAATTATTTTAGAACGTATATTTGATTTTATTGATTTTCCTTTATAAAGAATATTTACTTCCATTATTATGGATTGATTGAAAATCATTTATTAAATGATTATTTTTAGTTATTGATTTTACCGATATTTGAATTTAATTGAATTTTGAGATTGTTGCTCCGTAATGACCATGCATTTACCGATACCGAATTACGTGTTATTGACTGTGAGACATTTGGGCAAGTCCGCAGTCCTACAGTTGTCATATGCCCAATGTACACTGTGGATCATTAAGCAATGGCCATTGTTACCGATAGGAACAGCTTAGGGATGGATTCCTGGCCCAACTTGGGTATGCTTGATTCCTATACCGACTACCGAAATTATTTATGCATAAGTCTCTTGGGTGTTGACTGTCTCTACCGACTGATATGAATTACTGATTTACCGACTTACAGTTATCGATTTATTTATTGAATTAATTATTTCTGTTGAATTACCAAAATTAAGTATATTATATGATTTTAAATTGCATATAGTAACATAGTATTACACTTCTATATATATCTCCTTACTGAGCGTAAACTCACCCTTTAAATCTCATCCCAGAATATTTGCAGTGACCTTCTGCTCATACGAGAGGAGCACGATTTTTGGACCCTACAGTATTTCCTTCGAGACTGGTTGTTTATCCAGTGAAGGTATATTGTATTTTCGATATATCTCAGACTTGTCTGGTACAATACTTATTATGTTGTAAAGGCTAAGGGGATGTAAATTAAAAAGAAAGAAATTTTGTACATGTGTCTAGAGACCTGCACTTTTACATAAGGATATATCGAATGTCCAAATTTTTGTGGACTTAATTATATGAAATTATTTGGTATTTAAATTGCATTGGAATCATGTGAAAATTGTGGTTTTCAGCTGGTATATAAATTATGTTTGAAATGCAGGATGTTAGGATATTTACAACAGTTATTCTGCCGAAATTTTTCAGAAATTGTTTAAAATATTATAAAATATTCTATGTACATAATCGAGTGAAATGAAATAAGGAATCGACATCGACAAACAGCCTAACCAATCTGACAATAAGAACAATTAATTGAAAATTTTTACCGAAAATCGGATGTTACATAATTGGTATCAGAGCGAGGTTAGTCTGATGTTTGTCGGTGTCATTATGCTAAAATTGATTACATCCTTGAGTACTGTAATTGTCTGAATATATATTTAGGGTATAACTGTTGAAAGTTATACTAAATTTTGTTTGAATTGTTGTGGTATTGGCAGAATGAGTAATCGTCGAAGGGGTACTAGTAGAGGACGTGGACGAGGACGAGCCGTACCATCTCCAGAGCCTATTCCTCCTCCATCTCCAACAGGTAACCGTAACACCTAATTGTCTAGAATTGAGCGAGGTATAAAGGCAATGACCACGATGTTTACTTAGTTTATGTCACAAATGGCCTCAAATGCACCACCCGTACCACCAGCCCTACCAGCTCCTCCTGCACTAGAACCTGCTCCTCATATGCCTCCTGTTCCTCTAGTGCAGGCCCCACCCATACAACCCGAGGTTCCACAACCAACTCAGCCTCCTATCAAACAGGATCCCTAGGGTTGTTGTAGTTCAGCTTTGTTAATGGAGTTTTGAAAGTTTGATCCTCCTAAGTTTAAGGGGATAAGGATCCTTTAGCTACAGAAAATTGGGTAGAGTCAGTCACGTGGTTGTTTCAATATATGACATGTTCAGAATGGGAGAAAGTAGGCTTGGTAACTTATTTATTAGTGGACGATGCGAAGCATTGGTGGTTGTCCACTAAGACTATTCTAGAGGCTAGACATGTTGAGATCACGTGGGATTCATTTTTGGAGTCTTTTAATAAGCAATATAGTCCATGCACTGCTCAGCAAAAACTGAAGATGAAGTTTATGAACTTGGCTCAAGGTAGCATGTCTGTTGAACAGTATGAGTCTAAGTTTATTACGTTGAGCAGATTTGATACAGAGGTATTACGGAGTGAGCAGCACAACATTTTCAAGTTTATGGAGGGTTTGAGACCATCCATTCGTTCTAAGCTCTATCCGTTAGACATCAGTACCTATGCAGAGGCAGTCCGTAAGGCTCAATTATGTGAGCAGGACTATAAGTTCCATCAGACAGATTTTCGAGCTAAGGGTAAGGCTAAGGATAAGGGGAAGCAGAAATCAGATGATAGAGCCTCGAGTGACCGATTTTCAGTTAAGAAGGGGAGGAGAGATGATTGGACTCCCAGGCCTACAGGGATCAAAATTTTAGAAGACAGATCCCGATCCTCAGTTGCTAGTATCGTGGGCTCACCTAAGAGTTTTACGAAGCCATGTGAGCATTGCGAAAAATTCCACGGTACCCAGCCTTGCCATTTATCGATAGGAGCTTGTTTTGGTTGTGGTGAGTAAGGGCACCTAGTAAAGGATTGTCCTAAAGCTAGACCGAAGGTGCCAAAGCGATCAGAGAAGACAACTCCTACTCAGCGTAAGGCCATGGCTACAGAGAAAGGGAAGAAAGCCGTGACACAGGGTCAGGTAATAGGGAGTCTGCCGATACCACCTCCACCAAAGTGATTAAAGGTAGTATTTATCTTTTTGGTAAAAGTGTCATGGCATTATTTGATTCGGGTTCGACTCATTCTTTTGTATCCTCCATGATTGCTATGCATATGCCTGTTAAACCCGAACCTCTAGGACACTTATTATAGATAAATACACCTTTTAGGGAATCAGAGATGACAGATATTGTATATCAAAACTGTAAGCTACGAGTAGGAGAGAGGGAATCAATAGCTAATTTAATTTTGCTTAATATGTATGGGTTTGATATTATATTAGGCATGGATTGGCTAGCTAAGAACCATGTTATCTTAGATTGTTATGTGAAAACTGTGACCTTCCCTTCTCCCATTAGCTATATTGTAAATTTTGCTAGTACTTAATGTAAGAAATTATTTATTTACCGAATTACCTAAAAGTGAATTTAATGGAATTGTTTAATGTATGAAGGATTTATAGCCTATGTGGTGTATGTAGAACAAACACGTCCAGAGCTTCATGAAATTTTGGTAGTCAGAGAATTCCCTGATGTATTTTCAGAAGATCTTTCAGGGCTTCCACCAGATAGGGAAATTGAGTTTACGATAGGTTTGGTGCCAGGGACAGAACTTATTTTCAGATCTCCCTATCGAATGGCAATTGTGGAGCTCAAGGAACTTAAAAAGCAGCTTCAGAAGTTACTAGATAAGGGGTTTATACGACCCAGCGTATCCCCGTGGGGTGCTCTTGTGTTATTTGTCCGGGAGAAAGATGGTAGTTTAAGGCTGTGTATCGACTACCGATGGTTGAATAGGGTGACTATTAAAAATAAGTATCCTCTTTCCAGGATCGATGATCTTTTTGATCAGTTTCAGGGAGCACAGGTCTTTTCCAAGATAGACTTGAGATCAGGATATCATCAACTAAAGATCCGGAGTGAGGATGTCCCTAAGACGGCATTTAGGACTCGATACGGTCATTATGAATTTCTGGTTATGCCGTTCGGTCTCACTAATGCCCCTGCAGCATTTATGAATTTAATGAATGATGTATTCAAGCAATATTTGGATCAGTTTGTGATTGTTTTATTGATGATATTTTGGTATACTCCAGATCCAGGGAAGAGCATGAGTAGCATCTGCGAATTGTTTTACAGACCCTCAGGGAAAGAAATTTATATGCTAAGCTGAGTAAGTGTGATTTCTAGCTGGACCAAATTTCTTTCTTAGGGCATATTGTCAGTAAGGATGGGATTTTGGTTAACCCAGCTAAGATTGAGGCTGTGATGCAATGGGAGAGGCCGAAGACAGTGACTGAGATCAAAAGTTTCCTAGGTCTAGTCGGTTACTATCGGAGGTTCGTTGAGGGTTTTTCCAGATTGGTTGCTCCATTGATGCGTTTAACGCACAAAGATGTAAGGTTTGAGTGGAATGATGCCTGCGAATGCAGTTTTCAAGAGCTTAAGTGCAGGCTAACTACTGCACCCGTTCTCACCATTCCTGATGGTTAAGGGGTTTCTACGTATACAGTGATGCCTCCGCACAGAGATTGGGTTGTGTGTTGATGCAAAATGGTAAAGTTATTGCTTATGGTTCCCACCAGTTAAAAGACCATGAGAAGAACTATTCGATGCACGATATGGAGTTGGCCCCAGTTGTATTTGCATTAAAGATTTGGTGGCACTATTTGTATGGACAAAAGTTTCATGTATTTACAGATCATAAGAGCCTAAAATATCTCTTCTCACAGCGGGAACTTAATATGAGACAACGGAGGTGGCTCGAGCTTCTGAAAGATTATGATTGTGATATCCTGTACCACCTGAGAAAGGCCAATGTGGTGGCAGATGCTTTGAGCATGAAGCATATGGGAATGGTGTGTTCTATGATGGTCCAAGAGTATGAGTTGCTGGAGCAATTTGCAAGCCTTAGTTTAAATGTCACACCTTCTGAGCATTATGGTATAGTTGCTAGTTTAATGATTGAGCCAGAATTGATTAGTAGAATCAAAGTTGCTCAGGAGCAGGATACTCGGTGTATTGAAGCAGCTAGTCAAGCTCAGACAGGTGAGTTATCAGATTTTGTTAGTGGCAGTGATGGTATCTTGAGGTTTAAAGGTTGAATATGTGTTCCCGATGATAAGGAGCTGAAGAAGTTGATTTTGACAGAAGCTCACTCCACTAGATACACTTTGTATCCGGGTAACACAAAAATGTATCATAATCTACGCAAAGTAGCAGAGTTTGTGGTAAAATGTCTTACATGCTAGTAGGTTAAGGTAGAGCATCAGCGACCAACCGGTTTGTTACAGCCTCTGCCTATACCTATGTTGAAATGGGAACACGTCACTATGGATTTTATTATGGGATTACCTTGGACCAGACGGAGTCATGACAGTATATGGGTGATAATTGATCGGTTGACTAAGTCTGCCCACTTCTTGCCTATCAAGTCTACAAATTCACTCAGTGCTTTGGCGGATCTATATGTTAAGGAGATCGTAAGGTTGCACGGTGTTCTAGTGAGCATTACATCGGATAGGGATTCCAGGTTTACTTCTCATTTTTGGGAACAATTCCAAAAAGCTTTGGGATCTCAGTTGAATTTTAGCACGGCTTTCCATCCGTAGACTGATGGTCAATCCGAGCATATCATCCAAAGGCTCGAGGATATGTTGAGAGCCTGTGCTTTGCATTTTAAAGGCTCTTGGGACGATCATCTGTCATTAGCTGAATTTTCCTACAATAATAGTTATCAGGCAAATATTGGGATGGCACCGTATGAAGCTTTGTATGGTAGAAGGTGCCGATCACCGATAGGCTGGGAAGAAGTGGGAGAACGAAAGTTGTTGGCTCCAGATTTAGTCGAGCAGGCTTTTGAGGATGTTAAGTTGATCTGTCAGAGACTTAAGACAGCTTAGAGCCGAAAAAAAAGTTATGCGGATCAGAGGCGTAGACCACTAGAATTTACTGTGGGTGATTCAGTGTTCTTAAAAGTTTCCCCCATCAAAAGGCATTATGAGGTTTGGTAATAAGGGTAAATTGAGTCCTCGTTATATCGGGCCATTTGAGATTTTGGACCATGTGGGAGACGTGGCATACAAGTTAGCTTTACTACCACAATTAGCTGGAGTGCACAATGTCTTCCATGTATCGATGCTCAGGAGATATCATCCGGATTCATCTCATGTCATTGAATATGAACCTTTGGAGATTCGGGAGGACATGAGTTATGTAGAGAAGCCTATCTGGATTCTTGATAGAAAAGAGAGAGTGTTACGGTCCAAAACAATTCCATTGGTTAAAGTTCTCTGGCAGTACCATACTATAGAGGAAGCGACATGGGACCTAGAGAGCTTGATGAGAGAAAGATATCCGGAGTTGTTCGAGTAATTGGCCGATTCAAATTTGGAGGACCAAATTTTCTAAAGGTGGGGAGGATGTGAAATCCCTAATTTTTTTATTTTCCATACACCTACTTAATCTGATAAAGTTAGAATATTAAGTTTATTCGTTACAATTTATTCGTATGAATTTCGTAGGTGTCAGGGAAATGGCTAAGTGGGCCCCACAGCATAAGCTATAATCTGAATGAGTTCGGAAGTGCCAAAATATGAAAGTTGGATTTGAAATACTTAAAAGGTAAGAAGACTATTCCTTGAAATAGTATTGGAATAGAATTGGAATTTATGAAATTGTAAAGGAGTATTTAAGTCATTTTACATGAGACCTTGGTCAAATTTTATATTGAGTCAATAATTGACTTAATTTGACTAGAATAAAAATAATCTACAAAAAATATAACTAACAAATCTGAAATTGAAAATAAATACTAAAGTATTAAGTGACTAAATTAGAAATAGGTAGAAATTAAAGGGGAATTTGTAATTTTAAAAATATTGGATAGATTTTTTGTGAAATCCCCAATTTTCTGTAATTTTCCATGCTTGTACAGTTTTCCAACTTGAATTAATGGAATAAAGATGAATTTCTGAAATTTTAAATGATGTATGGAATATGTATGAAAATGAAGAGAATTGAAAGTAAAATTATCAAAGAAATAAGGTGATATCAGGAAAATAAATGGAAGATGAGACAAGAAATTAAATCAGAAATTTCATTGGTAGTTAAATGGATAAGTCATGGGAAGAAAAGAGAAGAGGATTAATTGATGATCAAATGAGTCAAATGGTCAAAAGGGGGACTTAATGGCTGAGAGGAGCATGCATTAAAGGGGGCATTAAATGCCATAGCATGACTCATCATCATCATCTCTTGCACCCCACGGTACCAGCCCATCTCCCTCTCCCTCTCGTTGCTTCCAATTTTCTCTTAAGTGTCCAAGCTTCTCACCTTGACAAACCCCTTATCTAACCATCGATTCATCTAGCTCGTTGAATGAAAAACTATCCTTTTCGATAGCCTAACCTATACCTTTAATATGAGACAGTGAATCCAAGTGAGTAAAGAGATCTAGAAATCCAAAGATTTGGTGAATTGCAAAGGTAAGCAAATTACAAGGTTTTATGTTGATATTTTGATGGTTTGGGATTGTATGAAGTTGATATAGTAGGTTTATTGAGGTTTAAATTGATTTGATGTTACAGCTTTGAAGGAGTGAAAGCTAGGGTTACGTGCCAAGTGATTTCGCGTTTCCGAAGGAATTAAGGTAAGGAAGTTATGTAACGGACGTAGGGTGACTATGTCCGCATGTTTTATCATGTTTTGATGTGATTTGGAGAGAAGTACCAGCTGTTTCTTTGTAGGAAAATGACATTTTCGGACTTGTTTCCTAGTACCAATTAGGTTAGGAGCAGCCGACTGCCTTAAGTAGCAGTCGACTGCCTAGAGACATCTAAAATGCCGTTTTTCGAAAACCGACTCAAACCAATCGACTGCCATGGGAGCCAGTCGACTGTCATTTTCCAGAAACCATTCTGTTTCAAACCAGTCAACTGCCTGGGGGAGCCAGTCGACTGCTATTTGTCCAGAAGCATTCTGTCTTAAAACCAGCCGACTGCCAAGGGGGCCAGTCGACTGCTAATTCTCGGGAAACATTCTATTTCAAAACCGGTCGACTGCCATTTGGGACCAGTCGACTGCCCTATTTGTATCTTGAAAAATATAATAATTGAATTTCAAAAAGGGAAAGAAATTCAATAAGGCAAAACATGGGGTTGCAGTCGACTGCTATATATGACCAGTCGACTGCCTATTTGAAAGAAAGGTTTTGAGAACCTGTTTTAAGAAAGGATATTCATACTTGTTTAAAACCTATATGAACAAGGTTTTGGAGACTATGAATCTCTCAAAAGAGCATGCACATTATTTGTTACTTGTATTTGACTGAGGAGCTCTAGTCCAGCCCTCAGACCCGCAGTACGGCACCTGACTAGTGAAACTGTGGGCTATAAACAATGGCCATGAGTCTTTTATTTGATTCGGCTTTGGGGAGGATCCCTGGCCCATACGTGGGTACGCCATTTATTTGATATCTGTCAGGATTATCCCTTATGGGATATATTTGCGGTATCCTCATGAGATCCTCATATTGGATTATCCCTTATGGGATATATTTGCTGTATCCATTATCTCTATGGATTATCCCTTACGGGATATAATTGCTGTATCCATGATGAGAAATTACTTGGTGCATGAATATGTTGGATATAAATTGTCTCCCATCTATTTGAAAATATTTGTACTTGCCTACTTGATTTCACGTGATTTGAGATCCGTGGAAATATTTGAATGCATGATTTACTTGTATTTTGTTTTTGCAAAAGAAACATACGAAATATGCTTTATAATGATTTTACATGACATTATAGAGCTAAGCAGGAAAACTGCATATAGTGATATAGTACGCTCTTTTACATAAGTTTCTTACTGAGCGTAAACTCACTCTTTTACAATTATTTTTCATACAGATTACTTGAAGTAATTCCGCTCCGTATAGAGGAGCATCTTTTGGAATTTTTGAGATACCTTCGAGGCACGCTTCCTACTTATCCTTTGAAGGTATATTTAGTCGGCCGTTACTTCGGCTAATGTACAGTACAATACTACAGTTTTGTATATGTTGGGGATTAGGGTGTATGAATATTTGAGATCCTGATGTATATGGCACATGTTTATAAATGAAAAATTTTTATGCATGTGAAAATGAATATTATACTCTGATAGAAATGCCTAAAGCATAAGACTAAGGGAGATTGACATCGGATAAACTAGTCGATTTATTTGTTATTTGAAGTAAATTAGTTGCTATTTGGTTAGTGACGAGGACGTCACATTTTTATTGAATAAACTAATATAAAATAAGACTTGTTGACCCATTTACTCATCTTCTCCTAACCGACTGCTCTGTTTTGTTATTTCTCCATTTCCACGCCAACTTCCTCACAAATATACCTTGTGAAACCATACTTGTTCTTCACCAAATCAAGAACCTCATTTAACAAAAGTTGTTCTACACTTCAAGGGCTGTTGATAGCTGGTCTTATTGAGGGCTGAAACCGAAAGAAAAAGGGGAATTTACTGCTGCAATTTCAGTTTTTATGGGTAAGAAAGAAAGATGTTGTTTTTATTAAGTTTGTTCACGGTTTGGTTATTGATTTAAGTGTGAATGATATATTTATAGTCTTAATTTTACATGGAACTAAGTGTGTGAAGTGAAGAGGATTTTGGCCAAAAGAGGGTTCATGATGAACCAACGTGAATGGCATGTTTGAGAGGAGGGAAAATTGATGTTATGAGAGGATGAGTTAGCCATGACTTGGAATTAAACAAAACAATGAGTTTGACAAATTGGGTAGGTTCGGTCAAGCTAGGAATGGAGGGAATATGGTGGAATTTTGATGTAAGGAAATTGTGGAATTAATGTTGATATAGATTAAATAGAAATATAGAATTAAAGTTGGAAAATGGTTAAGGAGAACATGAGGAATGCTCACGGTTTGGGAGGAGGGGACTTAGAATTCCATTGATTGTATAAGATTTATGGTTATAAGAATATTTAAAATAATGCATGAAGCCTATAAAGAAAATTAGAATGGAAATATATATATATATATATATTGAGGAATGAAGGGAAGTAATTAGCCAAGCTTCCATTGATATGCTTCATGCTACTTTTTCTAAGGTTTATAGTTAAACATAAAGTATAATTTAAAGGAATTAATATTATTTTTGCAGCTTTCAATCCAAAGGAATAAAGTTACAGAAGTGGTGCAATTGGATTCCATACAACACAGTAAATAAGGTAAGGAATATATATGGAGGTTGTTAGGAAGATACTGTGCTTGCATGGGAAATTGGTGGATTTGAAAATTATATATTGTGAATTTTATGCAAGGGGTTAGGATAGACTTAATCGTCATTCCATCGTAATTATAGAAAAATTCCTTCCTTAAATTTACCACTTAAATATGTTTAAATTTAAAGTTTATGGCAAGTGGAATATGTTCTAAAGATTATTTCAATTATTTTAGAACATATATTTGATTTTATTGATTTTCCTTTGTAAAGAATATTTACTTCTATTATTATGATTTGATTGAAAATCATTTATTAAATAATTATTTTTAGTTATTGATTTTACCGATATTTGAATTTAATTGAATTTTGAGATTGTTGCTCTGTGATGACCATGCATTTACCGATACCGAATTACATGTTATTGACTGTGAGACATTTGGGCAAGTTCGTAGTCCCACAGTTGTCATATGCCCAATGTACACTGTGGATCATTAAGCAATGGCCATTGTTATCGATAGGAACAGCTTAGGGATGGATTCCTGGCCCAACTTAGAGACACTTAATTCCTATACCGACTACCGAAACTGTTTATGCATGAGTCTCTTGGGTGTTGACTGTCTCTACCGACTGATATGAATTACTGATTTACCAACTTACAGTTACCGATTTATTTATTGAATTAATTAATTCTGTTGAATTACCAAAATTAAGTATATTATATAATTTTAAATTTCATATAGTAACATAGTATTACACTTCTATATATATCTCCTACTGAGCGTAAACTCACCCCTTAAATCTCATCCCAGAATATTTGCAGTGACCTTCCGCTCATACGAGAGGAGCACGATTTTTGGACCCTACAGTATTTCCTTTGAGACTGGTTGTTTATCCAGTGAAGGTATATTGTATTTTCTATATATCTCTTACTTGTCTGGTACAGTACTTATTATGTTATGAAGGCTAAGGGGATGTAAACTAAAAAGAAAGAAATTTTGTACATGTGTCTAGAGACCTGCACTTTTACATAAGGATATATCGAATGTCCAAATTTTTGTGGACTTAATTATATGAAATTATTTGGTATTTAAATTGCATTGGAATCATGTGAAAATTGTGGTTTTCAGCTGGTATATAAATTGTGTTTGAAGTGTAGGGGGTTAGGATATTTACAGCAATTATGCTGCCAAAATTTTTTCAGAAATTTTCTAAAATATTATAAAATATTCTATGTACATAATCGAGTGAAATGAAATAAGGAATTGACATCAACAAACAGCCTAACCAATCCGAAAATAAGAACAATTAATTGAATATTTTTACCGAAAATCGGATGTTATAATTAATCCCTTGACTATTTGCTATTTGACCATTCATTCTTCCATTCATCAACCACATGTCATTTTAATTACTATAAAAATCTGACATTTAATCTTTTCTCATACTTCAATTATTCTTACAATATCAAAATTAATTTCTTGACCATTTGACTATAAATTTCATTATTACTTCCATGTTCCATACATCATTCATACTTCATAGTTCTTATATTTATTTAATTCCTTTCAGCTGGAATACTTTACAAACGTGAGGAAATTACCGGGAATTGGGGATTTCACATCGTCTCAATGGAAGATCATGATATGTGTAGACACCTTATTTTGTTCGGAGTCTTAATTTATAAAAATAATTAATTAGATTGGGTGACATTGTATTTTAATTTAACAATTTAGAATTAGGCTAGAATTAAATTAGAATGTTTAGATTTAGAATTAACATTAATTAGTAAATTAAAATTAAAATAAGATTTAGGAATGATAATAGAAAAAAAAGATAAGAAAGGAAAATAAAATTAATTTTAGGGTAGGATAATTAGATTTTTTATGATAATTATTTAGAATAATATTAAATTTGATAGAGTTAGATTAAGACTAACATAAGAATTAAATAGATAAGATATTAAAAATAAGAGATAATTAATAGAATAAGTTTAGTTGTATTAGGACTCTTAACAAATTTATAACTATAAAAAGGGGTTAAACCCCATACTTAAAAAGGTGGAGCAATTTATAAACGGATACACGAAAGGAGCAGATACAGAAAAGCAAAGGAGGAGGCCCTCGGTTTTTCTACTATTCCATAAGCTTCCTTTGCCTCGCCACTTCCCGCCCCCTTTTTAGCCAAATCGTTAGCTTCTGCCACCTTCACATGAGCTACACAGCCTTGCTCGGCTCGGTTCTACCTCATCACTGTGCAAGCATCGCGCTTGCTCTAGTAAATTTCCACCTATTGGCCGCCTTGTTTCACCACTTCTCCACTGCTTGTTGCGGTTTGGTACCCCAGCACTGCTCCAGTTCCCCTGTTCTGCAGTCTTTTTCTTTGTTCTGCTTTGCCGTTGAATTCGGTTATTGTCGTTACTGCTAGGAGGTCCAGTTGTTACCAGTGCTGTGAAGACTGCCAGTTAATGCTGTGTTGTCTTAGCCTTGCTTGGCTATTGTGGTCCTTTGCTGCCGGGAGTCACTTCGCCATTGAAGCTACATTGTTGATGGCTGCTGGAATTAGTTGTAACATGGAACAGGAGATGAAAATAAGCAAAGGTAGTAACGTGGGAAATCCAAGCAACTTCAACATGGCCAACAATCCAAGTCCGTCGTCTGCTCTATCTTGTTACTCTGCATTAGCCTACTCAAAAATCAAGTCAATGTTGTGTTTTCAAGTACGACAACTCAAGCAAAGTTGAGCTTTCCATCCATTAAGAACCTGATTTGCTAGAAAATTAGTAAGCTTCCCCTCTCTACTTATTTGTAGTTTCATTTGTCTATTACTTTATTAATGATTAGCTTATCTATATGTCAGTAGCTACCAATACACATATAATGTATCTAAAAAAAAGAATAAAGTAAAGAAGAAATATAAACATAGTTATGAATGATGAAAATAAAAAATGTGCTAGTAAGACAATAAAAATAAAGATAAAACAAAAAATAAAAATAATAAACAATGAAAACATAAATAAATTAATAATTCCGATTATGGAATCCTTGAAGCGATTGCGAACGAGTAACACTCAAGAAATTCCTAAGTGAGAGAATCCTTCTAAGTTTATCCAAAACGATGGAAGATTTAGAAGGTATTTTCAAAATAAATAAATAATGCATAAAGATAATAACACAACAATAATAAAATTTATTTTCTAATAAAATAATATAAAGTAATAATAATAATAAATATAAATAAATAATAAAATAAAAATTTCGATGATAGAATCTTTGAGGCGATTGCGAATGAGTAACACTCAAGGAATTCTTAAGTGAGAGAATTCTTCTAAGTTTATCCAGAATGATGAAAAATTTGGAAGATATTTTCAATATCCAATATTTAAATTTTAATAAAAATAAAAAATAATGAATAAGAAATAATTATAAAAAAAATCAAAGAACAAAAGAAAATAAAATAGACTAAGAAATAATAAAAGTATAAATAATATAAATAATTTCGATGATGGAATCCTCAAGGTAATTGCGAATGAGTAACACTTGAAGAATTCCTAGGTAAGAGGGTTCTTCTAAGTTTATCCAGAATGATGAAAAATTTAGGAGATATTCTCAATATTAAATACCAAAATCCTAAAAATATTAATAAATAATATATAAAAAAATAATATTTAAAATAAATAAATAAATAAAAGTAATAAAAATAATTAAATAAAAATAATAATAAAATTCTAAAATACTTCCGACGACGGAGCCTCTTCAAGGGAGTCGAATGGTACCTCTTGATTACTCTTGAGGTGAGAAGATTTTTTAAGAGTTCATCCAGAATGATGCAGGATTCTTAAAAGAATTTTCAATATTTAAACAATAAAATATAAAGACCACATAATTAAGACTAAGTTAAAACAGCACAAGATTAAAATGGTACCAATATTGGGCATGGTAGGAGTGCTATAACCTTCCCTACACGTAAATGAACTCCCGAACCCAAAACTTAAGATATAGACCAGTCCTTAGAGTCCATTAGATGGCCAATCACACCTTAGTTAAAAAAGATTGGTGGTGACTCCATTTGTTTAATGTCTAGCGTCTTAGCCCTAGGAAACGTTATGACAATATGGTGGCCGAAAGTTCGTCGGTTGAGGAGGATTCAGAAACTTTTGAGCTTCCTAGAGACGAACTGACCCAAAAGGAAAAAGGAGACAAAGACATTAATGCTTCAGTTAAATAGGGAGATAGGGATATCATGTTGGATGCTTTGGCGACTAAGTTAGTGTAACACCCCGTTACCACATTTTTCACGTATTTCTATACAACTTTACCGGTTGGGCTGTCTGCGATGCCATTAACATTCCATAGTGATAGTGATAAATGATAAGCAATTATGTAACAAATACAGAATATGAAATTCTTTTCATTATTCCTTA
The DNA here is from genome assembly GCA_032173925.1 of Heritiera fomes. NCBI lineage: Eukaryota > Viridiplantae > Streptophyta > Magnoliopsida > Malvales > Malvaceae > Heritiera > Heritiera fomes. Next base: position 24,244,476 of record JAPDPM010000002.1, on the reverse strand, counting down.
TATCTGACATCTCCTATTGTCTTTATTTTAATAAAGTAGTACTATATACCTATGTCTGAAATGTAAAAGAGAAGAGACTGTACCTGTCATGTTTCACATACTTTGCCCCAGCGCTTTATATGTAGCTATATCCATCTTGGAGCTAATTTTCTAACTCCGTGTCTTTTATCTGTGGAGTTAAAATAAAGGGATGAGTGAACTACGCGCTCAGTAAAGGAGACATATGCTGCTTTATGAAACCAAAACTATGTGCCACCAAGTATTTATTTTTCCTAAAATCATATCGAATAGGAAAACAGTGAATATAGTAAACAACACTCTCAAGACACCATTCAAATCACTGGTTAACAGTTTACTTTAATATGTAGTAAATAGTAAATAGGATTTAGTAAATCCTCTCAGTAAATAGAAATCAATAAGTTGAGACTAAGCATCACCCTACAATTAAATCATGCTATCATCGTTCCCCCTCCCCCTTGCGAGAACGAAAATTTTCTGCTATTGGGGTGCACCCGTAGGCCATCACCCCTCACGGCTATCTCTGCTAGATCTATGGCCATAATCTATAGGTGGTCCTCGGGTCCACTTGCCAGGTGATCTCGAGACCGCTGATGACTTAGCGGGTCCATCAGCCTCATAACTCAAAATGCATGAAACTAGGGGCCTAAAGTCTCAAAATCAAATTATATCTCATGAAAAACTTTAAGGAATTATTTCATAATTTCATCATTTTTCTCAAAATGATTTTCTTTCCAAAAAAGTTTTAAAAACAGCCCGCAATCTCACTGAATTCCGTGTGAGAAAGGCACGGGTTAGACTGACTTGCCATGGCTAGTTCGCCCATGGTCAACTCGCCCATTGGTCAACTCGCCCAAAAAGGTTTTATATTTTCTTATTTTCAAAGATATTAAAATTTACTCATTTTTTTTCATTGAGAAAATGTAAATTGGATTCTGTTCGCCATGGTCAGCTCGCCCATCATGGCTCGCCCATGGCAGTTCGCCTAGTGCAGTGAGCTAGTGTTCGCCCGCCAACATTTTCATCTAAAAACAAGTTAAACTAGCTTGCCTTTACCGGCTCGCCCATGTTCGTTTTCCCATTTTGGCGTTGCCACAATCAGTTCGCCCATTAGGTGGTTCCCATAGTCAACTCGCCCAATGAGGCATTACCATGGTCAACTAGCCCAATGAGGTCAACTTGCCTTTTAGTAAAAACATAGTTTATTTTTCTATTTACACAAAATTTGCTCATTTTTCGTTGAGAAAATGCAAACTGAAATTTGTTCGCCAATGTCAGTTCGCCCGCCAACCCTTGCTTTTAAAAACAACAAGTAAAACTAGCTCGCCCTCAGTGGCTCGCCCACAACTTTCTTAACAAAGAGGTCGCCTGCCCCAAAACATTAGAAAAGGGTTCGCCTGTCTGTGGCTCGCTCGAATTTCTATTAAAACAAAGTCACTCGCCGAAGGTCTTATAAAGAGTTCACCCCAAAATAACATAAAAAAGGTTGTTTGCCCAACCATCAGAAAAAGGAGGGCTCGCCCGCCCTGTACCAGTTCGCCCAATCAAAACATAGGGCTTGGCTTTAAGCTCGCCCAAATCAGAATATAATTTATCAAACCAATGCATGTCATAAAACAAAACAATTTCTCGATATTTTCATAATATTTACTCCACAGGACATGCATTCACTTCACACACATCTCCCTTACCTGGTCTCACGAAGCCTTGCTTCCTGATCGCCTTCTCGATCGCTTTTACCGAATCCATAATTCCCGGCTGCAAAATAAAATAATTTATTTAAAAAATATTAATAATTTCCTTTTTATATATTTCCAACACTTTTGGCGAGATTGAGATAAATCAACTAGCTCACCCACAAAAATCCTATTACTCACCCAACAGAGCTCTTACTAGCTCGCCCAACCGAGCTCGCCATTCATCAAATGGCTTACACATGGGAGCTCACTCACCATTACTCGCCATTCCATATTGGCTTATTCGTGGGAGTTCACCCACAACCAACTCACCACGCCTCTATTAGCTTAAATGTGGGAGTTCTCCCACTATCAACTCGCCATTGCCTTGGTTTAAACTAACATGTGGCGACCTCGCCACTACCACATTCCATGACTTAGCTCGCCCATGATGGCTGAGGTCGCCCATTATCATTTTATACTTCATCTATTTCAAGCTATGAATTTATTCTATTTCTACGATCTAACAAGAATCAATCAAAAGCAAGACCATACTCATGCTTGGAATCATAGAAATATATCATTTAATCTCAAGAAACCATTAAATCTCACCTGAATCAACTACACATCCAGAACAGAACACTTTCTGTTTCATGTTAGCCTTACTTTGCCTATTCCTTTAGCTCATCAAACTATGGAGGAAAGGTTTTGCAAGCAGGTTTTCTTATTTAGCTAACATAAGGATGAAGCTTAGTAAATCAAGCATGGTGGAAATGTATGGAATCAGAACAGAAACTGGCAGTTGCATAGTTTTCGTGAAGAAGATGAAGTTTGCTAAGCCGGTTTTCCTCAAATGTTTCTTCTTATATAGCCATGCTAATCCAATCAGAACTCATCACCTGGCCTTTATTCTGCTTCTTCCATCATTTTACGTATTATCATGCATTAAAAATCGAAGAAAAATTGTAGCAAAAGGGAATAGCTATGGGAAGCTATTTTCTACACGTTTTGACTTACTTCACTTTACCATTAATTGTCTAAACCAATTTGTACAGAAGAAGTAAATGGCGTGAAGTCCATAGCCTCTTTTCTTGACTTAGTGCACCTTTGTCTTATTCTTCAACCAATAAGGTTAATTCCTTTATTGACTTTAGCAGCCTTTCTTAATTTTCTTCAGCTATGTGGCGTACAAAGTCAATCTTGGCTGTACTGTTCTGATTTATTATTTCTAGATTGCCAGCTTTTATTTCCATTTTGTCCGTGCTGATTCCAATTCGCCTAGTCAACTTGAGGCATCAGCTCGCCAACACAATTTCAATTCGCCAACCTTTCATCTCGCCAGTATTCTTATGCTTGCAAATATTCAAGCTCGCCTCTGCTTGCACATGGTTATCACCACTTTGTCTTGTTGCCAACTTAATAATTGGCCATTACGAAATGATTTCCTTTTCTTAGTGATCACATAGAGGTTTGGCGATTTTAGCAATTGTTACATTGTTGGTGATCACCATGTATTGCTCTACTCGCCCACTTGCTATCATATAACTCACTCAATCCATATGGGCGATCACAAGTCCTCGCCCCATTCGGGCGATCACCAGGTATGGCTCAACTCGCCAACTTTGCTCTGATTCACGCCACACGTTGGCGAACTCACCTATTCACCAGTATGGCTGTTAGATACAACTAGTCATCCTCCATTAGCGATCACCCTTGTTCGCCCATTGGCGAGCTCTTCCATTGTAGTACTCGCCCATAGTGTTTCACCAAAATTGCTCCTTTTACATCTCAAGTTAAGGAGCTTTTCACCCAAATGGAAATCAATATTCATTATTTATTTAATTTCCATTATCAATTTTATGAAATTAGGATCTAGAATCAGGTCTTACAGTTAGAATCACGATATGAATCAGAGGTGTGGAGAAATGTAGTAACATTAGAAGAAGAAGAACAGGTTGGCAAGATCAATAATGGCATGGTTGCTTCTTGGGAACTAAAGTTACTTGGGAGACCACAAAAAGAAGCAGGAAGCATCAATGATGATCATATCATGAGGCAAATTGGCGATATGGATTTAGATTTGGAAGAGTTGGATCGAGGGGATGTCAATTTGCCTAATAGGCTGCATGGTACAGTGGATTCCAAAGATAATGGGCCTGGAATATATTTGGTGAGATGTGTTACTCCCTTGGATACGGAAAGAAGTGATAACTCGGGTGATCAAGACCAAAATACAATGTTAAAAGGCCCAGTCGATAGAGTGGTTAGCAATAGAAAGTACAAAAGTAAACTCACTGAGATGATTAGTAAAAGAAAGAAAACCAACTCTGCAATGAGAAAGAGGAGAAATCTCATAAGAGAAATTAAAGAAATTCTAGATGGGGCAAATGCTGATAAGTATGTGCAATCTGATAATTTTGTATCTGATTCAGACATTGAACATCGAAATGCTATGATAGCTAGAGAAGCTGAAGCAACATGGGAAGTAAGTTCATTGCTAGGGATAAGATTTGATTGTGATAAAGTGCAAATGATTAATATTCTCAAGCAAATGGAGAAGGACAATAGAAAAGGGATAGGCCTTAGCCTTTGAAGGCTTCAGTGTGTAGGGGTATTGCCACTAGTCAAATGAAGATTGCAACTTGGAATATGAGGGGTTTAGGTAGGATAGAGAAGGAACGAGCAGTGAGGAAGTTAGTTCAAAAGCAAAAGTTAGACATGTTTTTCCTGCAAGAAACCAAGCTTCAAATGGTGGATTGTAGGATTCTTAGGTTTGTTGGTGGGAGACACTTTGCAAAGATGGAAGTAGTGGAAGTAGTGGGGTTATTTGGAGGCTTGATTACCATTTGGACAGAGGATTTCTTCGCATTGTGTTAGCTTTAAATTGCCATATATATTTTGAAATGACAAAAACTTAAGTAAGTTTTAATGCTTTAATTCATATTGTAAATTTGCCTTATCACACATGATTTTCTCAATACATTTCAAGTGATCATATCAAACATTAAGACCATGATTTAATGATGCATACTCTCATTGGTCTTAATTCTTTATAAATGTTTTGAATATTTTAGAAAATCACTTAATGAATTTTTGGACAATGTTTTCATCAAAGAAAGTCAAGAAAAACTCCCACAAAAGTGCCAATACGTTTTGGGTTGAATTAGGATCAAAGACCACATCATTTCTAACCCAAAAGTGCAGGAAAAATGCCATCTGGAAGAAAAGGATCGATCCCCTATGGAAAGGGATCGATCCCTTTTTGGCAGAATGCCCCGGAAGCAAGAAAATGAAGCATGGGATCGATCCCCTAAGGAAAGGGATCGATCCCTTTGTGCCAGAAAGCCCCCAACGGCTAGTTTCTGTGAGACATAACGGCTAGTTTCTGTTTTGGCTCCAACCAACGTCCACAAACCATCCAAGGGACTATAAATAGAGGCCTAGAAGCTAAAGGAAGGAAGAGGAACTACTAAGCAACTCCAAAACACATATTCCTCAAATCCTCAAGCCTCAAACAACAAATCAAGAGCTACAAGTCTTCATCTTCCATCATTCACTTATCTCTTGTATTGTTTAGCACAAATCTTGTATAGGCTTTTACTTGTGCCTAATTTCTGTAATCATTTACCTACTTAGAGGTCTTCTTTGATTACATCTCTTGTAAACCAAAATCATTCCTTGTAAAAGGGAGGTTTCTCTTTAGCCTAAGAAAAAGAGAGAGGTTACTCTTTAGCCTAAGAAAAAGAGGGAGTGTAACAAATTCAAGATAATGGATTTGGAGAAAATCCTTGGGAGCGTCTCAAGGTAGAGGACGTAGGCAAGGTTGCCGAACCTCTATAAATCGCTTGTGTACATTTCTCTTTCCCTACTCTCTTTAATTACTTGCAATTATATTTGTGCTTATTGTATTGAATTTGGATTGCATGATTGAATAGCCTAGAGAACTTAGAAAATATCAATATAGGCTAGAGAATTTAGAGAAACCGAAAAACGAGCTTAAGGGTAGTTAAAAACCGATTCACCCCCCCTCTCGGTATAGCCTATAAGAGCCAACACATTGGAATCAAAATTCTTATCACATAGATTCATTCTACTTATTGGAGAGATAAAGGCTATGAAATTTAAATGCGGTTTTGGGAATGTATATGCTTCGAATGATGATCAAGATAGGATGGCTTTGTGGGAAGAGCTTGAGGGGATCATCAATAGTGTTGATATTCCATGGTGTTTAGGGGTCGATTTTAATGTCGTTAGATATCCTGAGGAGAAAATTGGTAGGCATTTCAATCAAGGTGCTATGGGTCAGTTTTCGTCATTCATTAATAATACAGGTTTGATGGAGTTACCACTTATAGGGGGAAAGTTCACGTGGTGCAGTAATAGAGAGGATCCCATTTTTTGTAGGCTGGACAGATTTCTACTCTCCGTTGTTATTTTAGATAAATGGCTATGTCTAACATAGTTTGTTTTCCCTAGATCCCTTTCAGATCACAATCCAGTCGTTGTGATGTTTAATGATACTAATTGAGGCCCAAAGCCTTTCAAGTTTTTTAATCATTGGATTGATGATAAAGGTTTTCAGAGCATATCTAAGGCATTCTGGGAGTCCTGCAATGATTCTAATTCTAATTCGGTTGACTTGTGGACCAAAATGTGGAGATTCAAGTCTCCAATCAAGAGGTCGCATAAGGAGGTGGTGAAGGATTCCCTCGGTATCCCTCAGTTAGAAGGTGAAATTCGGAAACTAGAGCTTGAAATGCAAAGAAATTAGAATAGGAAAGATTTGGGGCAAGAAATAATGTCTAAAAAGGCTAAGTTGTGGGATTTGTATCGGGTTGAGGAGAGAGCTTGGAAACAAAAATCTAGAGTTCGATGGCTCGAGAAGGGTGACAGGATACGAAGTTCTTCCAATTGATTGCGTCTACAAGGAAAAGAGCTAACACGATTGGGAACCTTCTTGTTAATGGGGAAGTAATTCAAGAACAAGAGGCGATTAAAGAAGCAATGGCATTCCATTTTGAAGAACACTATAAGAAACATCAAGTCATTAAAGTAATGGAGATGGACTGTAATTTCAAGGTTCTAAAAGAATAAGGCTCAGCATTTTTAGAGAGTCCTTTCATGGAAGAAGAAGTGTGGGAGGCGATAAAAGATTGTGATGGGAATAAGGCTCCAGGTCCTGATGGTTTTAATATGAATTTTATCAAAAATCAATGGAGATTTATTAAAGGTGATGTGATGAATGTTTTGACAGATTTTTACAACTCTCACTCTTTTGACAGGAGATTAAATTGCTCATTTATTACCTTAATCCAAAAGTGCCAAAATCCTATAGGAATTAATGAGTTCAGACCAATCAGTCTGGTGGGGGTGTATTTATAAAATTATAGCCAAGATTTTAGCAAATAGGTTGAGATTAGTGCTGGGGGAAATTGTGGGTAGTAACCAATTTGCATTTGTTAGAGGGAGGCATATTCTCGACTGTTCATTGGTGGCTAATGAAGTTATTGATAGGAGAAAGAAATCCGGACTGAGTGGTTTGGTTTTGACAGTGGATTTTGAAAAGGCATATGACAGCTTGGATTGGTGCTTCTTGGATATGGTAATGGAGAAAATGGGGTTTGGAAGGAGGTGGAGAAAATGGATACATGCATGCATTGGATTCGCTTCACTTTCTGTCTTGGTTAATGGCACGCCTACTAGACAATTCAGCATGGAAGGAGGAGTTCACCAAGGTTGTCCTTTATCTCCATATTTGTTTAACCTGGTGGCTGAGGCATTGAGTGTTCTATTCAATAAATCAACTGATTTGGCACTGTTTAAAGGCTTTTCTTTTGGGGCTAATAATGTTAGTGTCTCACATCTTTAATATGTTGATGACACTATTATTTTTTGTGAGGCCTCGGTAGAACAAATTAGGAACGTGAAGAGAATTCTTAGATGCTTTCAAGTGGTGTCAGGACTAAAGATTAATTTTCATAAGAGTAATTTGTATGGCATTGGCATTGATTCTCAAGTTCTAGAACGTTGGTATGATGTTATATGCTGCAAGACTGGCACTTTCCCTTGTACGTACCTTGGTCTACCTCAAGGTGCTAGATCCAATAGTCTAGAAATGTGGAATCCTATTATAAAGAAATTTGAAAAAAGGCTTGCAAGTGGGAAATCCAACTTTCTGTCTCTTTGTGGTAGAATTACATTGTTAAAGTCGGTTCTGGCTAGCCTACCCTTGTATTATTTATCATTGTTTCAAATTCCTATAACTGTGAAAGAGCATTTGGACAAGTTACAGAGGAGATTTCTATGGGGTGGTACGGCTTCTACAAAAAAGTTACATTGGGTGGATTGGAATTATGTGTGTTTACCGAAAGAATTTGGTGGTATTGGCATTGTGGATTTGAAACTGAAAAATAGAGCTCTTATGAACAAATGGTTGTGGAGGTTCGGGAATAAGCAAAATGCTCTTTGGAGATCTGTTATTGTGGGAAAATATGATGGGAGTGTTAATGATTTAATTCCTCCACACAATGATAAAAAGGATGCTTTCTAGTATGTGGAGGAACATTACAAGGCCCTTATCATCTAACGATCTTTATAGCTCTTCTTTGATTGCAGGTACTAGCTTTTCTCTTGGAGGTCAATTGATCCAATTTTGGGATGATGAATGGATTGAAGGCATTATTTTAAAGTCTAATTCCCTAGAATTTTTGCTTTAGCCTTGAATAAAAATGGGAAGGCTAAAGAATTTAGAAGGTAGATTGAAGATAGGTGGTCATGGAAAGTGGAATTAAGGAGAAGACTATTTGATTGGGAGTTATAATAGTGGAATGAACTCATTTTAATTCTTAAAGAGTTTAGTATCTGCAGTAACCTGAAGCATACGCTGATTTGGAAGGGCTCTACTAATGGCAAGTATTCGGCCAAGTCGTTCTGTAAGGCCGTTCTTAGTAGGAATTATCCCAGATGTTCTCACTGGAAGCTGATTTAGGCTGGTTAGGCTCCTCCAAAAGTTGAGGCTTTCGTTTGGCAATTTCTAAAAGGTAGAGTTGCTGTTAAGGAACAGTTGGCAAAATGAGGTCTAATTCAATGAGATCAAGCTGGTTGTGTGTTCTATAAAAAGGAGGTGGAAACTGTAGACCATTTGTTTTTCACCTGTGAAGTTAGTTGGAGAATTTGGGCAGCTTGTTGTGCTTATTAGGGAATTTCATGGGTGTTTCACAAAGATCCTCTTATTTCATTCCTCATGTGGCAGTTTGGAATGGACAATATGGCTTCAAAGGAATGATATGGTGTTTAATGACAAAATGCTTGATTTTCTTCAAATTCTAGATACTATCAAAGTGAGAGTAGCGTTGTGGAGTAAAGCTCGATGGCCGGAGAGTAATGCTAGGATTTTGGACTTTATCAATAGTCTCAGCAATGTTAAAATCGATGGATCCAAGGTTAAGAAGGTTTTGATTCCTAAGCCAATGTGGATTAAGCCAACTTGTAATTGTCTTAAGTTTAACATTGACGGGTCATCACTTGGCAAACCGGGTCCTGCTGGAATAGGTGGGGTCCTTAGAGATGAAGAGGAAGCCATTAAAATCTCATTCTCTAAATCTATTGGGATAGCCGATTCTAATTTGGCAGAGTTGTTAGCGGTAAGAGAAGCATTTGTGTTGTTTGTTGCATCCAAATGGGCTAGGACGCATGGGTTACAAATCGAAAGCGACTCCATCAATGCAATTAAATGGGTTAATCATCCTCAGACTGCTCCTTGGAGGATGAAGAAGTATATTATCCAAATTGAATCTTTTAAAACCCAATTATTCAATTGGCATCTTACTTATATACCGAGAGAAATTAATGAAGTTGCAGATAGTTTAGCGAAAAAAAGGAGTAAACGAAGTGGAAGATTTAATTCTGGTTTTTAATTAATTCTTGAGAGATGAATTCGTTGGCTGAATTCTTTCTGATTGAAAGCAAGGTCACCTTGTGTTATGTTAAGCTGGATCGGTGGTTCTTGCGTTAGTGTTAAAGGGACTTCTGGGTTTTGTCTGAGAATTGTCATTTTGTTGATGGTGCTTTTTGTGTTGACTATGATGGATTCTCTCCTGGGCAAGGATGGATTTGGGGATCGTTTTCTTAATTGGTCTGATTTCGCACATTAGATGTTTGTGGTTTTGCTCCAGTTAGTGCCCATTTTTTAATTGAGAGGAGCGCTGCATGTCTATGCGAGTTCAGACCCAGATGAATTGGAATGGATGATGTCTCGCATTGGCCTTGGCTCCATGGATTGATTTTCATCGGGATCGCTGGTCGATGGATCGGTGTGCTGGGGCTAGCAGGGTACCATTTTGTGTACTTTATTGGAGTTTTTTAGTGTCTGTATTGTTTTTTAAGCTTGTGCTCTTTGCCAGATGTTGCTTTGCTTTGGCCTAGTCAGTATTGATTCACTTGGCAAATTGATTTCTAATAATAAAACCCTTTTGCCTTTCAAAATTTTTTTTTGAAAATATGACATTATTTTAACGAGATTTTTTTTTTCGTTTATAGAGAAATATAATGAAAATATGAGAGAATTGAATTTTAGACCACTAAATCAAGTATAATGAAATGTAATGAGAAAATGACACAATTCTCCTTCTCTTTTCCTCTGAGACTCACTCTCTCTCTCTGCACCCCTTTTTTTTCTCCGGTAACTTAATTATGTTTTTTCACATTTGTTGACCAACTAATAATATCAGACGGTCAAAAGGTTAAAGGACGCGATTTGAAACAAGAGGAGCCAAAGTGCCTTTTAGGAAAATACTAAGAGGGTTGTTTTAGATTTTACTTTATTATGAATTGTATTGATTGATAATAAAATTTATCTGAAATTGACACCTTATATAGTTCAGTAAGAATTAGAGGGTTGTTATAGTAATTAAAATTGCAAAAATTACTTTGTGTTGTGTGCTTTATTTAATTATTTAGAAAACTTGATTACATTTTTAACATCTTCTAAATTTCATTTTCATAAAGTAAAGAAATAAATTTTCAAAAATATTATAAGACCATCGACTTAAGCGTTTAGATGAGTAGTAACAAATACAAGTATCTCATACTCAAAGAGCTGGTAAAATATTTGTTAATTAATCTCTAATTAAACTCGCTAATATTTCAAAGTTATTTTTTATTTGATTAATTTTATAATTTTAAATGTTGGAAACAAATCTAACATAAAAAAATTACCACTGCAAATTATTTTTGGACCTAATATCTCATAAGAAAAGATAACAATTACTAAACTAAACAATGATCATTTGCTACAAATTATTCTTAAAATTGAACTAAAAGGTGCTAAAAATAACGACAAAACCCAGAGCGTGATAGTGGCTGCCGCAAATGCTTCCAATTATGCGTTCTATTCCACCACGAGTTCACTGCAAGGAATTTTTACTTTGTAACTCTCAATATGAAAAAAAAAAAAACATATAAATAATAATTTATTTTTCAAACCTCAGCTGATAGAGGTCTTATATTGAGGTCTCAACAATTAATAAAAAATAGCATACAAATATAAAATTTTATCTATAGTTATTGAATGGTGAAAATTATACTACTATTTCTATTATATATAAAAAATTATATTCATAAGTACTAAATCTTATTCAAATTACTAAAAATTAATAGAGTATTAGATCTATTAATTTAATGAGATCTATCATCTATTCGTTCAAGTTTTGTATTTTAATTTTTTATTTAATTATTGAGAGACAACTTAACAAACTTTAATTAATCTAATCTAAATTTTACCCAAAAAAGAAAAAAAAATAAAATGAGATAAGGACTTTACCGAAGAGCCTGAGCAAGTTGAGCTGCTTTGGTAAAGTCTTTATTTTCTCTTGCTTTTAAGATTTGAAACATCAAAGCAAGCCGGATTTGGGTGGCAGCACTCTGCTGTATGATGAGGACTGTCTCTCTTCGGAGTCGCTCACATTCAGCTTCTACGGCTTCAGCTTTGGCTCGGACTTGTCTTTGTCCCTCTTTCACTCCCTTCTGCTCAAATCTTACCGCTTCCAGCTGTACCGTCAAGACTTTGATGCGATTCTTGCGCTTTTTCAACTTCCTTCTCTTCTGCTCAAAAATTATTTTTAGTCAATCCCTTTATATTTATTGGTAAATTTAATGAGTTTATAAATATTTTGCGTTATTTTTAACTTCATTCAACTGTTTTCAGTTAAGAATTTCATAAACTCCTATTAAAATTTTACTTAATTAATGTGTATTCGATAAACAGAAAACTTTAGAGTTGAAAAATTTAACATGCATTAAACTAATTTTTTTTTTACTTTTAAGAAATTTAAAGTACTGAATATGCAATGATTAAAAAACACCAACGATCATCCATGATTGTTTTATGCAATGTTTCATTTAATCAACAATAACTAAAACTCAAATGTAGATCAACCAGCTTTTAAAAATATTATCGAAATCCATTTATTTGAAAGCATATCACCTACCATTATTGCACTGCGTAATCACATACTCTAATTTTTTTAGTCTTTTAATGTTTTCTAAAGAGTATATGTTACTAGTTTAATCAGTTTATGAAGTTTAAAATTACACTAATAATATACTAAATAATTATCCTTATAGTTAAAAAAAAAAAGAGTTTAGGCACGTACTTAAATGCTTTCCGTTCATTCTATCAATCGTGTACCTTTAAAATTCAATCCAAAGATCATAGTAAGATGCATCAAATTCATGACCCTTAAAAAATTTTAAAATCTATCTATTTTGCCAACCACTATTAAAATTTTAGTGAATATGTTACATCAGTGCCACCTAAAAGTTCAGGTGACAAATGTCAACCAAAACTCAAACGAACCCATCTCTTTTGATAGGTTAAAAGTTTTTTTCATATATTTACCCGCCCAAAAGGTGTTACTAATTTAATTGATTTGAAAATTTTATTTTAACAACATCTTAAAACTTCCCGTACCATGTCGGGACAAAGAATCTATCCTGTGACATGAATATTATGTTTAGGTATAACAACTTATATCACTAAGGGAACAACAAAGGAAGGTAACGAGGTTCCGATTCTATATTTAATTTTATATTGAACATTCAGCTCAAAATCAATTGATAATAAATTAAAAGACATTTGTCAATGCAAACATCTATATGATCATCTACATGTGAAATTGAGAGGTAAATTGAAAATTGATCAATTTATAATAATTTTAAAAGATCGTGAATTCAAAAATTTAATTTAAAAAATTATTGATAAAAACAAAAATATCACAGAAATTATGAATGTGTCGTATAATTTACTCAAAAATTCAAATAAGCCTATTTTTTTTACCACGCAAAAATCATGGACGTCAATGCCGGACTGAAGTGGCAAAACGGAATTTGCAATCAAGAATTTCTTGTTTATGAATATTCTATCTGTATATTACTGCAGGCCATAGAAACTAAATGAAGTTTATGTTTCTTGAAAACTAAAAAAAATGAAGGAAAAAATGTGTACCTTATCTCCCCTTTGCGATAACCTTGAATTTAGAGATGCGATAGCCAAGGGAGACTTGTTCATCTTTGCTAGTTTGTCTGCCCATGGATTTCCTCCTGCTACAAGCTCTACATATAATGGTTCCATTCCCGATGGAAAATGTCAGAGCTTAACGTAAAGTCCAATGAGTCGAACGATTGCTCTTACGATTGATTCATTTCATATTATTGGGTCACAATTGCCTTGGTTGTTAAGCTGAATTGTTTATAGTATTAAAAAAAATTTCGAACGACTTTTCTAAAGGTTCGATTCGCCGAAATTTTCATATAAAGATTATGATCATCTAGTCATGCAGTACGTGGAAAGCAGTATTGATCCGTCTAGAATAAAGGATACACGCCTAAACCAATATGTGAATGCTGCAGTACAGTACATACATATAAAACTATTTAATAAAGGTTCACATGGCTTAGAGTCATTCTAAAGGTTCACATGGCTTAGAGTCATTCTAAAGGTTCACATGGCTTATAGTCATTCTAAAGGTTCACATGGCTTAGGGTCATTCTTACTTGATTTAAGGTTCACATCTGCGGTGGATTCATTTTTCTTTTTCTGCGTCCACTCCTAAAATGCAGCCGTTTTCTTTTAGTGTAGAACTTTCAAGTTCATTTTTTCCAGATCTCAAAGCACTTCAAAAACTTCAACAGAAACCCTAGATTTTCTAAAAAAAATTAAAGATCAAAAACCCTAGCTGTTTTTGTCTATCCTCTTCTTCCCCTCTACATGTGATTAAAGCTGTCCATGAATGGCGTTGGATTTAGGTCATATAATAATAGCTTATATACAAGTCATAAGCTTAGTTCAACTCACAAATTCGAACTTAACCTTCGGCCTAAGCCTATTTTTTTATGCTAGCCTAAACCTAGCCCAGCCAAACCCAAATATTAGTTTATTTATTTTTTAATTTTATTTATTTATTTATTTTTTGTTCTCTTATGTCCTTTCAAGTTTAATTTTATTTGTCAAAATTTACATGTTAATTTTCATATTAAATATATATAATCGTATTTGTTAATTAGTTATGTTTTATATACCTATAATCACATTATATTTAATAAATATACTAAAAAATTTTAATTTTGTTTATGTTCAGACTGAGCTTGGTTTCAAAGTGTCAAACCCACACCAAGCCCGATCTTTTATAACTCTTCAAAAATCCTAGGTTTATAGGCATAAATTTCAACAAAAATCCTAGGTTTGCTAACCAAAAAATTAAAGATCCAAACCCATAAAACCCTCGCTGTCTTTGTCTTTTTTTATTTCTTCCCGGTTCCCCGTCTACTTGTGATCCCAGACTGGATTTATTGGCATAAATTTTAGTATTTAGATTGAATTTAATCTTTTTCCTAAACTTTTTACTTTATTTAAGTTATTTAAATTTCCAAACTATCTAAATCATCAAAATTTATCTAACTTATTTAAAATATCTAAACTTATTTAAATTCTCTAAAGTTCTAAATTTATCTAAATTTTTAAATTTCTAAATTATCTAATTTAATAATTTATCTAAATTATCCTAATTTATCTAATTATTTCATTTATCTAAATCCTAATTCATTTAAATTATCTAATTTATCTAAATGATCTAATTTAGCCGATAAAGCTTTGCTTTAGTGGCAAAGAAGAGGTCTTGAGACTTTGAAGTCTTATGCTCGAGTCTCACCAATTGTGAATTCAATTTAGTTTGTTTTATTATTTGTTTAATTTTTTGTTGTTGTTGTTGTTTGTGTTTATCACTTTATCAAGTTACTAATTCATAAATTGTAATATGTTGATAATGATTGTAACTTTGAATGAGAATGCACTATTAAAAAAATGATCTAATTTATGTAAATTATCTAATTCATCTAGAGTCCTAGACCATCCTAATTTATCTAAATTATCTAATTCATCTAAATTATCCTAATTTATCTAAATTATCTTAATTTTTCTAAATTGTCTAATTCATCTAAATTATTTAAATTTTCTAAATTATCTAATTTATCTAATCAATCTAAATTGTCCTAATTATCTAAATTTTGTAGTTCATCTAAATTGCAAATTTATCTAAATTATCTAATCCATATAAATTGTCTTAATTTATCTAAATTATCCTAATTTATACTAATAAACTCTACAATAAAAATGAATAAAAATGGGTCAGGTATCTAAAACCAAACAGTAATAGGAAACTATCCCAGTAAAACCCAAAACTTACTTGAATTTATATTTTAGTTAAGGTCCAATTCACATTAAAAGGTCCGGACAAAATAATATATCCACAATGTCAAGAAGTTATTGAAAAATATACTAATGCATTTTCTTAATTACTATAATTTTTTTGCAATTTATTTTGAGCTTTTTGTTTTTTTTGGGGGGGGGGGGGGGGGGGACTTTGATTTAGATTTTCATGATTTTGTAGTTTTTTTGTATAAATTTATTCTTTTATACTTATTAATTATTATGTATTTTTTTATTTTTTTATATTTTATTTTAATTTTATAAAAAAATTAATGGTGATTGGACGAATTTGAATGAATCTGAATTTCGTTGTATGTAAAATTGGGCTTAGATAACAAATTAGATCCAAAATATCGGACGAAACTAGATTCAAGCTTGTTTACAATCTCTAAATACTCTACCTAAACTTGACCTGATCCAATCTATGCACACCTCTAGGCCAAACAAAATTCGAAAAATTGTATTCTATCAGAAGAATATATAAAATTAGCATACCGTTGCAGTTGAGCAGAGCATTAAAGAATCATCTTCCTCACACGCACATATATATTTATATATATATAAAAGGTTATTACTTCATCCACTATCAGTGAAAATAAAAATCTTCACATACGGATCTTTTTACCTATCATTTGTCTTTTTAAATATAAAGTCAATAAATCAAAATCATTAAAAAAAATCGTGCAATTTCTGAAAGTTTTGCTGCGCAAATATATGAAATCGTTAGAGCAATGTTTATTGAATTTCTTGTGTAGTGTTGTTGACTAGCATTTTACTTGCGTTTTCATTTTACATTTCTTCGGTTGAGGACCTAAAATTAACGAGGAAGCCTCACTCCAGATTGCATCATAGGACAGTTCACACCATCCATCAAAATACAGTTCGAAGCTCGAGTCCAAATCACGCTATGTTCAAAATTCTTATTGATCGAATTTTATTTTATTTTTATCTTATGTATGATTCAAAATAGAATTTGGATTATTCAATTTGGTTTGAATAAATTCATAATTTAATAAAAACTTATGAATTTGATTTATTTTCGATCTTAAGTTTGGTAATTGTATACTCGAGCTCAAATAAAAAAATGAAGATTTTTTTCTTGTATATATGAGATGGTAAAGTTGTTAATAAATAATTAAAATAATATATATAATATTACTGTATATTATAAAAATATTTAAAATAACTAAAGAAAGTTCATAAGTTATTCGACTTATGTTATTATAAGATATCAACTCAATTTGCTTAAAGTCGATTAATTGTAACTCATCAGTTATGTTCGAATAATTTTTAATTAAATTCAAATAATTTTAGGAGTTTTTAAGATGATTTCTAATTTTTTTTTTAAAGGCAATCGGTTTATTAATGGAACATTTCCTGGTCAGCAAGAAGTGGAGATACATCCCTCTGACACCTACTATTGCCAGGAAAAACGCAAAAAACCCAAAGACCAATCACAAAAACCATCACTAAAAACACCCCAAATTCTAACACGCACCCAACAATACGACAATCAAGAAAGAGTATCTACACCACTCAAGGGATGTCAAGTATCGCCCCACGCCAAAACCGCACATCAAGGCACATAACCCACGAAAACCAAAAACACCCCGAATCGAACTACCAGTCGTTGAAGCATCAGACCGAGGCATACCATCGTTTTGGGAAAAACATCAAACACATCGTGGGCAACTTCACGGCCACAGAAAACCTCAACGTTCAAAGCTTCTGAGACCATCCATAGTCATCATCCAAGGCACCTCAAGGCAAAAAACAAGGCACTACCCAACAACTGATGAGACAGCCAAAAAGGATACCATAAACAAGGCACCTCGATCTGAGTGACATATCTCTTCATTCTCTAAGGCACCATTTGGGGTTCTTTTACCCATTTAACAGCTTTCATAGAATCACTTTCTATGATTAACCCATGTGTCTTACTCCATTTTGATGCTAAGAAGACCAAAAAGGCTTCCCTAATCGCCAATAGTTCCGCCAAGTTAGAGTCTGCTATCCAAATATCTTAGCAAAACGTGATTCTAGTGTATTCCATCTCATCCCTTAACACCCCTCCTATCCCAGCCGGCCCAGGTTTACCGAAAGAAGACCCATCCACATTGAACTTTAGCCAATATTAGGAGGTTTGACCCATCAAGGCACCAAACCTCTATCTTTCTTAGCTTTCCCCTTCACTATGTTCACATTGCTTGGAAACAGACAAACATCCAACACCGAAGCAGGAGCTTCAGGCCACCTCGCTTTGACATACATTGCAGTTCGAATTTTTATAGTATCAAGCATCTGATTTAAATCTAATACTTTCCCTTTGAAAACAATATCATTCCTATGCAGCCATAAGGACCAAATAATAACAAAGAAAGCCATTCTCCAGATTTTATTAACTTATATAACAGGCAATCCTTCCTACCACATGAGAAAGACTTTGAGAGCATCTTTATGCATGACCCATTGTACACCCCAACATGCACAACAGAACGCCCACACCCTCCAGCTAATATCGCATGAGAAGAAAAGGTGCTCCACTGTTTCGATTTCTTTTTTACACAAAACACACCCTGCCTCACTCAATTGAATCATCCCTCTTTTCACCAGTTGTTCTCTAACAGCTACCTTCCCTTTTAACAATTGCCACACAAACACCTCTACTTTAGGACGAGCAAGTCCAGCCCAAACCATCTTCCAATGCTGGCATCTCGAGTATTGGGAACTACACACTGCTTCACAAAATGATTTGGCAGAGTATTCCCCCATCATAGATCCCTTCCAAATCAACTCATCCCTTAAGCTATAGCATACATTAAACTCCTTAATAGTTGCCAAAAACTCATTCCACTGCTGTAACTCCCACCCAAACAGTCTTCTTCTCAACACCACATTCCACACCCAAACACCATTGTTCCAGTTTCTAAACTCTTTAACTCTCCCTTTTTTATCAATTGCAAGTGCATAAATCCTAGAGAATTTCTCTTTGAGAATTACTTCTTCAATCCATTGGTCCGACCAAAAAGATATTAACCCCATCCCCAAGGGCGTGTCCAATACCTGTAGATACAAAGGAGGAGAATAAACCATAATTTTGAAGAGGCCGTATGATGTTCCTCCACAATCCAGAGAACCTGCGATTCGACTTTAGAGAAGGAAGAAGATCCTTATCGCATCCCCCATATTTACCTATGATAACAGCCCTCCATAAGGAATCACGCTCCATCCCGAATCTCTAAATCCATTTATTCATCAATGCTCTATTCTTCAATTCTAAGTTTACAATTCCGATACCACCATACTTCTTTGGAGAACAAACTGAGGACCAATCCACCATGTGCAACTTCTTTACATCAACTGATCCTCCCCATAAAAATCTTCTTTGCAATTTGTTTATGTGATCCATCACTGCGCTTGGCATTTGAAAAATAGATATATAAAACACAGGTAAACTTGCCAGAACTGATTTTAATAAGGTAACTCTACCACCCATAAACAAAAGACCAGACTTCCACCCAGCAAGTTTCTTTTCAACTTTCTCAATCACAGGTTTCCAAATCTCCAAACTGTTTGATCTTGCTCCCAAAGGTAATCCCAGGTAGATAGTAGGAAACTGACCAGCATTACAGCAAATTGCATCAGCCCAATTCTTCAAGCATTGAGGATCGACTCCAATTCCAAAGAGGTTACTTTTCTGGAAATTAATTCTCAGCCCTGACATCACCTGGAAGCATCTTAGCATTTGTTTAACATTCAAAATCTGGTTCAAGGTTGCCTCAGAAAAAATAATTGTGTCATCTGCATATTGTAGATGAGACATTTGCATACTGCTAGCACCAAAGGAGAAACCTTTAAACAGTCCCAGTGAATTGGCATCATAAATCAGCAGGCTTAAACCCTCAGCCACTAAGTTAAACAGTAGTGGAGAGAGTGGACACCCTTGTCGCAGTCCTCTACCCATAGAAAATTGCCTAGAAGGAACCCCATTAATCAGGATAGAAAGATCAACCGTAGATATACAAACATGTATCCATTTCCTCCATTTTTCGCCGAAGCCCATTTTCCTCATAACAAAGTCCAAAAACATCCAATCCATACTGTCGTAAGCCTTTTCGAAATCTACTTTAAACACTAAGCCCCCTAACCTCGACTTTTTCCTACCATCAATAACTTCGTTGGCAATCAACGAACAGTCCATCAGTTGTCTGCCTTTCACAAAGGCAAACTGATTACTCCCCACAATGTCCCCCAGAACAGACCTCAGTCTTGTTGCCAGGACTTTAGCCAAAATTTTGTAGATACTCCCAACAAGACTAATAGGCTTATAGTCATTAACTCTCGTCGAATTATCACCCTTAAGAATCAGCTTCAAAAAAGAATAATTAATCCTCTTGTCAAAAGATCCAAAGGTAAAAAACTCTTATAGCATCATCATCACATCATCTTTGATATACCTCCACTGATCTTTAATAAAATTTAGATTAAACCCATCCGGACCTGGTGCCTTGTTCCCATCGCAATTTTTTAACACATCCCAAACCTCTTCCTCTGAAAACTGTTGTTCTAGTTGAGATCTGTTGTGATCATTTAGAATTTTAAATTGACAATCCCACTCCTTAACTTCGGCCATGCTCTGTTTTTTGAAATGTCCTTCGATGTGGGAAACAATTGCTTCTTTAACTTCACCCGGGTCTTGGATTTCCACCCCTTTGAGATAAAGTTTATCAATCAGATTTGATTTTCTCCTCATGGATGCTACAACATGGAAAAACTTTGTATTTCTATCACCCTCTTGCAACCACTTTATCCTGGATTTTTGATGCCATGATCTTTCCTCAGCTCTATACTTATCCCCTAACATAGATTTTTTAACCAATATATCCTTTCTTATGTCGCTACCTTCACTTCCTCTCTGCATCTCCTTCTCCAATTTTTCAATCTCCTCCTCAAGACCACGAATATTGTAGCAATCATTCGTAGACTCTTTTCTACACCATTGTTTCACTTCAACCTTCATCATCCTCAATTTTTGCCAAATCCCAATGGAATTTGACTTCTCAGCATTACTCGAAGCCCAGGCATTCTTCAACATCATCTGAAAGTCACCATTATCAATCCAGTGATTAAAGAATTTAAATGACTTAGGACCCCAATCGGATTCACTAACTCCTAAAACAATCGGGTTGTGATCGGATAAGGATCTCGGAAGGATTCTTTGATATAGACATGGAATTTTCAAAATGAATTCAGGAGCCAACAGGAACCTATCAAGCCTGCAGAAAGTAAGTTCCTCCCTATTACTGCTCCAAGTAAACTTCCCACCTTCTAAATTGATCTCCGTTAGACCCACACTATTAATGAAAGACGAGGAATCATCCATTGCCGACTGATTGAAACTCTTCCCAATCTTTTCTTCTGCATGTCTTACCACGTTGAAATCGCCACCCAAGCACCATGGGCAAACAAATCTATTCATGGCCACCTCCAATTCCTCCCAAAACACCTTTCTGTCTTCGTCATCATTAGAGGCATAGATGTTCACGAAACCACACCTCATTCTCAATTGCTTGACTACTCCCACTATCATTATAAATCTCTGTGATATCATTTTTGTCTCCATTGCAAAAAAATCCTCCCTCCACATAGTTATTAAGCCACCTGCAGATCCCACTGACCCCACAAATTCAACTCCCTCAAACTTTTTCCCCCCATGCACCTTATGGTCCTATTATTCACCATTTGTAATTTGGTTTCTTGTAAGAAAACCATATTTACGTTCAACTTACCAATCAAATTCCTAACTGCCCTCTTCTTCTCTATTCTTCCTAACCCCCTTACATTCCAAGTTATAATCTTCATAAATATGTTAGTCACCCACAAACCCCGATACTGTTCAAAAAAGAACACCTTTCCCTAACCTGTCCTCTTCCTCCAACTTCTTAAAGACCTCGATCATCTGACTCTTGTTTTTATCGAAGCTCACTCCTAAAACAGAGCTCACTTCCCAAGTTGCAGCAGCTTCCCTACTTATCACAGCATTCATATGTTGGATATCTGAGTCAGATAGAGACTCATCTGAGAAAATTACATTATTGTCATTTTCGCCATCCATAATTTCCCTTATTTCTCTCCTAAGATTTCTTCTCCTTCTAACAGCAGAAAAGGTCAGCTTCCCTTTACGCCTGGCCTCATTATGCAACATTTTCTGCTTGGGATCTATTGCTTCTATACCCCTCTTACCCAAACCCTCCTGCAGTATATCAGGCTCAAGGCCCATGCATATATCCACCTCAACCCCTAACATTTTCCCCAACAAAGCCTCACAAGGCCTTTTAAAACTATTTTCCACCAAGTAGCTTTGTTCACCACTAGCCCAATCAACTTCACAACCCAAGTTCCCTTTGTCATTATTCCCCATATTACAATCATTAATATCACCATCGTCCCATGACCCTACAACATTTTCGTCCCATGGCCCTACAACATTTCCGCGCATGAATCCAATAGGCACGATTTCCAAGTTTTTGATAACCATAGAAATAGCGGCGCCCACGTGCTCTTCTTCAGATAAGACTATTCTATTCCACCATGCATTTGTCTCACCTCGAAAATCCATCGTCGCAGTCAAAACATTCTCCAAAGTATTGTCACTAATGTTGACTTTATCATTAATGGCATTAATTCGTCCATTTTCAAACTTTTGTAAACCCACTGGAAGCTCAACCGACTGTGAGACCTCCTCCTCTGATGAAGCTCCGGCCGCCGAATCAGAATCCTCAACGGAAACCAGAATTCTGAAAACTTGGCCTCCAATATTAACTGATACCGATTATGGAATCCTTAGCCTTGACTCCACCAGTAAACAGATCCTAGCCACATCAAATCTTTGATTGAGTAAGGTACTCTCATCCATTGAAATGAACGTTCCCTAATTATCTCCTAATGATTTAAAGAAACTTTCATGCCACACCTGTAAAGGGACTCTTCTAACGTTACCCAAATCGCCACTTCTCTTTGCAATGAGGAAGATCGCCAAGGCTGGAGGTAGTTGAACCATTTGCCATAGTACTATCTGTACTCTTTAACCCCCTTCTCCATATCCTCTTTTGCTCAAAATTTTAGTAGAAGCGTCACTCCCCCATTAAACATACTTGACAATCACACCCCAGTCCTTGTAGAGCTTCTTGAATTTTTGTTAGTTTATACTCTCCATTAACCCTTCCTATTGCACTTTTATCCAGCCACTCCATATCGTTTACTGGGATATGCAGGTCAAAGTTTGTTTCTTTAGCCAATCCTTTTTTCTCCACTGTGTCATGCATGGCGCTAGTGTCACCACTGCTGGACTCTCCTCTGCTCGATGACCCTTTGCACGTTTCAACTTTCTGAGTCTTCTCTCCCACCAGCACTTCCTTAAACGTTCTGTGATTTCTTGTTGTGTCCGCCCTTTCCCTGATAGGTTCCTCCCCCACTAGCTTGCCATGGGAACCTTTCGTCTTCGCTCTCTCATTCCATCCAAATGAAGCCTTCTTTACTTTAATTGCCAAGCCGTCAATCAGCCTGTTATTTCCCATTTCCACCACCTTACATAATTTCGCCTCAAGTTTATATCTAACGAATGCAAAGGTAGAGCTCCTGCCCTTTAAAGTTTTGATTCGTTTTGATATGAAAACATCAATCACCCTCCCATATAGGTTAAACACTTCCCATAAGGCTTTCTTTGATACTCTGCAACTCAAATTCTCTATGAAAACAGTTTGGAGACCTAAACGCTAGTCGGCCTTTCTTCCCTCCTGCGCTTCTCTCATACTCTCACTACAGGAAAATAAAGTTTTAGCAGCGTTTTTTTTATTTAGCGACGTTTATAAATGCCGCCAAATGATTTATGGCATTTTTCAAAAACGCCGTTAAAAACGCCGACTATACTTGCGTCGGCAAATTTAACGGCGTTTTTTAAGAAAACGCCACAAAGATCACGGCGTTTGAAAAACGCCGCCAAATACAACTGCTGAACGGCGTTTTCTGGGCTATTAAATTATTCAATTTAGCGGCGGTTTTTATAAAAAACGCCACTAAATACATGCCCTTTCTGGTAGTCATGTACCACCTCTCTCCCTCTTGAATACCCAAGACCAACCTTTCAAACTTCATTACTTTACAGCTTGCCTTCAACGAGGAATAATAAAACCGATTTGACTTTTCCATTAAAGAACTTAATTTGTAACTTTATTAATTTATCAACATTTTTTAATTTGATGATTACGTGGTATGCCATTACAGGTTCCAAACCAATGGTTTTCAAAAGAACCCAATAAATTTAATTGGAGCCTTCAATTGAACGGTTTGCAAAAGAACCCAATAAATTTAATGATCTGTTAATTACAGAAATTTACTAAAATTTTCTAAGTCATGAAAATAAACACTAGTCCTATAAAGATTTTTGAGAACTCACTTTTTCTTCCTAAGCATCAAGTAAAAAGAAATTAATAATTCTTATTGACAAATGTCTTACTTGAAATTTACAGGAATAAAGATGTAATCTTTTCCAAACACATCCAATTTCCTTGTCCATTTATGAACACACAGGAAAGCAGCCTTCCCATTTGAAATGCTGGATGGATCTTCGTCAAGATCAGCAAGTTTTCGAAAGAAAAAACTGTTAAAAAATCGAAAACTATTAAAACCTAGGTGTTGTAAGTATAAATTAAATAGAATTTGAGAACATAAGGAGTAGATGATACAACAGGAACATGAAATAAGGAAAGACACAGGAAACAATAAAAATAGACCTAAGAAGGTAAGAAACAAACTATACAAGACGATAAGTGTCTTCATTATGTTCAATAAGCAATGATTAGTAATGATTATGTTTTCTAGGTGAAAATAACAAACTTATTAATCACAAAAAACTTTTTTTCTAGTACAGGACATCATGGACATAATAGATTATGAGAAATTAGTACTAGCAAAGTCATGTCCATATCACAACTTGGGGAGATTCTTTAAGTTCTTCCATTCCTATCTTTTGATGAAAACAAAAGATATGCATTCTTAGCTCACAAAGGCACAGGCAATATAGTTTTTTAAGGCCACTGACCTACAATGCCATATGCATTCCCAGCCTCTAACGCAACCTTTGATAGGACTTTTAGATTGATTGTCACATATCCAACCTAAGATACAGTCCATACAGAAAATTGTATAGTGTTAAAACCAAGAAACTTACAAGAGCACTATTTTTAGCATATTGTTATCTCAATATAGATTTCCAAAGGCGAGCATCACAAACACATCACCAAATCGTAACACTATTTGATATTCCATTGGTTACATAGGACAATAGAGCCACTTCACGATTTATATATAGCAAGTTTCTTACCTCGATTTGAAAAAATCCATTGCAAGAACAGGATATACCCAACACTACATACAATTACAAAATATACTTTGAATTATCAAATCACAAAATTTAGGAACATGAAGCAAGATGTACTATACTGTATTTAAAGCAGACAAGTATTAAGGTTAAGCACTGCATGTAAAATAGTTGCAACACATCCCAATGGTTTGCAAACAGTCCCAAGCTTACTTATGTTCGTAATCGCCGAGGATCCTGTCAGAAGCCAGGAGGCAAAAGCAAGCGGGCCAGTCCACTTAAATTTGGTCTAAGACATCCACTTCTACTATTGCCTTTGAAAGGAGGAGGACCACCTCAGTCTCTGAACACTTGCATTGCAAGATTTTATTCTGGAAAACATTAAAATAAATATTTAACTTGAGGAAATTTTTAAATTAAAAAGAAACAATATACATAGTTATTAATGAACTCCGATTTGGGTTACCATAAATTTCAAGGGGAATGCTGAACTAATCCTTCTCACATCCTTTAAGCCTTTTTACAACCAACTCAGAGCTGTTTCTGAACGCTAAAATCAAAAACAGGATTGAAATCCTCATTTCTATTCTCAGTCTATCCAGCTATTGATCTGCAACAGTAAAACATTCACTATAAATTCAGTTCCATTCTATGATGATGATGACCCCACCCAATATCCATTTTCTGACAAATATCTGCAGCTACTAGAATTTTAAACCGTTTCTTCAATTTCCAATATATTTCTACTGGACCAATAAGCTGGCACAAGAGATTCCTCCAATAAAAACAAACATGCATCATGGTAAACCAAGCGTATGAAACACTTGGCTTGGTTTGTTGAGGAAACAGTTATTCAGAAATTCGTCCATATAAAAGATGCCTATTTTGCAAACATTGCATTTGAGTGCAAAAAATCTGGTTACCTGGGATGTTGCAGAACTTCTAAGGACAATCACTGCCTCCAAATCATAAACATATAATAAAATTACATGTAACTTACAGCACCAGGAGACAAAATTTGTAACCACCCTCTATAACTTCCTCTAATCTAATATGTATTTTATTCATTAAGAAATCACACTTTATCTATTAACAAGTAATAGGATAATCAAATAGTGATAGCACTTACTTTCCCTTATAGTCCTTTGGCAATTCAAGAAAAAGCAATAAAGAGAAAACTCATGGAAACAGGATGTCTACCTTTTTCGGTGAGAAAATGAGGCAAAGTTCAGCTACCAAGAAGTAGGATCTTAAAGGAGAAGCAAGCAAGACTGTACATTATCCAGCGTTGTGTGTTGATGCTAATTTGCTGGAGAGACCCTGAGGATAAATAAAAGATTTGACATGATTCACCAAATTATCTTAAGAGGCATAAATGAGAAATCAAGAGCAAGGCATTGTAAATTTCTAATTCAAAGCATTGAACTTAGCCTTTCTATGTAATATAAAAAGGCTTTCAATTAACTCACATTTGGTCTATGTAGAATTTTCTTTTCCCTTTCTGCTCTTTTTTTTTCATTTTATTTACTATTCCTTCACACAACAGTCATCCTGAATAAAGAGCATCTACCATATAGAATTGCATCCTCAGGCCTCATAAACTTGTTTCCTTTTCTGATCAGAAATCCCAAAAGACTAGGCAGACAAGTAGACAGAGCAAGCTAAAACTCCATCATCCTTGAATTATCCAAACAAAAAGAACGCTAAAAATGAGAACAAAAAGCACAAATTCCACTAAAATTACCATTCAAATAACAAAACAGGAATAATTTACATGAAATTATAAACCAAAGTGTACGGGAATTGATCCACAATTAACCTAGAAACATTCTTGACACATACACAACGAAAAAAAGTACAAAAGCATAAGAAACAAACCCTAGAAGACGAAATAATCAATACAATACAACAAAAATACTCTAAAGCTTATTGAACAAAATCCTTTAAGCATTCAAATCATGGTACAAAGCTCTTCCTTTACTGCCACAATACTCCAAAGCTTGCGCCAAGTAAAGTGCCAACCTCAACCTCATTGCCCATTTCATTGGTTGATTTTCCCTTCAAACCCAGTGAAAAGTAAGAGGTACTAACTTACAGTGAAAAAGATGCTTAGTCAGCGTTTCGTTGGGCATAAACTTGGC